>CM017764.1:42078428-42138395 GCA_008009225.1 Acer yangbiense | reverse complement strand
TAGCAGTGGATCCTGAAAAAGTAGCAGTTATGTTGGAGTGGCCTAAACCGAACACGCCTAAAGCTAGGCGTGGGTTCCTGGGATTAACTGGGTACTACCGTAAATTCATCCAGAATTATGGAAAGATTGTTGGACTACTCAATCAGATGCTAAAGAAAAACGGATTCACATGGTCCGTAGCAGCTGAGGAGGCATTTAGACGTTTGAAGGAAGCCATGACCAAGGCACCCATATTAGCCTTGCTTGATTTCTCAAAAAAATTCATTGTCGAGTGTGACACGTCGGGCTCAGGAGTTGGAGCTGTTTTGATGCAAGAGTGACCCATCTCTTTTTATAGTCAGGCTCTATAAGGCAAGCGTTTGTTGTTCTCAACATACGAAAAAGAAATATTGGCATTAGTGCTAGCTGTGCAAAAATGGAGACCATATTTATTGGGTCGTCAATTTGTTGTACGAACTGATCAGAGGAGTCTCAAGTATTTGTGGTCCCAACAAATACTACAAGTGCCAACAAAGTGTGGTACAAGCTTATAGGGGTTATTTCGTTATTGAATTCAAGATGGGCAAGGAAAATGTTGTCGCCGAGCGTTATCAGAAGATACGAAGATTAGGGGAAAATGACTGCTATTCTTCACCAATTCCGAATTGGATTGAGCTGTGAATGAGGAAACTAAAAGCCATCCATCTTTGGTAAAGTTAGTGGGGCTAGTCGCAAAGGAGAAGCCGTGGGTCCATGGCATTATCAAGAAGGTGTGTGTTATTTTATAAAGGCAAAAATTTATCTGGCAGAGGATTCTCTATTACTCAAAGAGATTGTTGCCCAGTTTCACAATAGCTCTCATGAAGGCTATAACAAGACAGCCCACCGTATTCGAGCCAACTTCTACTGGAAGGGGATGCATAAGCAAATTAAGAGTTTATTAAGAACTGTGACACTTGTCAACGCCATAAGACAAAAAAATTTGGCACCTGCTGGACTGTTACAACCTTTGCCAATTCCTAATCAAGTATGGGAAGACATTTCCATGGATTTCATTGATGGGTTGCCTTTATCAAATGGAAAATATACTATAATGGTGGTTGTAGATAGATTTTCAAAATATGCTCATTTCACTCCTCTATTGCATCCTTATACAGCCATTAAAGTTGTTCAAATTTTCTTTGATCAAATTTTAAACTTCATGGCATGCCTCTAAATATTGTCAGTGATCGGAGAGCTACTGTAAGATCTTAGATTTGTGTTGGCTTGATTCCATTGCAAAACACAATTATTGTAATGGTTAGTTGCTTAGGTGGTCTTGGTGAAAAGAAGCTTCAAAGGAGAAAAGCAACTTCTCATGCAAATTCGTCTTCAAGAGAAAAGTGCTTACTTGGATGCTAAGGTATCAAGTATTTCTTCCTCTTGCAAGGCGTAAGCGCACACACACATAATTCATACATGGTGTCCCTGCATCATTGTGCTACATTTGGTATAACACATTCACACACCTATTGAAGTATGCACATGCATAGTCTCATATTGACAAACATTGTAGAATTGCATGTTCTAGGACTATCTCTAGGAAATAGCATACTTGTGTTACTTTGTGTTTATTTGATTGTGTTTCTTTTGTTTTGGACTTGAACAATATCTCATATGATTCCTTATTGAGTTCTGTTCGCTTCGGTTACTCACTCTTTAGGTTTCGAGTCCAAACTAGGAAGCTACGCTACTTTACGTTCTCATACGTTGAGTTATCTTCGTCATCGTGTATCGAGTCAAATTTTCAACCTTTTTGTAAAGTTTCATAATCTTCCATGTGAGTGAGGGAGTCATGGTTCGTAATCTGAAAATAGATTCGAATTCAAAGTTCGGAGGCCGGAGAACAGTCGAAGAACACGAGAGGAACACGAAGGAGGCGATGGCCAAAGGCCATTTTGCACCATCTTCTTGTGAGGGCTCGTGAGGCTCACGGGAAGGCCACCTCTCTGCCCCCGTAAGGCTCACGCGCCTCTCATAGGGTGGGTTGTGTAGCCTCTTTTGATTGGCCACCGAATCCCTCTCTTCTCCATCTCTTTTCCCTCCATTTATATTCGAAATTCTACAGAATCTTTACAATTTTTGATTTCTTATTTTGATCATATCTCTCTCATTCAACTCTGAATCAGTGACAATCCAAAAGTGTTGCTCTTGAAGAGAGGAACAAACCCAAAGCATTTTTAGAGCCAAAGGATTTCGTGATTTTTTGCAGTAAGTAGATTTCAGTCCGAGATTCATCATTTTGTAGGTAAAATATTCTTCTTCTCACTTCTCTTTTGATCATCTCATTTAATCTTCCTATTTGATAGATGACATGTTTTCAGAATGATGTTAATTCATATTCTAGGTGTGTTGATCGATGGTTATTGATTTTAGCTTTGTGCTCTATTTTGAATATTTTTTAGCTAACTGATTCACATGAAATGATTCTAGATGTTTTGTATGATGTGCTTCATGATGAATTCTAGGTTTAATTTCATGATCTAAGAACTATGAGTTTTGAGCTTGATATTGAATATTAATCTTGTTCTTATTGATTAACATGCTTTGATTTCTAGATAACTTTGTGATTGAGTGTTGATAGCATATTCTAGTTGTCTCTTGCATGTTCATAGAGCTTGTGTGATCTACTTTTTTTATTTGATTGTATTTGCATCATTTGCATCACTTAGATCATTTTGCCTTGCAAAAGGTTGAAGTCTTTTTTAAAGTGAGTGAAGCTTTGCTTAGAGTAAGAAGACTTGATTAGGACATGTGGTCCGGATAGTCAAGCAAAAAGTTTTAGCTAGGAGTATGATACTCCGAATGGTTGAGGTAGGAAAGCTTGACTAGGATATTTGTGATTCAGATAGCTAAGCAAGAAATCTTCCTAGAGACGTGAGCGTCTTGGATAAGAAGTTGCTTCCTAAAGGTGTATGACACATCTTGGATATGGAGTAGGTAAAGTGATTCACTTGACCTTGAGGGTAGACTAGAAGTTGACTGCATTTAGTGTGTATCTCTTCTTATTCATAGTGAATTGCTTGCCGGTGGTTGTGGAATCAACCCGTGGGTGTTTCCTCTTAGGAGGTTTTACCACGTAAAAATACTTGTGTTACATTTCGCTTTATGTTTCATTATTTTCCATATCATATATTGATTGCATCACTTGTATATTGTTTTCCGCTTGTGTTGATTAAAACAAGTGCTTTTAATAGTGCTTTTTGGTCAGAATTATTTCAGTTGAAAGGTACTAAGTTTAACTATAGCTTTGCCTACCACCCACAAACCGACGGCCAAACTGAGGTGGTGAACAGAACCTTGGAAATGTATTTACGGTGTCTCACAATTTCAGAGCCTAAAAATTGGATTAAATGGTTGACTTGGGCGGAGTACTGCTATAACACAAGTTGGCATTCAGCATCTAAGAAAACACCATTTGAAGTTGTGTATAGTCGACAACCTCATACATTGTTGAGTTATGTTCCCGGTACGGCAAAGGTGGCTGCTGTTGAACAAGAATTATTAGATCATGCAAGGTTTTGAATGAGCTGCGCTTGAATCTCAAGGAAGCTCAAGAGAGAATGAAGCGGGTATTTAAAGCTCATCATCGAGAGGTAGAAATTGTTGAAGGTGATTGGGTGTATTTAAAGATCCAGCCTTATAGACAAGCTTCAGTATCCTTTAGAAGGAATATTAAGCTCTCTCCAAAAAGCTTTGGCCCTTACAAGGTGCTTCATAAAATTGGAGCAGTGGCTTAAAAATTGGATTTGCCAGCTGAATCCCGGATTCATCCAGTATTTCATGTATCCTTGCTCAAGAAAAAGCTTGGAGAAAATGTGACAAACCAAGTTCAGCTTCCCATAGTAAATGATGAAGATGGGAAATTATGTCCTCGGCCACAAGAGATTTTGGACCATCGAATGAAGAGGCACAGAGCAGAGATATTGGTTCATTGGCAAGGTCTTTCGCCTGCTGAAGCTACTTGGGAGAATTTGGAGTACATGAAGAAGCAATTTCCAGATTATATACTACAAACATAGAACAATGATGATAACGGGTGTGCATAAGAAGAAAATAACAACAAAAATAGAGTGCTGCTTTACTTCAAAGTAATGATAAGTATTCTTGGTCCAACACTTCAAAACAAAAATAGTAAATCAACTAAAACATAACATCTCAAAGTTTTGCTTAAAAGATTGAAACTGCTACTTGAATATAATCCTTGCCACCAAAAGCACCATTGGCGTCATACTACTCAACAGAACAGCGCCACAGTTCTTCAGTGTAAGAACATCTTTATATTCTTTAACGGTACTGCGACAAATTTTCATAAAATGAGAACCATTAGAAACAACAAATGGTGTTAAAGAATTACAAAAGCAGGATATATTTCAAGTGTTACCTTAATGAAACCAATCTCCTTGGCGTTGCTGCGGAAGCACTGTCTGCAGCACATGAGCCCGTACTTCCTGATTATCCCATGAGGGTTACCGCATACACGGCTATCAAAAAGAAAGATAAGAACAACATCAGAATCCATGAATTATCTCAGAATCATATGACCACAATAAGAGTGCATGGTAGATCTTTGAATTCTTACTTTAATTTTGCCAAAGGAATTAGTGGCTCATCTTTAGTTTCCTATAGTACCAACCCATATATATTTTTAAAGATATCGACAAACTCAGAGTTTTGCATAGCATTCACCCAATAAAAAGAATTACTGTACTTGAAAAAAATATAGTTAATGTAGAGAAGCTACGAGAGGGACCAAAATCCATGACCCTTAATTAAAAGCCCCTTCACCTTCCGGCACACTACAATTTGAAATTCTATACAACATGTTACAACTGATTCCATGATAAAGATTTATTAGCAAACGAATTGGAAACAAAAGTCACAAAAACATACCAATCTATATGAAAACAAACAAGCCAAAATCATCTTTTCATGCAACTTTTCAGGTATTTGAATATGCCTAATACTATCAATTAAAAGAAAGATTACCCATGTAAAACTCGTTATAAGTTGCTATCTAAGAGAGATTGAGCTATGATTTATTAAAGCAAGACATATATACAAGTGATCTTAATAAACAATTACAAAGTTTCAATGACAAGGAAGAAGATGCATATAATTACCAAGCACGAGAGCCGGGACCGTAGCTCTTGGGGTGAGAATTCCAAACGTTGGAGTGACCCATGATTGATTCTTTGCTGTCTGCGCGAAAGATCTCTCTGAAACCCTAAAATTTGCTGAGGACTCTTGACGAGGCAACTAAAGTGACTATATATAGTGGAGTCATGAACCCTAGATTTCTATTGAACCTGGTGCGTATTACGCACACGGACTCACATGGGCCGGGCCTTTTTAGTATTTAAAAACTAAAGTGACGAGGCAACTTTTTAGTTTTTTAATATGGGCCGGGCCTTGGCGGCACCTGAACTTGTGGTTTTGAATTTAGTTTTAAAATATCCCCGCAATAACCCAAAATGGCAAAAACCCTAAATTAAAGATAAAAAAAACTTGGGTAATTACAACTTACAAGGAAGTAAATATCGTTATATATTCTACTTATTTGAGAATATCAAATGTGAATATATATACAGTAGAACCCCTCTAAATTAATGAGAAAATCTTGGCTGCACCCGGTGCAACACTCAGCACATGATAATTGTTGCACCGGAGCCACTCAAATTCTGATATATGCACTTGTATTGCCACTTAAGCCAAAAACTCATCCAACTTGGCTTTTTCCAATTACTAGACAAAACATAGTGTGTGGTACCATCTCAGCATTTAATAAAAAAAAAAATTCTCATCTGTTTACTTTTGTTTCCAACCCATCATCAATTTAGCTCTCAAAAAATTAAACTACCTTGATTTCCAAATAAACAACCCAGATCTTCCATTTCTTCTTGTACACCTTCTGCATTCATGAAATCCATTTTTTTTTCCCTTTCATGCCTCCTAAAATCCAATACCACCACTTCTTCAACTCATCACCACCACCGACCACCGACCACCGACCACCGACCATCGACCTAACCAGAAACAAGAAAAAGAAGTATTTAATTTTTTAAATAAATTTAAATTTTTGGTTTGATGAGGATGAATCTGGATGATGATAAAGGTTCTTATTTAGAATTTAATTGAAGATATTAGTCCAGGGAATTTGATCTCTTCATTTTTTTTTTTTTAAAAGAGATCTAGATTTCCATCTCATCAAAACTTTTATTTATTTATTTTTAAATAAAAAAGGCACAAATGAATGGTGGATGTGAGGCATCATCTTCTGGAACAAACAAGAAGAAGAAGAAAAAAAAAACTTATCATATTTTTCAAAGACTTTTTATGTATTTTCCGAGACTTTTCATATTTTTACGAGTCTTTTCATGTATTTCCGAATCTTTTTAAGCATTTCCGAGACTTTTGGTAATTTCTAAGACTTTTTAGACAAAAGTGAAATTATAATGGGTTTGGTGTAAAATTATAATTATAATCATCCATGATAGAGGTTTCATTTTTATTAATTTGTTAAGAGGCTAATAATGGATCAAAAGAAGCATTAAAACAATTTTAAAAAGAGACAAGGAAATGAAATGAAACCTAGGTTGGTGACTTGAGAGTTTTTTTTTTTTTTTTTTTTTTTTTTTTTTTTGCGGATCTAGGTGGTGATGGTGGAGCAGAGCTGGGAGTTGGAGATGACTTCGTCAAGGTTGTAGATGTTGAGTATTGAAGGAATCGAACGACAATCCAACCTGAAGAATTCAAACATTTGGCTCCGTGTCGCGCAGATGAAGGTCCACTGATGATCGTCATCAGATCCATTAGTGGTGGAGATTCAATCCAACAAACCAATTTTTTTTTTTTTTTTGAATTTTATTTAAATAAAACATTTATTTTAAATTTTCTTTGATCTCCATCCATCTATGGATGGATAGGGTCAATGGATGTGATGATTCATTTTCTTTTTCTTTTTTAAATTTTCAATTAATCTTTAAAAAAAAAAAAATTAATATACAATTATTTTAAAGTGAGGCAAAATAGTACTTTCATGGCACTGTTATGTCTGACTGTGACTTTTTTTTGTCAAGGGACCATTTTGGTGTATTTTTAAAAAGATAAGGACCAAAGACCCTAATACACATAAGTCAGATAAAAAAACAACATTTCCTTAAAAAAATAAGGATCAAACTGCAACTGTCCCTTTTAAATTAAAAAAAAAAAAAAAAAAAACATATATTTATAAAAATTTGAATATTATTGCTTAACAAGCTTTACGGGCCTAAATCAGTTAAAAAGATCTTAATTCGCTTGATGGGCCTAAACCTAAGATGTTAAAAATTGGAATATAATTGGTTTGATAATTCCAAAGTAGTACAAATAACTGAATACGATGGGTTCGGTTTGTAATCGAATCCTGGGTTAGTTTAGTGTGAGTGAATCAAGTTATGACTTGTGAATCATAATAATCCGCAAACAAGTTTGTGAATTTCGATCAAACAAAATAAATTGGTAATCTATATTAAGTTTATTGTGCGGTTGATTGGAGCTGCAGTTTTCTGTTCGTTCACCGAGGCATTCAAGCTTCATTTCATATGTTGTAATGATAATATAAACAATGAATCTTATTAACATTTTCAAATTTTAGTCTTAATGATCTCAAGCTTCCAATTTAATTAGCTTCTATAGAAACATTAGTTGTCATGGCTCTCTTGAATTTGAATTTGGCCTTCATTTGTTGAATTCATGTTTAGATCACTGATTTGATTTGATTTGATTGGGCGGAATTTTGGCTTTTTATATCATTACTATCTTCTTGTTGACACCTTTGATGATGATGACAGAAACTTTTTAATTCAAGGCTCACCCTGTTTTCGCTATTGTTTACCATGAATTGCATTAATGACGTGTTTACTAATAAGAATTTATTTTTGGGATAGGAAATTAAGTTCCTGATTTTTGAATTCCTGTGTTTATGGTGAATTAAGTTCCGTGGATCCCACACACATATCATGAATTAAGTTCCTGAATGAAAGGGAACTTGATTCTCCTCACCCACTCTAGGAATCAAGTTCTATTTCCTAATTAAAAAGGGGAATTCATATCTTTTTATTACAATATCCCTATTATATATATAAATATATATACAGATTTTCCAATTATTAGTTCGAATTGACAATAGATATATTAAAACGAAGAACGTGGACCACTAGATTTACATACTTTGACTCAAAGTGTATGCACTTGTCAAAACTTCTCCATAATCTGTGGTTCACATTCTTCGTCCTGATATATTTATTGTCGGTTCGAACTGATAATAGAAAGACTACATATATATATATATGAATCGTCAATTATATAAATAAAAAGTTTGATAAAAGAATACTTAAAAAAAAAAAAACACTATACACAATACAGCGGCCAAATTTTTTTTTTGCGAACTGCATGAAGTCATGCTGCTTTTGATTTGATTTTTTATTTCTTTAATTTTTTTTTTATATATTAGTTATAAATTAGCTATACTCATACTTCTTCGGTCTTTCATATTTATATCAGTAATGCTACAAATCCCACCTAAAATCCCACTTTTCTCATCCCACTACATGTGGCATATGAGGTGTTAAATTGTGAGTGGATACATGGAGTAGGTGTCATTAATGTGTATCCACTCAAAATTTGACACCTCACATACCACATGTAGTGGGATGAAAAATGTGGGATTTTAGGTGGGATGTTTAGCATTATTGTATTTATATATACCCTTATTTTTATATATAAGGGTATTTCTGTAATCAACTTTGTATATATTTAATTCCATTTTTAATTCTTAAAAAGTTAGTAAACATAGTAATGGAATTTAGTAACTTAATTCCGATTCTCTTCCATTCACTTTCCAGTGGAATTTAATTTCGATTCTACTTATTCCCGATTAGTAAACGTGCTAAGTGAGATTTGAGAAGCTTTGTTTCATTAAAGGTGTTGTAGGTAGAAGTGTCAAAAGGGCCGGACTAGTTCAGTCCGAATCCAGCTCGGGTCTGGTTTGGTCTGGTCTAGTCCAGTCCGTTACTGTAGATGACTGAAATTGGTCTGGTCTCAATATTTGAAAGCCCGAATTCAGACCAAGCTCTTATAAAATACTGTGCGGCTTTAGCCCGGTTCGAACCTCAAAAAAAGGAAAAAAAATAACAAAAAAACATAAAAGAGTTCTGTACTGTGAGACTCGTTTGGCAGCTTTGTGAGTTGAACTGGAGGTCGTGGCTCTTAAAAATTTATTTTGTGAGAACCAAGAAACCTAAAGTTTGTTGTGAGCCTGTTTGGGCCCTATCTGAGTCCGGTCCAGCCTCGAAGTCCAGTGCACTTTGGGCTGGACTTACCACTTGATCTTCAGCTTGAAGTCCAGTCTGATCCGTCCGTACAGTAAATGGGCCTATCCGAGTCCAAACCCATAGTCTGACACCTCTCGTTTAAAAACATGCAATAAGTAGGATTCAATTCCATCTCTCAATTAATAAAGTAGAAAATATTCATAATATTCGATAAATAAGTCAATAGCCTGGCATACAACTAGAGCAATATCATTATGTCAATCACTAATTATATTAACAGGTGAAAAAAACGAAATAGTCAACTTGGAAGAGGTTTCAGGTCCGAGAGATTCTAGTTTATGGCATCTGACCATCAATATCCTAAACCTATAAGCATATAATACTCTCTCTCTCAAGTCTCATGCAACGGACCAGTGCAGCCGCCCCTGTGCGTTTTCTTCACGAGGCGGGGTGAGGCCGCCCCAAACCGAATTTTGAAACTATGCGTGCTACCACTAGGAAACAAGAAATTTTATGCTATTAAACTTTCCTTTCATCTTTTCAGCAATGTTTATGTAATGCCAACACGTAAAGAAAAAAGATGAAGCACTTAGCAGTATAGCCGTATAGGTCAAGGAAAGTGACTATTTTTTGTAAAATATGTTTAAAACATTGGCTTATAGTATAAAAATGCTAATTCAAACTAGTTTTTTCCCATGCTCCATGCTTACTTTGATAGTTTGATCGGAGTTGAGCTGATTATTGTGTCTTTCTGTTGAAATTATGTAGATGAAAAACTTATATAATTTACTTTGTTTAGCATGCATATCACAATGTGCGTGTGTACTTTGTAGTAGCGGCATTCAAATACTAAAAGGTTCTACAATGCACAAAATTTTCGTTATGATATTGTTGAAAACATAATACTTTAGACATAAACTAATTATAGAAGATGAATATTTTTCAATATATTGATTGTGAGTATTGTTGAAGTACATATTCATGAGATAGCTTGTTGAAGTACAATCCGTGATGACTGGAATATCAAGCAAACATAATCAATATAGAAAATTACACTCAAGTAAACCATCAAATTAAATTCATCCAAAAAAAAAGATCTTAGATATTAACCACAACTAATCAAAAAGCGGATATATAAATACATATACACAATTAAAAAAAATTACAAAATGAATATTATTAACTACCCACCAGAATATTATAGCAATCCACTGTTTCGTTCTTATAAAATTAATAAAAATACAACCAAAATCACATGTCAAATCTTTTTCTCTATGTTCCATCATTTCTCTTAAGACTCGAATAACAATAACAACAAGATTCAAGTCCTCAATTTCCATAATATTTTTTTCATAACAACCAAACAAACTAGAAGAATAACCCATGAATAATTTAAAGAATAAAACATAAAGCAAATAATAGAAAACCAAAAAAATAAATAAAACGATCAAATCAAAAGCGGGAAATTCCATAGTTAGTCAATCCTTGAAATCCATTAATGGAGCTTCATGTTTCTCTGTTTTAGTTATTTGTTTTCTCATTCAAGACTTTTATCAAACATCTAGTAGTCTTTTTTTTTTTTTTTTTTTTTTTTAACACCCACAATTTATTCATCGAGCCATGGAGGCTGGAAAAGAACCGAGAACAAAACAAAGTCCAAAGACAAAAGACCCCCAAACACAGGCCACACTACAACACAAAGCATCAGACTTGATGCACCAAAGTAGAAACAGAGCAACAGACCGAGAACACAAAGCAGATCATCAGACCTGATGCACCCAAGACAACAAAAACAAGGCACATAGACCTGATGACAAAACAGCCACCACAAGCCAAAGCAAAAACATAAAACAAAAGCCCCTGGAAAAACACAAAGCAAAAACCATTGATCCAGCTTGAAAGAGAGGGGACGATATCAACTCTATCAACCACTCCACTCAAGCTTTTAAATATAACCCATCAAACCTAAGAAAATTTTCACAGGTATTTGGTTTTCACAAAAATCACATCAATCAACAAAAAAATTGAACAAAAATTGTACCTTGAGCAATTACAGTCGAACTCAAGTTGAAGTGGGTTGAAGACGGGTCGAAATTGGGTCACAAATGGGTTGTGTCACAAATAGGTAGAGGTCAACCTAGGTCGCCAGAATGTTCGGCTATCGAATCATTGCCGGAAAGCACCCGCTTCTTCTTCGCCGGCGTCGCACAATCCAATCCCTTACTTTCTTCCTCTCTTTTTCTTCTTCTTCGTCGGCGTCTGGTTAGTTTAGCCACCGATTCTTCTTCGCCGGCGTCACCTTTATCTTGTCGCCGTCACGCAGTTGTCACCTCTTATGCGATCACCTCTGCCTCTCACTATAGTTGAAAACAATGGTTTTTTATTTTTTATTTTATTTTTATTTTTATTTTTATTTTTATTGATAATGACATTAAAACGATTTAGGTTTATGTTTGTAAATAAAAAATAAAAAATTAGGTTTACTTTTACTAACAAAATTGATTTTTTTTTTAAAAAATGGGCATTTTAGACTTTACAACTTACACTTGGTTAAAAATAATAACTTAAATTTTTTTATTAAAATAATCCATTTCTTAATTTGACTACTTTTACAAATGTCACTTTTTAAAACTTCTATTTTGTTTGTTATATGACTGCATTGGTCTTGGATTATAGTGGAATTTTTTTGATTAAATATTGGTTGTGTTATTCTCCAATAAAAAATTATTTATACAGATTAAATTTTTGAAATTGTTCTTTGTATCAAAAGTAAGATACCAATACAAAATTGTAATTCTTTTTGTTAGTTTACTTGGACATTGATACAAAATCTGTTCATTTGCATACAATTCTTGAAACCTAAATTATTACAACATGCTCAATGTATCAATAGAAAATGAAGGTGTAGTTTATATTACAATCTATTGAATTCACAAGTATAATACATAAATTGCCTCTGCGTATAGGTCTTCATGTTATATGGCAAACTATAACTGGTGTTTTATTATAGCAGGAGAAAGCAGGATCCAAATGAGAAAGAGTAAATGGTGAAACTATCTGAAGATATGATTATTGAAATTCTATCAATTCTACCGGTGAAATCTTTAATTCGATTCAGGTGTGTTTGCAAATCTTGGTATGTAGAGGTTCAAAGCCGTAGTTTCATTTCAAAACATCTAAAAAACGATCACAATATGCATTTGGTTATTCCTCGTATAAAAGAAGGAAAAGACTTATTTGCCCACTTGAGTGAATCTTACACATGGTTCCTAGACGAAACACTAGTAGAATTATCATTACAAAATTTTCTTCCTCAAATACCTATAGATGGATTCTTTCGTGGTCCTTTCGATGGCATCCTTTGTATAATTAACGACGACATAAGTCTCTATAACATCGGCACTAAAGAATTGAGAACTCTCCCAAAAATCTTACATTCTTATAAAGATTGTGTTGGATTTGGACTCGACCCTGTTTGTAATAGTTACAAGTTGGTCCTTATAGAACCCCCATATCTCAAAACTATAGAAGGTTCGGAATGTAGAGTTTCACCCATTGTAGTGTACACATTAAATTCAGATTCTTGGAGAAATATTGAAGACTCTAATATTTCTGATATATGATTATTCTATTGGGGGGAAATCCGGCACATGCTTGAATGGAGTTTGTTACTGGTTATCAAGTTATAAGGATACAGAAGAGGATGTGATCTTTCCATTTCATTTGGGTGATGAAATGTCACAGGAGATCATAAAGGTGCCAATGCAAGACAAATATGGTCTGTCTCTTGGAATATATAATGAATCTTTGTCCATATTACATATGGATTCTGATGTCACAAAATGTGTTGATATGTGGGTGATGAACCAGCTGGGGTGTTGGACCAAACAAATAACTGTTGGATCTTTTGTAGAATTAGATGTTAGTTACCCACTTGGGTTTTGGAAAAGAGGTTCATTTTTTGTAAATGCTTGAAATCATGATACAAATGCGGGTTCTTATATGGGACAGAAAGTAATCTTGTATGATCCTAGTAGTACCCATTACACTAAGTATTCTTGTGTATTTATGGGTTATATGCTGGTGGATCTTCTTATTTACAAGGAGAGTCTGGTTAATATAAAATGAGATGATCACTGATGTTTTTTTTATTTTTATTTTATTTTTTTAATTTTAATTTTTAATTTATTTCTTTTTGTATTAATTGTATTTGTATAACATATGCATGTACTGGTTGTGTACCAGTCAAATTTACATATGATTTAGAAGTTCAATTTTCAGATAATAAAAGTAAATTTTCAATATTTTATTTTATGCAATTGAGTAATATGTTATTGAAATACCTCAAGATGTTTACAGTTAATTTAATTCCAAAAATAAAAAATAAAAATTACGATGAAATATGTGACTTAATTTCAGTTGAATGTTTATCTTTAACAATAGGGATCTTTGATTTTTTCACATTATAAAAATCACAGGAATAATAGTGTCTTACACAATGCCATTTTATTTTGATACCATTGATAGGGGTAGAAGTACTTGGAATCAAATGAAGGTTCTCAAAGCCTGTTTATTTTTCGGTTTGTACGAGTCTCATTTTTCCCTTATATGACTTCTTTAAAAGAAATTAATTAAGCAATAAAATTCTTTGCAAAATCAAAACAGATCGGTGTATCAATGAATTATGGCATCAAAGAATGGATCATCCCTTTTCAAAACTTTTACAAACGAAAGTTATCAACTGGTTGGTTAAAGAAATATCAACTGGCAAAACGTTACAAACTTCCTTTTCATGATTCGAATAAAATGTGATTTATAGGGGTCTGTCCCTTTTTCTCCCATACAAATTTTTTAATACTATGTGATATTTTCAGAAGATTGCATTTAATATATATATATATATATATATATACTTTGCTTATACCATCTCCAATATATATGCCAATGTCAATGCCAGGGGCGAAGCCAGAATTTTGGCTTCGGGGGGGCCAAGACAGAAACTAATATTAAAGGTCGCACAAGAAAAATATATTAATATGTTACTGGTTGGTTAAAGAAATATTTCATTTGTACTGATTAGCAATCGGCAAAACGTTACAAACTTCATTTTTATGATTCGAATAAAAATGTGATTCATAGGGGCCTGCCCCTTTTTCTCCCATACAAATTTTTTAATACTATGTGATTTTTTAGATGATTGCATTTGATATATATATATATAAATTCTATTATCAGTTCGAACTGGCAAACGTTATATCAGTTCCTTGCATGTGGGCCACTGGATTTAAATACTTTGACTTTGCTGTATGCATTTGTCAGTCAAAGTATTTAAATCCAGTGGCCCACATACAAGGAACTGATATAACTTTTGTCAGTTCGAACTAATAATAGAAAAACTATATATATATATATATATATACATATATATATATATATATATATATATATATATATATATATATATATATATATATATATATATATAGAGAGAGAGAGAGAGAGAGAGAGAGAGAGAGAGAGAGAGAGAGAGAGAGAGAGAGAGAGAGGTGTCAAATTTTTTTCCTAAATTTTATTCCAAATGATGTGACACGTGAGATGTTAACATCACATCAGTCACTACATAATATCATGATTTATAAGATGCTAACACCTCATGTATTGTATCATTTGGAACAAAATTTGGGAAAAAAAATTGGGTTGTCTAACATTACTCATTTACAGGGGTGGACCCACGTGGAGACCAGGTGGGGCCCGTGCCCTACCTCAAATTAAAAAAAAAAAAATTGACTTTGTATATACTTTATATATAAATATCCATTAATAATAGTTACATAATGTTACCTTTGGCACAACTGGTACTGGTTCTTGTTCCTATCCTTTAAAGTTCTTGGTTCAAGTCCTATCTCAGGCAAATGCATTCTTTTTAATTCAATTTTATCTTATAATTTTTTACTTCTTATTTATTTTACTATCTTTTCCAATTCTTTTCTCAAATTTTCATTTCTTCTAAAATAAAACAATTCATTTTCTTATTTTATATTAAATTATCTATTATTATTTTGGATTTTTATTTTTTCTAATAGTTTTAGTTTGACATATCTAACACGTCCAATCAATAAACCATAAAATCTCAAATTTTACTTTATTGGATTAAAATAGTCAATCTATTATTATGATTCATCTTATTTTTTCCTTAGTTTTAATTTATTTAGAATCAATAAATCAATAATTTACCAATAATTTGAAGAATAAAAAATTTAAAAACATGTCTAGTAATATTTATTAATAAATATTTTTGTATAAATTTAAATTGAATTCATTATAAATGCAAAAAAAAAAAAATAATTAATAATAATAATAAAAAAATTTCTTATTATAAAATTAGATTGTAATTTATTCTTTTAATCTTTTTCATTATTTGTGTTGTTTTTCTTGTTATTATTTATTTTTTAACATTTTTTCTTGTTTTTATTTCTTTTTGAATGTAAGATTATTTAATTCAAATGAGTAAGTGTTCTATTTGTTTTATTTTATCTAAAAAAACTCCTTTTTGTTTAACAAAAAAAAAAAAAACTCATTTTAATATGATTTTAATTTTTCAGCATTTTTTTTTATATATATTCAAGTTTCCTACCTGGTTAAAATTCCTGGGCCCGCCACTGCTTATATATATATATATATATATATATATATATATATATATATATATACAGTCTTTCTATTGTCAGTTCGTCCTGACAATAATTATATCAGGACGAAGAATGTGGACCATAGATTATGGAGAAGTTTTGACAAGTGTATACACTTTGAGTCAAAGTATGTAAATCTAGCAGTTCACATTTATTGTCAGGATGAAGTAATAATAGAAAATCTGTATATATATATACTTTGCTTATGTGCTCACTACACGGAGGTCGAAGCCATTGGAACATGAAAATGGGACACAAGATGACTGTGTATGCAAGGGACACAGTTGCAACACTATGTATGTTTGGGCCACTTTTTGATCGATTATACCCTTAAAATGTTTTGTTATTACACTTTTACTTTTTTTTTTTTTTTTTTTAATTTTCTAATACTTTCAAGATTTTAGTATTTATCTTTGACCTAAAACATTTTAATATTAAAATGATTTATTATTATTTATTTTTATTTCTTTAAATGATTTATTATTGAGTTTCAATAAGAATAATAATAAAATGATTTACAAAATTAAATTATGGGATATAATCATTTTCGCCCCTGTAGCTTGACATATTAGACACTTTGCCCCCTCTAGTTTCAGTAATGGCCATTCTCTCCCCTGAAAACCAAAATATTAGACACTTTACCCCTTCTAGTTTCAGTAATGGTCATTCCCCCCCTTGAAAACCATAATATTAGACATTTTGCCCCCTAAACATTAGGAATTCTGTTAGTCAAATACTTTGACCATTAAAAAATCAATTAAATGACCTTAATACCCTTGAACACATGAGTTATGCCCCATAATGATACCACTAATTGTTTTTAAAGAAAAGAAAATCAGAAATAAGACAATAAAAACCAATAAAAATATTTTTTAAAACATAATTGAAAATAAAAATTATAAATGGGGTAAATGGGTGGGGATGGGGAAAGCACTCCCCGTTGTACCCCGCCCCGCCCCAACCCGCTCCATCTATGGTGGGGTTTTATAAGGGGATGGGTTTTCAAAAAATAAATGGGGTGGGGTGCGGGGAAGGCTACCCCGCCCCGAACCCGCCCCATTGCCATCCCTACCAAGGTCCCCTTCCAAGCTAATTTTAATTAACTATTTTTGGTTAATTAATTATGGTGGCGAAGCAAAAATAATAAAAGAGTCGATCTCACAATAAGTAATTGCTCCAAATTAACGTCTTATTAATAATAATAAAAGTTACATTAAATTTAAATAATAAGCTTATTTAAAATAAACTAAATCTAATACTAATTAAGGGGGTGTATTCATTCCAGAGTTCGTTGAAGTTAAGTGGATTTGTTTTAAGTGATGGATTTCATTAGAATTCATTAGAATTCTGTTTGTTGGACTTCTATTACACATAATTATATGGAATTGAATGAATTTAAATGTCTTGAAAAAAAATAATATTTAATTATTGACTTTTTTTACTTGTAATAGCGGCGACTCGAACATGAGACATTGCCAAACTTTTTTTTATTAATTTTAATTATCAATGTCAATTGTTGGATATATATATTTTGAAAGACCTCCCCTCACCTCTGAAGCATTGTTTGTTAATCCATTGGGGGTGTTTATGAATAAAAGGATTTTTATCTAGACATCCGGTAATAGTTTAGAGGTAATGGGAGATTTTTAATATTAAAACTTCAATATATTATATAAGTCAAATCCATCAAAATCTACAAGGGTTGGGCAAGATTTGTTATACTCATTTATGGTTATAAATCTAATTTTTAAAATTCATCCAAATCCATCAAATTCCATCGTTTAACCAAAATCTACAAAGTCAATGGATTTATTTGGATTCCTTAAAAATCTGAATTGAATACACCTAGATTTATTTGGATTTTAATGAAATCCTTACAAATGTGGATTGATTACACCCAGACGTTGATAGACTATTCACAAATCCGAGTTAAATACACCCAGATAGAACAAATCTAAACCAAATAGTAAACAAATTCCATAAATAAAAAGAAAATAAATTCAGCTAAAATGGAAATTTTCTTAAATAATCAATAATAAAGGGTAAAAGAGGAATTGTGTCATAATTTTGTTATTACTACAAAATCCTAATTTTTTATAAGACGCTCTATAAAAGGGGGCATTATGGTGGATGCTAGGGTTATTCTGGATAACATCCAAGAAAAAGATAGCCGCCATAAAATAAATAAATAAATCTCCTAGGTTTTTATCAACCGGGAGAGAAAATTCGATTATAGGTATGATTTTTTAAACTTCTATTTTTTTTGTGATGTGACTGCGTTGGTCTTGGATTATAATTGATTTTTTATTTATTTATTAAATATTGGTTGTGTTATTCTCCAATAAAAAAAAATAAAAATTACTGATTAAATTCTTGAAATTGTTCTTTGTATCAAAAGTAAGATACCGATACAAAATTGTAATTCTTTTTGTTAGTTTACTTGAACATTGATACAAAATCTGTTCATTAGCATACAATTCTTGAAACCTAAATTATTACAACATGCTCAATGTATCAGTAGAAAATGAAGGTGTAGTTTATATTACAATCTATTGAATTCACAAATATAATACATATATTGCATCTGTGTGTAGGTCTTCATGTTATATGGCAAACTATAATCGGTGTGTTATTATAACAGGAAAAAGCAGGATCCAAACGAGAAAGAGAAAATGGTGAAATTACCTGAAGATATGATTATTGAAATTCTATCAATTCTACCGGTGAAATCTTTAATTCGATTCAGGTGTGTTTGCAAATCTTGGTACATAGAGTTTCAAAGCTTTAGTTTCATTTCAAAACATCTAAAAACCGATCACAATATCCGTTTGGTTATTCCTCATATAAAAGAAGAAAAAGACTTATTTGCCTACCCGAATGAATCTTACACATGGTTCCCAGACGAAACACTTGGAGAATTATCATTACAAAATTTTCTTCCTCAAATACCTATACATGGATTCTTTCGTGGTCCTTTCGATGGCATCCTTTGTATAATTGAAGACAACATAAGTCTCTATAACATCGGCACTAAAGAATTGAGAACTCTCCCAAACATCTTACATTCTAATGAAGATTGTGTTGGATTTGGACTCGACCCTGTTTGTAATAGTTACAAGTTAGTCCTTATGGACACCCCATATCTCAAAACTAGAGAAGGTCCGGAATGTAGAGTTTCACCCATTGTAGTGTACACATTAAATTCAGATTCTTGGAGAAATATTGAAGACTCTAATATTTCTTATATATATGATTATTCTACTGGGGGAGAATCTGGCACATGCTTGAATGGAGTTTGTTACTGGTTATCAAGTTATAGGGATACAAAAGAGGCGGTGATCTTTCCATTTCATTTGGGTGATGAAATGTCACGGGAGATCATAAAGGTGCCAATGCAAGACAAATATGGTCTGTCTCTTGGAATATATAATGAATCTTTGTCCATATTACATATGGATTCTGATGTCACAAAATGTGTTGATATGTGGGTGATGAACCAGCTGGGGTGTTGGACCAAACAAATAACTGTTGGACCTTTTATAGAATTAGATGTTTGTTACCCACTTGGGTTTTGGAAAAGAGGTTCATTTTTTGTAAATGCTAGAAATCATGATACAAAGGCGGGTACTTATATGGGACAGAAAGTAATCTTGTATGATCCTAGTAGTACCCATGACACCAAGTATTCTTGTGTCTTTACAGGTTATATGCTGGTGGATCTTCTTATTTACAAGGAGAGTCTGGTTAATATAAAAGGAGATGATCATTGATGTCTTTGTTTTATTCATTTTGTATTAATTGTATTTGTATGACATGCATGTATTGGTTATGTACTAGTCAAATTTACATATGATTTAGAAGTTCAATTTTTCTGAAAATAAATGTAAATTTTCAATATTTTATTTTATCCAATTAAGTAACAAGTTATTGAAATACGTACCTCAAGATGATTACGGTTAATTTAATTCTAAAATTCCAAAATTAAATATATATTTTAAATTAAAAAAATACAATGAAATATGTGATTTAGTTTCAGTTGAATGTTTATCTTTAACAATAGGGATCTTTGATTCTTCACGTTATAAAAATCACATGAATAACAGTGTCTTACACAATGCCATTTTATTTTGATACCATTGATAGGGGTAGAAGTACTTGAAATCAAATGAAAGTTCTCAAAGCCTGTTTATATTTGGTTTGCATGAGTCTCATTTTTCCCTCAAATGACTTCTTTAAAAGAAATTAATTAAGCAATAAAATTCTTTGCAAAATCAAAACGGATCGGTGTATCAATGAATTATGGCATCAAAGAATGGGTCATCCCTTTTCAAAACTTTTGCATAAGAAAGTTATCAGTGTTACTGGTTGGTTAAAGAAATATTTCATTTGTACTGATAATCAATCGGCAAAACGTTACAAACTTCATTTTTATGATTCGAATCAAAATGTGATTCATAGGGGCCTCCCTCTTTTTCTCCCATACAAATTTTTTAATACTATGTGATTTTTTAGATGATTGCATTTGATATATATATATATATATATATATATATAGAGAGAGAGAGAGAGAGAGAGAGAGAGAGAGAGAGAGAGATGCACATAATCTCATGATTTATAAGATGCTGACACCTCATGTACCGTATCATTTGGGATAAAATTTGGGAAAAAAAATTGGGTTGTCTAACATTACCCATATATATATATATATATATATATATATATATATATATATATATATACAGTCTTTCTATTGTCAGTTCATCCTGACAATAATTATATCAGGACGAAGAATATGGACCATAGATTATGGAGAAGTTTTGATAAGTGTATATACTTTGAGTCAAAGTATGTAAATCTAACGGTCCACATTCTTCGTCCTGAAACATTTATTGTCAGGACGAACTAATAATAGAAAATCTGTATATATATATACTTTGCTTATGTGCTCACTACACGGAAGTTGAAGCCATTGGAACATGAAAATAGGACACAAGATGACTGTGTATGCAAGGGACACAGTTGCAATACTATGTATGTTTGGGCCACTTTTTGATCAATTATACCCTTAAAATGTTTTGTTATTGCACTTTTACTTTTTACTTTTTTTTAATTTTCTAATACTTTCAAGATTTTAGTATTTATTTTTGACCTAAAACATTTTAATATTAAAATGATTTATTATTATTTATTTTTATTTCTTTAAATGATTTATTATTGAGTTTCAATAAGAATAATAATAAAATGATTTACAAAATTAAATTAAGGGATATAATCATTTTCCCCCCTGTAGTTTGACATATTTGACACTTTGCCCCCTCTAGTTTCAGTAATGACCATTCTTCCCCCTGAAAACTAAAATATTAGACACTTTACCCCCTCTAGTTTCAGTAATGGTCATTCTCCACCTTGAAAACCATAATATTAGACATTTTGCCCCCTAACCATTAGGAATTATGTTAGTCAAATACTTTGACCATTAAAAAATCAATTAAATGACCTTAATACCCTTGAACACATGAGTTATGCCCCATAATGATACCACTAATTGTTTTTAAAGAAAAGAAAATCAGAAATAAAACAATAAAAACTAATAAAAATATTTTAAAAAAACATAATTGAAAATAAAAATTAACAAATTATAAAATTAGCAATAAAAAAATTCAATATTAAAAAAAAAACAATTCAATATTTTCATATAAAATTTAATATTGTTTTAGTTTTTTTTACAATTATATTATTTTATTATTTTGTTATTCTTTATATTAATATTTTTTAAATAAATATTTTATTTTTACATTTCATTCTATATATTAATGTTTTTTAATTAAATATTTTATTTTTACATTTAATTTTTTTATTAATTTTTGTTTAATTTTTGTTTAATTTTTTATTTTCAATTATGTTTTTTTTTAAAAAAAAAATACCCATGAAGTTTTTATTGTTTTATTTTTGATTTTTTTCCTTTAAAAACAATTAGTGGTATCATTATGGGGCATAACTCATGTATTCAAGGGTATTACAATCATTTAATTAATTTTTTAATGGTCAAAGTATTTGACTAACATAATTCATAACGGTTAGGAGGCAAAATGTATAATATTTTGGTTTTCAGGGTGGAGAATGGCCATTACTGAAACTAGAGGGGGTAAAGTGTCTAATATTTTGGTTTTCAGGGGGAAGAATGACCATTATTGAAACTAGAGGCGGCAAAGTGTCTAATATGTCAAACTATAGGGGGGAAAATGATTATATCCTTTAAATTAACAACAAAAACTTATTTTCTCAAAAATATACATTATAATATATATATATTTTAAAATGCATCATAGCAAATATTAAATTATTTTAATTAGAAGTATTAACTCACCGGAGGAAGGTGTCCATACCAAAACCTAGTATTAGCATCGATCTCCAACGAGGAAAAATCAATCGAAAAGGGCCTAATAACTAAACCAAGACACATGGAATGATAAGCAAGCATAATATATATAGGTATTAGTATTGTAAATATAATCCCACATTTTCCCATTAAACAGCAAGATGTGGGGAGACTCCTCCATTAGATTAGGATTAAGTTGTGGGGAGACTCCTCCATTAGATTAGGATCAAGTTACATTCTGGGTTATGCTTGTAGAGTCTAATCTCACTAGGCTTTGGAAGACTCTCGACCAGGGGTGAACCCAAGATTTTGTTTCAGACGATTTTGAACTAAATTCTAGTTATAATTGTTTTTTAATGAACTTTAATAATGAAATTTCATTAATAAAAAAATTGAGGATACATCGAGTCAGGACGTATTAAACTTAGCACCTCAAAATGCATATTCCAAACAAATATATAAACTAATTAAAAGTCGGGAAGAAAATAAACATATAATATAATGCAAATACAATTAAATAATAGTAGTGGTATCATGTTTTACTTTAGGGTGCAGTTATTGCCACCCATGAAGTTGATTTTTTTTTTTTTTTTTTTTTGAATAGCATACTTTATTAAAACCAAAAGATAAAATCAACTAGACTAAAAAATCTTCCGGGATACAATTTTCAACACAAGATGGGTAATTTTCTAACCAAAACCTATCCTGGTCAATGGTCAAGGCCATCTTAGCCAAATTATGGGCAACCGTATTCACTTGTCTTGGCACAAACTGGACCCCTAAAACTAAGCCATCTTGGAGCCGCGTGACAATGTTTGTGCAGACCAAAACTACAGCTGTCCAGTTAGAGCTCTTAGAGTTGACTAAATTTACAACACCTAGGGCATTCGATTCTACAACTGCTGGCACTAGTCCCGTCTCCGGAGCAAACTCAATCCCTCAACGAATTCCCATTGCCTCATCCAATTTTGGCGAGTACATCGCCTCTAATCTTTTAGCAGCAGAAGTCATAACATGATCCAAATGGTCTCGATTGACCACCCCTACTCCCACAATGCTTCTCCTCTGAAGAAGAGCAGCGTCTATATTTATTTTATTAAAATTAGCACCAAGAGGGTGCCATTTTAGTATTTTACAATGTCATCCACAACAGCAATTATCAAGAGGGTCTCAACCACAGTTGCTGCCAAGAACTCCTGCAAGTAATTCCTAGACCATGGTACAACCGAATCCAAATCATAACCAACGACCCCATGAACTAACTGATTTCGCATATACCAAGTGCGCCAAAAAACAATGCTCAGAAGAGACATATCCTCCACGTTCAGAGTTCTACAGCAAAGAAGAAAGAAGTCTTGAAAATGCATACCTTGAGTATAAGCCAGGCCTTTCAAGAAACCACACTCAGCACGCACCATCTTCAACATCTTGCAGTCCCATAAAGCATGTAAAACCATCTCAGGATCCTTCAAACATACAGGACGGACATCGTTAACAGGAACATGTCTTCGGGGCAAACCTGCCATGGTTGGAAACCAATGACAACAGGCACGCCAAAGAAATATTTTCACTTTCCGGGGGAATTTTCAAGTGCCACAAAAAACTCTAGCAAGAATATGAAAATGCCGTTTTGTACTCAACAAAAGATATTTATATTTCACTTTGAAAACCAAGTTTCACCACTTGTCTACCCACTTAGGATATGAAAATTAGTAAAATAGTAAGTAAGGGATTGTCCATAGGAATCGGGTTAGATTAATTGATTTGCAATCTATTACATGATAGTCTAATCTAGGTGTATAAAACATAAATCACAAAGGGAGATAAATTGATTGGTTTGAAAACCAATAGAAATTAACATGAATAACAAGTAAAGTAAAGTAAAGGGTGATATGAAAAATAGAATACTCAACTAGCCTAGATAAGATATATGGAATAAACAATTAAAGAGAAGTCTAAGGGATTGATAGAGTCACCAATGGACTTTTGGGCAATTCATACAAAGCTTCATTAACGTACGGTTCACAAAATCAAGGACCGATCTCATTCGAAAGTGTGTTTGGCCGTGGGTACTAAACCAAACAACTTCCCACCAAAATTCCTCACAAGAGAGGGGATAATGGTGAGATCGGTTAGTGACGATTAAAGGTCTAGGCAATCGGGGTTGATATATCCACCAACAACCTATCTTATTGACTATGTGCTACAATCAATCAAGTGTGTCAATAACTCAACAAATTTTATCACAAGTAAATCCTACCAATATTGCAATCAACAAGTGTGTCAATAACTCAATCAATCACATATATAAAAGCAAGATCTAATTAAAAAGTGAATAGAACTATAATTGAGTAAACATATTACTAAAAGCTATCAAATACCCATTTTCCAAGAGTTTCTCAAATCATTCCTCTAGAATGGGGGTTTAATTACACATAATCACAAACAAAGAAAGGAAGTAAAATGTAGAGAAATAACCCATTTGTCTCTCTTGTAAGCTTGATCCTTCCTTAAGCTCCTTGCTTGATTCTTGATGTAAATGGTGGTAGATGAGGATATGTCTAGATAGGTGGATGTCAAATAGACAGTGACAAAGGAGATGGGTAGAGAGAAATGATTATGGGAAAGTAATCTAGACTTTATTTGTTGAGTTTTTGGGTGGAGAAGATGAGTTCAAGAGTAGAAATGGAGGAGTTTGAGATGGGTATAATGGAAGATGGTGATTTGAGATCAGAGATTCAGAATCAAAGACCAAAGATAATTTACAAAATGAAGGAGAAGGATATATATATATAGTCATTCGAAATGAGGTCTTGCAACCGCCAATTTTGCTGAGCTGGAAGGTGTCGCGGTCTGTACGCAGTGACCCTGACCACGACAAATGGTTATACGGTCTTTGATTTGGTTATTGCGGCCATTTTCATCTTTTTTGCGGTTGTGTAGGCATCGACAGTTAAACAGTGACAATTAGATTTGAGATCTTCATGTGCAGTTGCGGTTGGCATGCCAGCGACATGTGGTCAGTGACACTGGACCTAATTGATTTTCTAATTCTTCTCCTTTATGTCGTGGTGTCCTAGAAGCAACACATAAACCGCCACAATTGCTTAGACTTGCATCTCTAACTTTTCTCTTCTCTGTCATGGTGTCTTTGTAACGACACATAAACCGCGACAATCCTCTGAGTTGGGTCGCTATTGCTCTCAAGCAATATGACCGCGACTTCTTTGCTCTGTTTTCCTCTTTTTGTGCTTTTTGTACAAAATATTCCTCTATCTCCATAAATGCCCTTGTGACACAAATAATCATGAAACACTTGATTTGCAATGTTAAAACATGGGAAATTGCCCGAGAACAAGCCAAAAGAGTTGGCAATGGGGCCCAAAATCATGTCTATTTTTGTTGATTCAAATACCCCCAAGCCTATCTTCTGCTTGTCCTTGAGCAAAATAAACACAAAATAGCTCGAGGACGTGTATCCTTATCTTTCAAAGATTTTCAATCAAGCACTAACTCTTTTTGCAAAGGACTTATAAGCCATTTACATAACTTGCAATGCCAAAATGAAGAGATTCAAACAATGATGTACTAATAAGGAATTAGACATGTAAGAAATCATTACAAAAAAAGTGACATGTAATGACAAAAATTATTTGTCACTACAAGTGAAGAAATTGTCACAATTTCATTATTGTGACAAAAAAGAGTTTCACTAACAATCTGTCACTTTTGCCCCCGTCACTAAAAGTATTTGTGACAATTTTTTGATACTTGTCACAAATCATAACTTTTAGTGATAAATTATTACTTGACCTTAATTAGTGATAAAATAAAAATTGTGTCACTAAATTTGTATATATTGACAATTAATTGTTTGAAGATTCTGTCACTATACATCCTCTTAGTGACAATTTTTTGTTTGAAGATTTTGTCACTACACATTCTCTTAGTGACAATTTTTTTTTTTGAAGATTTTGCCACTTTACATCCTCTTAGTGACAATTTACGGTTTGAAGATTTTGTCACTATATATATTTTTAGTGACAATTTATTGTTTTAAAATTGTGTCATTATTTACAAACTCAGTGACAATTAACAATGTCAAAATTGTGTCACTATACATAAACTTAGTGACAGTTAATTGTTTAAAATAAATGTCACTATTCATAAACTTAGTAACAAATACACATATAAAAATTTGTCACTGTACACTAACTTAGTGACAATTAATTGTTTAAAAAATATGTCACAATTAACAAATCTAGTGACGATTAACCATTTGAAAATTTCATCACTATACACAAATTTTGTGACAGTTAGCAACGAAATTGTTTTTGTCACTATACACATACTTAGTGACAATTTAAAATTGCTATAGCTTTAGTCTCTAAATAATTCTATAGTAACAGTAACATAAAATATTATGATTAAATTGATAAATATATTGGAAACAAACATATACAAAGTCTGTAGAGAATTGTCAACCTAAAAATAAGATGAAATTAACAAATGGATTTAAATTATAAACCTAAACATATAAGATGAAATTAACAAATGTCTTTAAACTATAAAGATTAAACCTATTAAATGAACTACGAATATATAAACTAAGAATATGCATTTGAATTTGAAAATTGATGTTCAAACATCGATTTCAATTGGACAAATTGAGATTTCATTTCCTCCATGGTTTGAAGTTGAGATTTCAATTCAATTAATTCAGTCTGTAGATGTGTGATCTTTTCGTTTGCTGTTTGTCTTTAAATTCTTTCATCCTCTAACATCTTCAATGTGTCAAGATGAGAATAACGTTTACCATTTTATTTTTTGATTGATTGATCCCAAGTCCATAAGTTAAAGTAGACAAATGAGCTTCTGGACTAACTTCACCAATAACTTGATTGAAGACTTCATTTTTAGATGCATCTGGTTGGTTTGTAATAAGTTCATCCATTCGCCTCTGTCAAAATTGAGTAGTGAGATAATGAAATCAATTAGCATATTTAAATCGTTTAAACACCAAAAAAAAAAGAAGGTAAATAAACAATAAAAAAAAATTACTTAATAAATAACTAAGTTAAATAACATCCAATGTCAAATGATTATATATCAAACACTCAAGCAAATGCATAATCCAAGATTATTTGTTTTCAACACATCTTACCATTACATTTGCAACCGTTGGGTCAGTAGGCTTGTCATTTTTTTTTTAGTGTAAGTTGCCTTGAACATCGTTATCTTGTCTGACTCCTTTCCTTCAGGGTCCTTTTTTGTCTATATATATATATATATATATATATATATATATATATATATGTATATATTAATAAAAGTTTAATATTACTCATAAAAAATACAACATATAAGAATTTATCGGTTCATCTCGAAGTCTAGCAAAACTTTTTGTTCCACTAGTGTGATGCATCGTCATTTTGCTATAATTTGTTTTATTAGTCTCTGAACGATTCTGTAATACATTAATAATTTTTTTAAAAAAAAATTTGATGCTTTTAGAAAACAATATTAATATGAGAATAAATTATTGACAATTCAATCATATTAAATTCTTACCTTTCCCTTCTCAGAATTCCAAAACTTGACCAACCAATTCCATTGTTCCTTCCCCACATCATTTATGAGTTCGGAAAGTTTCTCCTTATCATTTGATGATTTCTCATATTTCTTGTTCAGTATATGTTTTCTCTGACGCCATAGGTGACATAACTTTTTATTTATCCAATCTTCAGCAAGGTCCCAATTTATATTAAATTTAGCTTAACATATATACATGACAATAGCTAAAGTCATGAATCAATTATATAACTACACCAGACATAAATTGTAGGAAATTAAATTAATTAAATATGCATAACCCAAAAAAAAAAAAAAAACAAGAATTAGTAATACCTTTATTATGTCATACATATGAATTTTGGTCTCTTTGGGCATATATCTCCAATCCTCAAAAGTAAGGGGTGCTATGGCAGAGTCACTTACAAGGAAACCAATGTATTGTCCTAATTTGTGACCAGACTCTCTAATAGGTTGACGTAACACATTGAGTTCAACTTGGATAAGCTCTTTTTGCAAATGTAATAATTGCAGACGTGTTCGGCCACGAGTCTTTTTACTAGCAAAACCTATAATCAAGATACAATTATATATTGAACTTAAAAACATTATTCAAATTAATAATTTGGAAAAAATAAATAATATAGCATAATTGCACAAATAAATATAAATTTATATGAGATATGTATGACCTGCATCGTCTTGAGTTTCATCAATGTTAAGATCAGAGGGTTCCTCGGTCTCTGAATTATCACTCATAATTTCCAAAATTTTATTAGCGCTTTCAAGATTGTTGAAAGTACTCAATTCACTATTGCTCATGTTTTCTAGGAATCTAGAATCTCTCATTCCAACCACTTGTTGCATGTTGTTGTTAATCTTTAAACTACTACCCCTTTCAATTAGTTGCATGTTCTTCCTACTTAAAACGTGAACAACACCTCTTCCAAACAATGGTTGAGTATCATCTACTTGAATCCTTTTATGTTTCATCATATTAAGTGCCTGCATTTCCTGTTGATGTTAGAGAAAATTCAAAATTTTCAACAAATATAGATATAATTATATATATATACAATCTTTCTATTATCAGTTCGAATTGATAAACGTTATATCAGTTCCTTGTATGTGAGCCACTGGATTTAAATACTTTGACTGACAAGTGCATACAACCAAGTCAAAGTATTTAAATCCAGTGGCCCACATGCAAGGAACTGATATAACTTTTGTCAGTTTGAACTGATAATAGAATTTCTGTATATATATATATATATATATAAAGCAAAAAGATCCCTAAAAACGAGAACAAGTTCAATTCCAAAAAAAATAAATAATAAAAAACTAACAAATCAATTCACAACACAATAACCCATATAATATACTAAGGCATTCATATACAATTTATGGCGATATGAAAAAATGTGAGACATTATCCAATAAACATCAAAATTTAATTGTCATATTCATCCTCATCTTCATCATCATTATCATTGTTTTCTACTCCCACATCTATGATGTTCACAGGCGAGTTAAGCATTATTTCAGGCACATTGTCTCTAACATCATCTTCGTTGTCCATAAATTGTTGCAAATTTGATGTATTGTCTTCCATTAACAAATCTCCGACATTTGCAACTTCATCCATATCATACAAATCTCTCGGCTTTGTAAAGACGATAGCATGCCAATCTGTTTCCACAAGATCTTCAACATAGAAAACTTGGATCGCTTGGGATGCAAGTATGAAAGGTTCTTCAGTTTTTAGCAAACAGCTAGGATTCACAAGTGTGAAACCTAATTCGTCTTTTTTTGTTCCTCGGTTGGAGTTTATATCAATCCAATCACATTTGAAAAGAGCAACCTTCCTCCCTCCATAATAATCAAGTTCAATGACATCTACTACATTTCCAAAATATGAAGCATCTTCTACAATAGGATTTTTGTCCTTAAAACTTGCAAAACTAGAAGTTTTTGTAGTAACAACCACACCACTATTTTGGGTATATTAAATTTATTACAAAAGTGTTTAAATAATAAATCAATACCTTTCAATTGGATACATCCATTGATACTGAACTGGTCCAGCAACCTTTGCCTCATCGGCTAGATGAATCGGTAAATGCACCATAATATCAAAAAAAGATGGTGGAAAAATCCTTTCAAGAAGAAAAAGTGTTATTGCAATCTGTGCTTTAAGTTTACCATATTCTTCAACGGATCCTACTTTAGTACATAATTCTCTGAAAAATTTGCTTAATTCAACTAATACAGAGCTCACTTTTTTTGGTAAGGTTCGCCGTATTGCCAACAGAAGAAGTTGTTGCATTAATATATGACAATCATGACTCTTTAAACCATATATTTTATGGTTTTTAACCTTCACGCATCTTGAGATATTCGATGAATAACCATCTGGAACTTTGACACGGGACAAGACCTTGCAAAAGTTTTGTTTCTCACTTCGAGTCATTGAAAAGCAAGCAGAGGGCAAACATGTTTTTCCTCTGACAACTGTTGGATGTAAGGTTGGTCTTATACCCATATCTTTCATATTAAGGCGTGCTTTTAAGTTGTCTTTTGTTTTGCCTTCAATATTTAACAGTGTTCCAACTATACTATCACATATATTTTTCTCAATATGCAAAACATCCAGGTTATGACGTATGAGATTACGCATCCAGTATAGTAGATCAAAGAAAATGCTTCTTTTTTTCCACAAAACTCCACCACCACCATTTTCTTTGTCAACATCAACTCACTTTCGTTTCCCTAATGTGACATTAACTAAACTCATTTGTTGAGATATCATAGTCCTAGAAGAAGCAGATGGAGCATCAACACCTAAGAAACGTTGATGTCCCATATAACAAAATTTACACCAGTGATGTAATCTATGATGATGGGTATTCTCATTGCAATATGGGCAAACATAACGACCTTTAGTGCTCCATCCTGACAAATTGGCATATGCCGGGAAATCACTAATAGTCCACAGTAATGATGCGCGCATATTGAAATTTTGATTTTTGATGCATCAAATGTCCTCAGACCATTATCCCATAACTCCTTTAACTCATCTATTAATGGTTGTAAATAGACATCGATATCATTTCCAGGGGCACTAGGTCCAGGAATAAGTAATGACATAATAAAATTCGGTTGCTTCATACACATCCAAAGTGGCAAGTTGTATATCATCAAAACAACCGGCCACGTACTATGAGAAATACTCATAGTACCAAATGGATTAAAACCATCGCTTGCTAGACCTAATCTAACATTGCGAGGATCTGAAGCAAAATCAGGATAACGATTATCAAAGTTTTTCTAAGCTTCAGAATCTGCAGGATGCCTCATCAAACCATCTTCAACCCGATCTCTCTTATGCCATTGCATAAAAGAAGCAGTCTTGTTTAACATGAAATATCTTTGAAGTCTTGGTATTAATGGAAAGTGACGTAAAACCTTAGCTGAAATTTTATGATCTGAGAAAGACGACTAATTTGCATCATCTGCCATCTCTTTCCACCGAGAAGTTCCACAAACAGTACATTTTGTCTCTCTAGCTTTTTCTTTCCAATACAATATGCAATCGTTAGGACATGCGTGAATTTTGTTGTACCCAAGTCCTAAATCACTAATAATTTTCTTGGTTTGGTTGAATGATTTTGGTAAAGTTTCACCTTCAGGTAATGCTTCTTTGAAAAGCTTAAGTAATACTGTAATTGATTTGTCACTCAATCCATAAAGACATTTGATGTGAAATAGTCGAACAATGAAAGAGAGCTTAGTGAATTTCTTGCAACCGGAATATAACTCTTGTTCGGCATCTTTTAATAGGTTGTAAATTGTATCTGCATCATCATTCGGATTTTCCCTATTACCACATCGATATTCTCATCACTGCCACCATTGTTGTCATCTCCACCACCACTAAGGTCAACACCATCAAACTCACCGCCACCATCATCAAGAACACCAAATGCATTACGCAACATTCCATGCATGTCATCCACTTGAACCGGTTGTTCATTATTCAATCTTGCTTGTGTAGAATCAAGTTCGCCATGGTATATCCATATGTTATTAAAATATCTGATGTCTAAACCATTACATATCATATGTTCTTTAACAGTATCTCTATCACGCCAAAATGCATTGTTGCAATTCTTACATTGACATTTTATTCTTTCATCGGTACTATTAGCAAATGCAAAATCTAAAAATTGTATCACACTGTCTTCAAAAGATTTGCTTACTCTAGACTCACGAATCCAACTCTTATCCATAAATCCTACAAAACTCCAATGGTTGCAAACTTAAGAAGCTAAGAAACAACGAAAAATAAAAAGAAAATTCACAAAAACTTACAAAATAAATAAATAAGATTCATATTTTTTTCCTTTTTCTTCAAGCTTTTGTGATTGTTTTTATCAATGTTTTAGGCTTTTCATATATGTATTTTTTATTTTTGATAATTATACATATTGCGAGTATTGCTAATTTATGTCTTGGTATCTAATTTATTTTATAGTATATATAGTATATATCCTGGGCTACACAAAGGCGCATGTCAAATAATAAAATGAAGTGACAATTAGTTTTCTCTTCTATTAGCTCTACTCCTAGGCAACAACTAAGAAGGATCAACATGCATATCATAATTCAAGGGACGTAATTGGCTTAAACAAAATGATATTATATCAACAATAATTATCAATCAACAACAATTATTCACTAACAAAATCTTGATGTACTAATTATGTCAATCACATAATAAAAAACAAAGTCACTTTACTGTTCTTATGCTCTTGAAGCTAATAATTAAACACCTTTGTAAAGCCCATTTGGCTATCATCCTATGCTTTACATTTATCATATTTATAGAAAAACAAATGGCTAGGAGACAAAAAGAAAGTAATAACTCTGATTTAGAATCACATTATAAAAGAATTGTCATACTGGCATACCTTGTCCTTACTTATAATCTGTAAACAGTGTGCTGTAGCTAGGATAATGTCAGATGAATTCTTCAATCAACTCGAAAACCTAACCTTGATAAGATGAGGAAAACTATTAAATATTTACCATAATGAAATTATGATACGAAGTATGCATAATCAATATTTTATAAACTCTTCAAACAATAAACTCAAAATAATTAATCTTACACTACAACGTATTAGACATGGAGAGTTTTGGAAGTTAACTTGGTTCGAAATACGATATACTCATAAGTTCTTGTTGAATAAATATATATCTAAATATGATTAATGAGTATGATGTTGTCAACTTCAACAAATTTATCAGTTAGCTTCATGATTAGAGCTTCAAGTGTTAAAAAAAAAAAAAGTGTTAGAATAACGACTTTGTATGCATTAAACTTTACATTGTCAAATTGTTATTTTTGTACACTTTTTTTTTTTTTTTTTTTTTTTTTTTGCAGGTTCCCAATATACCATTAATAATAAAACATGACCTATGCACATGCCTTCAACCAAGTGATTATTGTTCAAAACTATACAAACGTTATAACAATAGCTAAGAATTACCCCAACCTAGTGGCCATTAAGTGTCTGACACAAGCTCAAAAGCATTTCAACATAATTGAAAGACAGTGCACAGGTGTTTGTACTAGATGCTACATGATGGCGATAATAAAGTAAACTTTTGCATACATCAACTCCCAAATGTTGTGCTCAGTCAACTTGGCTAAAGAGGATCCTAGCTTTACAAAAGGGTGCAGAAAATGGTGAAAGCTGTTTGGAGTTGTACAAGTGCACGATCAAAATGAAATCACCGGCATTCAAACAAAACTTTGGCAATTCATGAAACAATCCGACCATAGCAAATGGATGCAATATAAAGATTCTTTGCCTTATATCTGATTAAATGTTTGTTTTTGTCCTTTTTTTTTAATGGCACTACAGCAAAGACAGAGGCCACAAAGAAAAATAGAGCAAGACCTGTAAACAAAACCACCAGAAAAAACAGAGACCAACCTCCACCAACCTCCAGACACCAAAACAAAACAAACAACACAGGTTATTGATGGCATATGAGGATAAATCAAAACCCAATGACTCATAATAAATTAGCAACATAGGATCATATATATATATATATATATAACACTAATCCAATGCCAATGCAAGGGAAAAATATATTAGAAAAAACATGAAAAAAAATACAAGTTTTATATTAAAGAAAGCATAGTAAAACATAAACTGTTGAAAACCCAAGAAAAAAACTGATAGCTTCAAATAGGCAATGCAAACCATTTTTCAAAGATCATAAACATTCATCTTAATTAAGCAAAACAAATATGCATATTTTAAAACTGAGAAGCAAAAAATAACTTCACAGTAACTTCAATAAAAACTTAACAAAGATAGGAGACCTACCATTTGAATGTTAGCTTGATTTTGAAAGAATGCAAAGTTAAACGTAATCTATGACTCAAGAAATTCTGCAAATCCAGACAATATCATATTAATGATTTTTTTTTTTTTTTTTTTTTTGAAAAGCAAACTTTATTCAGAGGCAGCCAAGCCCAGCAACACACCAGAAACAAGAAAGGAAGCACCTAAAAACAGAGGCATCAAATAGCTGCGACAGGGGCAACCAAACAACCCCTGTCGCTGAACTTTGACACCTAAAGAACACCAGTAGAAAACACACCCAAACAACAAACCCCAGCACCATAGAGAGTCACGACAGGAAATACACCATCCCACAAAAACGCAAAACAAAACACACCAGCAAAACTTAACTTGAAAAATTAATGATTTTCAAGGTTAGGGATTTTGTTTAACAAAACATTTCTGGGAAAAAATTAGGGATTTTCATTAGTAATTTTTTTTTTTTGAATAATAGGAAATTCTTATAGAAGCCACAAAAGGCAAACAGAGGCAACAACACACTGCAACCAGCAGCCAAACCATAACAAACAGAGAAACAAAAACAGTAAAAACCCACCTACAAACAGGCACCAACAACAAACCCCACGAAAAAATAAAAACCAGCAGTGGGAACAACAATTCCACACAATACTGATCACCCCAACAAACAAACAACACACCGCAACACAACCTACCACAAAACAGAGCACACCACCCAAAACAAAAAAAAGAATTTGGTAAATGGAAAGAAGAATTTGGTGGAGACTTACCCAATTGAATGTCGGCTTGATTTCGAAAGAGGGCTCAAGAAATTCTGCAAATCTTTGTGAGTAGTCAAGAAAGCTGTGGGCAATAAAAAATCAAAAATGAAAAATTTAGGATTTTCATGGTTAGGAATTTTGATAAACAAAACAATTCTATGAAAAATTGGGGGATTTTCATTGCTAAATGGAAAGAAGAAGAAGAAGAAAAGTGTTCTTTGGCGGAGACTTACCCAATTGAATGTCTCAAAGCTCAAGAAATTCTGCGTTGCAGCCAAAACCGTATTTAATAAAAAAAAAACACAACCTAAAGCATATTGGAGAAATTAGATGAAAGTAATTAGGAAAGTTGTGGGCAATCAGGAAAGTTATGGACAGTTAGATAAGGAATATGATAATTTTAGGATTCTCATGGTCAGTGATTTTGATAAACAAAATATTCAGTGATTTGTTTTTAGGGATTTTCATTGTAAGTTGAAAGAAGGGAAAAAAGGAGCGGGCTTTGATGGAGGGAAATTTAATGGGAGTTTTAGATTTTAGTGGCAATTTGTTTTTTATTTTATTTTTAATTGATTTCAGTGACAATTTGTATAGTCACTTTTCACTGAGTAAGTATATTCTGATATAATTTTGTGACACATAAAAAACAAAAATATTAACATGTGTCACAATATATTACCATTAGTGATGGATTTAAAAAAAGTCACAAACTAAAATGTCACTAATTATATTATTTGTCACAAATTATCAAGACAAATAATACCTACTATGATACATTTGAAATTTGTCACAAAAAAATGTCACTATATGTCACTTTTTTTGTAGTGAATGCTAAGTATAGATTAAGGGCATGCTGATCGCACTACAAAAGTTTGAAATTCTCTTAACCACTTATAGTGTAAATATACCGAGAGAGAGAGAGAGAGAGAGAGAGAGAGAGGGTGAATAGGTATAAGCCCAAATTCTTCTACTTCATTTTATTACAACAAAGTTGTACACATTAAGAAAGCTTAACAAATGAATTGCTTAAACAAGTTAATATGAGTTTGATTAAAGAAGTGTTATAAGCAATACAAGTTAAACAAAGTAAAGAAACTTAAAGTACGAAAATCAACACAAGTATTTTTACGTGGTAAACCTCCGAAGAGGAAACATCCACGGGTAGAATCCACAACCACCGGCAACACACAATTTACTAGTTGGAAAGAAGTACACTCTCAAAAGCAATCAAATCACATGAAACGCTCTATCTTGAATATCCCTTTTATCCTACCCTTTAGGGCTTTTACTAATGAAAAGATTGCCTTCACTTTCTAACCAAGACAAATCGCATGCCTTTAGAAAGTCACCTTGATTGACTAACCAAAGTTTCATGCTTCTAGCCAAGAGTTCCTTGCTTGTCTATCCAGAGCCTCGTGCTCCTAAACAAGAATTCCTTGCTTAGTTGGAATTTGGCCAATTGAATACTCTTACGCTGTATTTTAACGTATCACTATCTAGACCAATTGAGAAACAAGCTTTGCCATTCTGTCTTGTCTGTAGCCTTTGCTTGCATTTCCTATTCTTATTGGTCAAATACTCCTCCCTTCTTAATCCCTGCTTATCACAAACCCACTTTCTCCTTAATACTCAACCTTCACGGTCATGGTCCAAGTTCGTCGCTCTTATACCAAACCCATTACCCCTAGCATAACCAAGATAAAACGACATTGCATCATCCACAAAATCAAATTTCATATTTTTGATATGATTGAAATCAACATCTTGATTGTGACTGCCTTCCCATGATGAAAATTGCATAGAATTAACCCTAGTAAAACGCATATTATTTGGTGTGAAAAACAATCCATCCTTGTTGTCAGGCTTACTTTGCGATCCACTCCCATCCATTACTATACAAAGTCAAAACAGGATGATCGAAGAATAAGTAAAATTTTAATCGCAATAATATGTGTTGATCGTAGGAAAATAAAAGTAATAGCAAACAGAAAAATAATATTGATGCGAGGAAACACCGATATTTTGAACATGCATCATTCAGCATAGAAATTAAACACAAAATATAGAAAACATTATTGATGTAAGGAATCACCGAGATTTTGAACATGAATCATTCAGATTAAAAATTACATAAATATCACTATAGAGATAAGATAAAGAAACAATTACAAACAAGAAAACATTATTGATTCTATGAATTTGAACACTAATTAATTTCATATTGATTTCTAAACTAATCAAAAGAACCGTATGGATGTATTGTAGAGATGAGATTGAAACTAATAATGCACGGTATGTATAAAACTATCTAGAGAGGGGTGTGAATAGATTTTAAGCAATTATTACCAATTTTCGCAATTAGTCAATATTACGAAAAAAAAAAAAAAAAACCTCAAACTAGTTATAGCAATAAATCAAGTGTAAAGTGCAGAATTTAAATAACACTTGATTTTTACGTGGAAACCCAAACTGGGAAAAACCACGGGCTGGTAAGTGCACCACACTTGAACCTCGAATCCACTAATGGTAAAGGTGATTACAACATAATCCCGGTATATAACTCACCACCACTACCTAATCCCGGTATAAGTGAACCTAGTCCAATTGCTTGTGATAAAAGCAACCTGATCCCGGAATCTACACAAGACTTACTTCTCAATGAAGAGATAAAATAGCCTATGTGAATATGTATGATATCCAAAGAGCAAATAGAGCTAGGGAACCCTATATGCTTATTTAGGATGATATGATGACAATTAATTCAATCCTAAATATCAAAAGCTAAATGACATGGCATAAAGCATAGATAAACATAGATTAGGCAATCCTATGAAGCTATCACAAAACAACTCTCAAACAATCAATACACTAATCTCAATCTTGTATCTATGATATATTCTAATGGCATACAAGTGATATGATGACAATTAATTCAATCCTAGATATCAAAAGCTAAATGACATGGCATAAAGCATAGCTAAACGTAGATTAGGCAATCATATGAAGCTATCACAATACAACTCTCAAACAATCAATACACTAATCTCAATCTTGTATCTATGATATATTCTAATGGCATACAAGTGATAAATGAGATTGCTTGTTAATAAAAACACAAAATATGTAAGATGTTAGTGAAAAACTTGCCAAGCAAAGTGTGTTGAAAAACCCATGCTAAGATGACACCTAGATGATCAAGGATGATGCTAGATGATGATTGATGCATAAGGAAAATGATTTGAGTGATCAAAGAAGATGAAAGATGATTTCTTTGGTAAATTTTTCTCTTTGAAAAAGCTCTCAATGAAAAATAAGATATTTTGAGAGTTATGGATGACCTAGAAAACAAAGTGGTGTATTTATAGGTGTCCAACTAAACCGTAGTGTTTTGGGTACGCGTCACGCTCGACGGACTGCCGCGGTCTCGACTGCAGCAATTAGCCAACCACGGCAGTTGCACCGCGGCAGAGACAACAAGTTTCTAACGCTTGCATGACGCGGTTATCTAACCGCGGTAGTTACCACGGCAAAGAAGACACATCTCTATCGCTTGATTGCCGTGGTTCGCCATGACGGTAGCATAACCGCGGCAGAAAAGGGTAAGGCATTCTCATGCTACTTCTCACATAAGAACAATGCATTAAGTGCAAGTGTGTGAGTGAAGAAAATGCATCCTAATGCTTAACATGTTATGGCATTTAACAAGCTAGATGCAATTAATTAAACATGCAAGAAGAGAGATTAATGAACATGAAAGTACACATTTAAAAACACACAACATACAAGAATAAAAATTATGCATGAGTTGTGAGTATGTGCAACTATATCTCTTCAAAGCAAGTAAGCACTAAGAAATTTACCTTTGGTGCATCTTCTCATGAGGACTTGAGAGGGCCTTGGTTGTGCAAAGCACCAACCATTAAAAGCCTAAAGCTACCCTTATATCAAACCCCAAATTATGGTTTGTCCATGAAATAAGCCAATCAAACTTTGAGGAACTTACAGAGATAAAATTAACGATTCAAACAATAAGTAATTTCATATTGAATTCAAAGCTAACTGAAAAAAAGATGGATGTATTATAAAGATGAGACAAAAAGAACGATTCAAACAATAAGCAAGTTCATATTGAATTCGAAGCTAACTGAAAAAAGCCATGGATGAGACATACATGTGAGATAAAATTTGATGAAGAAAAAAAGAATGGGTTGGAGACGAGATTTCAATTCGAATGCAAATAGACGAGTCAGAACACCAGACCGAAAAACCAATGAGCAAGACGAATGATCGATTGAAGTGGGATGTTTACTTGTGAGATCAAAACTTGATGAAGCAAAAGAGAATAGGTTGGAGACGAGATTTCAATACAAACGCAAATAGACGAGTCAGAACACCAGACCGAAACACCAATGAGCAAGACGAATGCTCGATTGCAGTGGATGTTTGGAAAAAATTCGATTGAAGTGTTTGAGCTGGTAACAAAGAAAAGTTCACAAGAGTTTTTGAGCTGGTCAACCAGAAAAGTTCAGAAGATAGCGTTGGGAAGGAGAAGAGTTGGATTTGGAAAGGAGAAGAAGTGTTTCTGTACGTTTAAATAAAAAGCGTTGGATTTGGAAATGAGAAGATGTAAGGATTCCCGTTGTTTTTAATTGGCTTATTTCGTGATCAAACCATATGTGGGGGTTCTTTGTAAGGGTAGCCTAAGTATCGGTCTTTTTGTTCGAAGCCATTTGAAGACCTCGTATTGATAAGCACCGAAGGTAAATTTCTATGTGCTTACTTTTCCTTGAAGAGATTAGTTGCACACACACACTTAACATTCATTGCATGTGTGCATTCTCTTCATTTGTCACATTTCACACTTGCACTTATTTATTATATTTTGATGTGTGTAAATTGTGTCATGTTGTTGTGTAATTCGTTTCCCGATAACTTTCGGAAACGTCCGCGCATGCACGAGAATGTGCTTGGTTTAGCGCGAGGACCGCCTATGGAGAATGCCCTTGGCTTCTCCTTGGTTTTCACCTATCTAGGTGATCGGCGGTTATGATCGGCGGCCTGGCCGCCAACTGAAACCGCCGTTTCAGTCCAGATTGGTCTGAAGCATTTCTGCGGTTAAGATCGGCGGTCACAACCGCCGTTCGAAACCGCCGTTCATACCTGATTGATTTTGATCTCTCTGTTTTGATTCGGCGGTTGGAATCGGCGGTCACGAAACCGCCGAATGAACCGCCGTTTATGCTCTGTTCTTCACGAGCTCAATTCGGCGGTCATGAACGGCGGCCTGGCCGCCGATTGAAACCGCCGATCGGCGCGTTTCTTTGAAACTTACTTAAACGACCTCACTTTGATTTGGCCCCCTATATATATGCCACTTTGACTTTAGGTCAATTAAGAGAGTTGATATTCAGAATTCATACTTAGGATATTTTTCAAAGAGAAGAAAAAATCTAAGAACTCACTTCTTGATTACTCAAACACTTTTTCATGATCATCAATCATCATCTAGCATCATCCTTGATCTTCTAGATGTCATCTTGCATGGAATCTTCATCATACTTTGCTTGGTAAGCTTTTCACTAATATCTTACATGTTTTGTGTTTCTCTTATCTAGCAATCTCAATTAATTACTTGTTTGTTATTTTGTATGCTTTGGATACAATATTGAGATGAGTATGATGTATGTTTGAGAATTTGTATTGTGCTAGCATATTAGGTTTTGTGCTTAATATTGATTAGCTAAACTAATTGACATGTCATTTAGTTTTGATATCTAGGATTGTTCTTAATTGCATATTAATCATCTTAGATAAGCATATAGGGTTTCCCTTGCTCTATGTTGCATTTTGGATATTCACATATATTCACTTAGGGTTGTATTCTCTTCATAGAGAAAGTAAGTCTTGTGTGTAGCATCCGGGATTAGGTTGCTTAGATCGCAAGCAAATTGGACTAGGTTCACTCATACCGGGATTAGGTAGGTGTGTGATTACTTCCGGGATTAGGTTGTAATCGTTTTACACATTTAGTGGATTCGAGGTTCGAGTGTGGCTTACTTACTAGCCCGTGGTTTTTCCCGTGAGGGTTTCCACGTAAAAATCAAGTGTTATTTAATTTCCGCATATTATACTTGATTTATTGCTTTATCTAGTTTGGGGTAATTTCGTAATTTAACTTAATATGAAAAATTGGGTAATAAGCTTAAAATCTATTCACCCCCCCTTTAGATAGTTTTATACACACCGTGCTATAATTTGTTTCAGTTGGTATCAGAGCGGGTTCCTAGACATACATAGGTGATCCTTGCTCATTTGGTGTGTTTTGCATCTTGTGTGATTGTTTGATTTATTCATACATTTTGCATTCATCTCATTTGCATTCATCCAAAAACTATGAGTGGTTTCGAGATGAGCAAAGAGGGAGCGTCGAGCGTGAGGCCACCGTTGCTCACCGGCGATAATTACTCCTCATGGAAGGGGAAGATGGAAGCATACATATGCCAAATCCATGATAGGGCGTGGATGGTGGTTGAAGATGGATATGCTCCGCCTATGATGACTCCTACGGATGGAGGAGAAGAAGTTCTCAAGCCTAAGGCACAGTGGAGTCCTCAAGAATTTACTGACTCCATGTGGAACAACAAGGCTATTCATGCCATCCGATGTGCAGTGAGTGAAAATCAGTACAAACTGATTCAAATTACTAGGATTGCTAAAGAGGCATGTGACATCCTAGAAGTTGCACATGAAGGCACCGAGGTTGTCAAGGACTCAAAGCTTCAAGTCCTTCAAACTCGGTTTGAGACCATTAGGATGGAAGAGCACGAGCACTTCAATGACTTCCAAGTGAGACTAATGGACATTGTGAACCAAAGTCACCAACTTGGTGATCCTTACTCGGATAGAAGAATCAAGCCAAAGATCATGCGATCACTTCCCGAGAGGTTCGAACCCAAAGTGACGGCTTTAGAAGAAAATGACACTTACAAGGAAATGAAGCCGAGTGAAGTCATTGGAAGACTTCTAGCCTATGAATCAAGAAAGGCTACCACATCTCCTCCTAAGAAGAAAAAGGATATTGCCTTGAAGACATCCAAGATGGAAGAGGAGGAGGATGACTCATATGAAGACATGGCACTCATTGCCAAAGGATTCAAGAAGTTCTTGAATCTTCAAAAGAGTGATTATGGCTCAAAGGGGAATGACTTCAAGAAGAAGAAGTCCACTATTAAGAATGTCAAGCCATATCATGAGATGTCTTCAAGAGAGAAGATTCAATGCTACGAATGTGGATGATTCGGGCATATCTCCAAGGAATGTGCTAACTTGGAAGATGAAAGAGAGGAGGCCGCCACTTCAAGTAATAGTGATGAAGAGATTGTGGCAAAATTCTTGGCATTAGGTTGCTCTCACAAGCGGGATAACAAAGTGAAAGTTGTTGAAGGAAGTCCCTCAAGCTTGAATGATTGTGAGAACAACTATTTTGCCTTTCCGATCTCCTACAATGAAGAAGAGAATGAGAGTCAAGAAGAAAGTGACTCTAATAAAGATGACTCTTCATCTAACTCCTCACATGGATATGTGAAGAAAAAGGTTCTAGATGAATACCTCACTGAGTTTAAAAGCTTAGCAATGAAGACCAAGGAAAAGATACGAAGATTGAGAGAAGAGAATCTAGACCTTGAGGCTCATGTTGACCACTTAAGTGAACAAGTGGATAGATCCAAGAATATTGAAGATAAGCTAAGAAAGGAGTTAGACTTATCTAAGAGGAATGAGGAAGAATTAAAAAGAGAGCTTGAAGAGGCTAAAGGATCAAGGACTAGGATAGTTTCTAGCACCGAAAAACTTGACCACATATTAAGTGTTGGAAAGAGTCCGTGTGATAAGAGAGGTTTTGGGTTTGAAGATAGTAAGGAGTCCTCCACTCCTAACAAGACCATGTTTGTCAAAAGCTTGAGCTACAAAGAAGATTCACCGGTGTAAACTCCTAGGAAGAAGATTGAGCTAGGACAATGCTCTCATAGTGCACAAGTGAAGGTAGCTCCAAGAAGACAACCTCAAGCTCAACCTACAAGAGTTCCTCATGCTAACTTCCCTCAAACTCAAATCCATCAAGGGAAGAGACCAATCATGCAAACTCAACCGTGGAAGCAACCAAGTCTTGGTCAACAACAAAGAAGGAGAAATCCTATCCAACAACCAAGACAACCACAAAGACATGGGAAGGCTCCTATGCATGCATAAGGACATGGTACGATTCCTAACTTTGTCCCTACATGTCATTTTTGTGGTGTTGATGGTCATATTAGACCAAAGTGCTTTCATTACATTAAAATGTGTAGAGTTAAAAGCATGATTGAGAAAAAGAAAGCTAGAGCTAGAATGCATGCTCATAGGAAGGAAGAAATTCATTTACATGATCCTATGACATCTAGATCTCTAGAACAATTGACCACTAGGAAGAAAAATGTCACACCTATGTGGATAAGGAAAAATGGACCCGCTTGCTACGAGACTATCAAGTCTCAAATAGGTTCATCCAAGTCAAATGGACTTGGGAGGTCTATAGGACCTCATGACCTTCATTGTTGAAGGTTAATGATTGACCCCATATGGGGAACTCAAGCAAAGAGAGCTAGTTTGCATTCTTGTCACTTGCAAAAGATTTGAAATATCTTATGCCTCTTCTTTTAATTGCTTGAGTAAGCTTGGTTGCACATATGTATATATGTTTTCAATTCAATAAGTGTGAACCTTGCTTGTTTACAATCCATGTCATATTTATGTTCAAACATGCATTTTTGGACTAGGAGATGTATATTGGAAGTATGATTTGAATGACCTATGATTATCTCCATGACATGATGATTCTTTAATAACATGCTAATGACAAATGAAAAAGCATGAAATTCATATAACATGCTCACATGAAAAGCATGAATTGATGATTGCATATTCTTAAAAATGCAAAACTTGTGTGAAAGCTTATGAGACTCAAAATGAATAAAGGATCTTGTATCCGTTCAAAGGAATTTATATTCCAAATGTCTCTCTTTCTTTATTGGTTGAACATGGCTACTATCATACGGATATCTTATCCAGAAAAATCAAAAAGGGTGCAAAGTTGCTCATGCCATGTTTTGCTTATAGAGTTGGATCTAGTTGCTCTTATATTGAAATCAATAATCTCTATATCCTTGCTTTTCCCATGACATTGGTAAAATTGGTTTGAATTCTTATTAGAAACCTTTGTCATTTGCTTTGCCAAATACCATTGTATTTTGGACTTGAATGCTATATGTCTTGTCTGCAAAGCATGTTGGATTCACACATTTTCTCAAAATAAATCTCCTTGTTTCTCTCAAAATTAATTGAAGTGCATAAAGTGACTTATATGTATATGCAAATCTTACATGCTTCTATCTCTCGTTGCTATGAGTGACCCGGTTGGGGACTACTCCTTTGCCTATATCATGACAAAAAGGGGGAGTAGGATATGGTAAGGGGAGGTGCAAAATATAGAAGTTATTGTACACTTTGGGGAGAACATACATTGAGGGGAAGTAACCCGTTGAGGGGGAGCATTGCATTTATCATACATTGCATACATTTGGTAATGTTGTGCCTAAATTCTAAAATGCAAATGCTTGGTATTGTTCTCACATGATTAATCTCACACTTTTCTTGTATTAGAAATGTTAGAAACTCTTTTCAGGGATTGATTATTCTACAAGAGGATTGAAGACTTCAAGTTGCATTAGCTTATCTCTTTGTAATGTAGAATATCATTATAGTCCCGTAGTTTCTATTTTTTTTGTGAGGAATCATTGTGAGTGATGGTTTTGTCACGAAATAGCCAAAGGGGGAGATTGTAAGGATTCCCGTTGTTTTTAATTGGCTTATTTCGTGATCAAACCATATGTGGGGGTTCTTTGTAAGGGTAGCCTAAGTATCGGTCTTATTGTTCGAAGCCCTTTGAAGACCTCGTATTGATAAGCACCGAAGGTAAATTTCTATGTGCTTACTTTTCCTTGAAGAGATTAGTTGCACACACACACTTAACATTCATTGCATATGTGTGCATTCTCTTCATTTGTCACATTTCACACTTGCACTTATTTATTATATTTTGATGTGTGTAAATTGTGTCATGTTGTTGTGTAATTCGTTTCCCGATAACTTTCGGAAACGTCCGCGCATGCACGAGAATGTGTTTGGTTTAGCGCGAGGACCGCCTATGGAGAATGCCCTTGGCTTCTCCTTGGTTTTCACCTATCTAGGTGATCGGCGGTTATGATCGGCGGCCTGGCCGCCGACTGAAACCGCCGTTTCAGTCCAGATTGGTCTGAAGCATTTCTGCGGTTAAGATCGGCGGTCACGACCGCCGTTCGAAACCGCCGTTCATACCTGATTGATTTTGATCTCTCTGTTTTGATTCGGCGGTTGGAATCGGCGGTCACGAAACCGCCGAATGAACCGCCGTTTATGCTCTGTTCTTCACGAGCTCAATTCGGCGGTCATGAACGGTGGCCTGGCCGCCGATTGAAACCGCCGATCGGCGCGTTTCTTTGAAACTTACTTAAACGACCACACTTTGATTTGGCCCCCTATATATATGCCACTTTGACTTTAGGTCAATTAAGAGAGTTCATATTCAGAATTCATACTTAGGATATTTTTCAAAGAGAAGAAAAAATCTAAGAACTCACTTCTTGATTACTCAAACACTTTTTCATGATCATCAATCATCATCTAGCATCATCCTTGATCTTCTAGATGTCATCTTGCATGGAATCTTCATCATACTTTGCTTGGTAAGCTTTTCACTAATATCTTACATGTTTTGTGTTTCTCTTATCTAGCAATCTCAATTAATTACTTGTTTGTTATTTTGTATGCTTTGGATACAATATTGAGATGAGTATGATGTATGTTTGAGAATTTGTATTGTGCTAGCATATTAGGTTTTGTGCTTAATATTGATTAGCTAAACTAATTGACATGTCATTTAGTTTTGATATCTAGGATTGTTCTTAATTGCATATTAATCATCTTAGATAAGCATATAGGGTTTCCCTTGCTCTATGTTGCATTTTGGATATTCACATATATTCACTTAGGGTTGTATTCTCTTCATAGAGAAAGTAAGTCTTGTGTGTAGCATCCGGGATTAGGTTGCTTAGATCGCAAGCAAATTGGACTAGGTTCACTCATACCGGGATTAGGTAGGTGTGTGATTACTTCCGGGATTAGGTTGTAATCGTTTTACACATTTAGTGGATTCGAGGTTCGAGTGTGGCTTACTTACTAGCCCGTGGTTTTTCCCGTGAGGGTTTCCACGTAAAAATCAAGTGTTATTTAATTTCCGCATATTATACTTGATTTATTGCTTTATCTAGTTTGGGGTAATTTCGTAATTTGACTTAATACAAAAAATTGGGTAATAAGCTTACAATCTATTCACCCCCCCTCTAGATAGTTTTATACACACCGTGCTATAATTTGTTTCAGAAGAAAATAGCGTTGGGAAGGAGGAAAATTAAAAACGGTAACTATTGGACTTTGTAAAGAACAAACGGTCATTAGATTTTGTGACCTGTGTAAGGTTCCCATTTGTTGATTGGCTCATTTCGTGGACAAATCACATGTTGGGGTTCTTTGTAAGGGTAGCTTAAGTGTTGTTGTTAATTGTTCAAGCCATTTGAAGACCTCATCTTGATAAGCACCGAAGGTAAATTTCTATGTGCTTACTTGTCTTGAAGAGAAAGTTGCACACACTCACAACTCATGCATATGTTTAATTCTTGTATGTTGTGTGTCTTATTTTTGTGCATTAATGTTCATTAACGTTCATTAACATCTCTTCTTGCTTGTTAGTTTGATTGCTTCTTGCATTGTCCATTGCCTTAACATAATTAGGCTTAAAAGTCATGCATTGCAAAAGGCGCTGTTCAAAGCGCTCTACAAGGCGCTGTTCGAACATCGCCCACATGACCTGATGGAAAAATGGTCATTTTAATGCATCAGGTCTGATGCATTTTGAAGAGGCGCTGTACGAGCGCTGTACAAAAGCGCTATTCGTACAGCGCCCAACTGAGACATGATTGAAAATGTTCATTTTAATGCATCAGGTCTGATGCGTCTTGGGTAGGCGCTATACGAGTGCTGTACAGAAGCGATGTACGTACAGCGCCACTCTGTTTTCCCGAGAGAACAGAGTTGGGGAGCTGTATGAGCGCTGTACAGAAGCGCTTTACATACAACAGACGCTGTACAGAAGCGCTTTACGTACAGCGCCCAAGGCAAAATAGTGGTGTCACTTATCAAAACGACCACACTTCATATTGACTCCCTATATATATGCCACTTTGACTTTAGGTCAATTAAGAGAGTTCATATTCAGATTTCATACTTAGGATATTTTTCAAAGAGAATAAAAAATTCCAAGAACTCATTTTTTATTTACTCAAACACTTTTTCATGATCATCAATCATCATCTAGCATCATCCTTGATCATCTAAATGTCTCTTTGCATGGATTCTTCATCACACTTTGCTTGGTAAGCTTTTCACTAATATCTTACATATTTTGTGTTTTTCTTAACAAGTATTCTCAATTTATTACTTGTATGATTTTCATATATATTTTGATACAAGATTGAGATTAATGTGTTGTATGTTTGAGAAGTTGTATTGTGATAGCTAATTAGGTTTTGTGCTTAATCTTGATTAGCTAAACTATTTGACATGTCATTTAGTTTTAATATCTAGGATTGTTCTAATTGCATATTCATCATCTTAGATAAGCATATAGGGTTTCCCTTGCTCTATGTTGCATTTGGATATTCATATATTCACTTAGGGTGTTATTCTCTTCATTGAGAAAGTAAGTCTTTTGTGTAGCTTCCGGGATTAGGTTGCTTAGATCGCAAGCAAATTGGACTAGGTTCACTTATACCGGGATTAGGTAGGTGTGTGATTACTTCCGGGATTAGGTTGTAATCGTTTTACACATTTAGTGGATTCGAGGTTCGAGTGTGACTTACTTACTAGCCCGTGGTTTTTCCCATGAGGGTTTCCACGTAAAAATCAAGTCTTATTTAATTTCCACATTTTATACTTGATTTATTGCTTTATCTATTTAGGGGTATTTTCGTAATATTGACTTCACACGAAAAATTGGGTAATAAGTTTAAAATCTATTCACCCCCCCCCTAGATAGTTTTATACACACCGTGCTATAATTTGTTTCAACGTGCAAAGAATGTAATATTATGATGCATAGGGAATCACAACAACTTTAAAACATAACCATTAGATGTGAAAGTTGGACAAATCAAGGGTCAATATTTGATGAGCTGGATTTTTTTTAAAAGATATATAGAAACACCGTTGTTCTACAGATTGTCCTTATATATATATATATATATATAACTTCAATATATGCCAATTCTTTATACCGAAAGACAAAACGTCTCTTTAAAAAAAAAAATTAATATGAGAATTTTGTTTATAATAATCACATTAATAAAAATTATTGACTTTTGTTTTACTTATAATAGCTAGTGGCGACTCAAACATGGGACATTGTCAAACCTTTTTTTTTTTTTTTTTTAATTTTAATTATCAAGGTTAATTGTTGGATAATGTTTTTTTTTTATTTTTTAAAGACCTCCCCTCACCTCTGAAGCATTGTCTTATAATCCATAGGGCGTATTTCTGAATTAAAGCATTTTTATCTAGACATCCAGTAATAGTTTATAGGTGATGGGAGATTTTTAATATTAAACCTTTAGTATATTAAAATCTACAAGGACTGGGCAAGATTTGTTAGTCATTTATGGTTATAAATCTTATTTTAAAATTCATCCAAATCCATAAAGGAAATTGCTTGGGTACTGACTCCACCAATATGGTGTTGCCACGTGGCTTTTTTCTCTTAGTTTTTTACATTTATCTCCTTGTATTCTTCATAAATGGGCTACGTGGCAAAGGCCCATTGGTTGGTCAATACCCAAGCATTGTCCATCCATAAAATTATAGCACTTTACTAAAATCTGCAAAGTTAATGACTTTTTGAATACACTTGGATTTATTTGGATTTCTTAAAAGTCTAAATTGAATACACCTAGATTTATTTGGATTTTAATAGAATCTTTACAAATATGGATTGAATACACTCAGACTTTGATAGACTCTTCACAAATTTGAATTGAATACACCCAAATAAAACAAATCTAAACCAAAAGTAAACAAATTCCATAAATAAAAAGAAATTTTCTTAAATAATCAATAATAAAGGGTTAACTTTATAAGTAGTCAAAAAATTAGTGGCTTTATTGTTTTTGGCCAATATTATCATTTTTATTGTTTTTATCAAAATATCCACTTTTGTGACAGAATTACCCTTCAGTGAAAAAGTATTAAAAAATAAAACAAAATAAAATAAAACAAAAAATAATAAAAATGAATTAATAAACAAATCAAATAAAAAAACAAAAGTAAAAAAAAAAGTTTGAAAAGCAAAACAAAGGTAAACTATTTCAGTTTTTGAAACCACAAAGAGAGACCAGATCCGCCGACGACCAACATCCAACGACGACCAAGACAACCAAAACCCCCCGATGACGACGACGGTGAAGACGGAGAGATGAGCAAGGCCCGACCCTGACGAGCAAGACGACGACGGTGAAGGCGAAGACATTCGACCTCGACCTAAAGTCGAGCGAGAGACCGGCGTGACAAGTGGAAATCAATCGGCGTGCGGCGTTTGCAACGTGACCCAGCAACCGGTGTGACGAGAGGAAATCGACCTGCATGCGGCGTTGCTTGCTATTTCCGATCTGGTGCGACTCTAGTGTGTCGACTTTGGTAAATTTTCTTGGGTGTTTAATCCCTTTGTTCATGTGTTTTGACTCTGTTGTTTAATCCCTTTCTCTGGGTGTTTAATCCACTTTTATTGTTTTTTGATGAAACTCATTTGCGTACTTGGTTTGTAATTTTTCGTACTTGATGAATCTCTTTCTCTGGTGTTTAATCCCTTTCTCTGGGTATTTAATCTATGATGTTGAATGTCCTGTTAAACAAAACAATTGGAAGTTCTGCTTGCAATCAAAACAATTGTTCTCGAATTTCTTCGTATTTCAATTTTGTCTTTTCTTCAATATTAGTTTCTAATTTTTTGGATTATTGATTTTGAATTGGGTTTATAATTGCTTTATTTTTTTTTGGGGCCATTGCAAATTTAGTCTATCCCAACATTCACTTTTGGGAAATAGCCCGTTGGGAAAAAAAGTGCATATCTAGCCTTTCCTGATATTTACTTTTTAGGAAATAGCCTTTCTAGGACAATAATGCCCTCCACAATTAAACCATGCAAAATGACTAAATTACCCTCTTACAATGTGTAAGGACGAAACTGCCCTTCTCTTCTTCTCCTTCAGTTCACTAAAGAAAACCAAAAGTTTCAGAAGTTGGGTCATCTTCTCCATCGTTCTCCTGTGGACCGGAATCCACTCCATAGTCTCATTTCAAATCCCATCATCCTCACTATCGACCGGAATCCACTGCTGTTCAAATCCCATCTCTGCTGGAATCTTGCTATCGACCGTAATCTCGACGGCGACCGGAATCGAGTCAGTGCCGACACCTCACCCACACCTCCTTCAATCGATCTTCACTGTCAAGTTTGAAATCGAGCTTTTTTTAGTCAATGTAAGTCCCGTAATCACACTTAAGTTTCCAATGTCATTGAATCTGTCGGTCTATTATTGTTGTTTAAGTTTGAGACGTTTTTTATAGAATGAGGGATTGATGGTTTTGGATTTCTTGCCCATGAATTTGGGTTTATGTATGTAGTATTGTTGGGTTTAGTTAAGGTGTTTGATGAAATGCCACATCAAGCTTTTAAGAGGGGCAGTATTGTTGTAGTTAAGGTATATGTAGTATTGTTGGGTGCAAACACATCGTCCTCACTATCACATGAATAACCGGAAGAAATGCACTCTGGTGAATAGTGTTATATGGTTTGTTTTCACATTTATTGTGTTGTATGGTTTGGTGGGGAAAGGTTTAGGGAATATGTATGTGATTTTGTGAGAGTTGATGGTGTATGTATATTTGTTTGTGTTGATCGGTGCTGAACCAAAACAGGTTTAGGATTTTGCTATTGTTGTTGGTTGATGGTGTATGCATATTTGTTTTTGTTGGTTGGTTGAACCAAAACAGGCGCTGTTAGGTTATTGATTCCTTATGGTTTTGTTATTGGCTTGGCTGGTGTTATTGATTTTGAAAAACATAAGATGAGCTAAGCCCGGGAGGAATGTTGTAGTCCTGGGAACCATTCCTAGGCCTAAAAGAATTGTTCCTAGGCACTGACCTGAATAGAATGACAGTAATTGTTATACTGTTTTGACTGAGTTTTTTTTTTTTTCAAGGTCTAAGGATACCATGTCTCGGGTGTTAGTTTAGTGCGGTGAGCATTGGAAGGGTAACGCGTTTACCCGTCCTATTTCGTTTTCAGTACGTCTAACAAAAAAATACAAGGGAGCGTACGATGAATTGGTGGAAACGATATACCAGCGGACATGGGTTAGTAGAGACCAAATTCAGTTCAAGCTAACTTCGCATGTGGAAACGGGGGTTGATAAAGTTACATTGTCTGTTATGAGTGACGACGATGTAGAGTGTGTGATTATTAATAAGGAAAAAGGTTGGGCCACAATTGATGTTGAATTTGTCAACAAACATGAATTTCGACCTCCACCAAATCCAATCCAATCAGAATGTACGGTCTCGCCTGTTAAACCCACCGATATTCCATGGTCTCCGGGGGGTACTCCAAACTATAAATCGGTTAGTGGCAGCAATAATCCGCTTGCATCCCAAGCTACACCCGGATTTACGTCAGCAGGCAATGACTAAGCGACGCCAGCATCTACTACCAAGCATGCAGTTGTGGATAGTTCTGAAAGCATAGATACTTCTGGAAGGTCTGATAGTTCTAAAACCAGTGATACAGAAGATGAGAGTGGTGGGGATGATGATGCTGGGCTAGCGGCAACAGTTCTTGTAACAGAAGAACGAGGGGTGAGTGGAACACCCAACAGTTCTTCGCCGTCCCTAAACACACGGTGGACAATATCAGGTTCAAAGCTTTACTCAATACCAGCCGTTCGATCAGTGGATGTGTTTCAAAATCCAGGTGACCAAGGTCCATTATACAAAGGACAGATGTTCAAGGACAAGCCTACCTTGAAGCAAGCTATAGGGTCGTATGCATTTGCAAAGAGGTTTGAGCATAGGATTTCACGATCTTCTAATACACGATTCACTACCGAATGTACACAGAGAAGTTGTGGATAGGTTCTTTGGGCATGGAAGTCGAATATGGGGACTTATTGGCATGTTAAGGCATTCGTTAATGAGCACACATGTGAGAGAAATGACAACTACAATGTTGAATTTAAACGTGTAAGTGCCGCCGTGATCGGGGATTTGTATGCAAGTAAATATCACGATCCCGGGCACATCATCCGTCCTAAAGATATAGTTTTTGAGATGAGGGAGCTGCATGGTATACACCTCTCATACAACAAAGCCTACAGGTCGAAGGAGCACGCTTTGAGTCAGGTATTCGGCGATCTGTGGGAATCCTTTTAGAGGTTGCCGTCTTATTTTTATGTATTGGAACAAGCAAACCCCGGGACTGTGACAAAGATCAAGACCGACTCGAAAAACCGATTGAAATATGGATTCATGGTAATTGGAGCCTCTATTGAGGGGTTCAATTCTATTATTAGGCTAGTTATCTGCATCGATGCTACCCACTTGAAGGCTAGGACTAGGGGTGTTTTGTTAGTTACGGTGTGCAAAGACAAAAACGAGATAATATACCCTTCGGCATTTGGGTTTGCAAACTCTAAATGCACAAAGTCATGGACTTGGTTTTTGAAGAAACTCCGTAAAGTGATTCAAAATCCGGACTGTGTGATGTTAGTTTCAGATTGACACACTGGTATATTTAATGCAATGGAAGCCATATTCCCAGATGCAGCACATGGAATTTGTGCATACCACTTGGCACAAAATCTTAAAAGATTTTGCAAGCAGAGGAATGATGTGATTTGGCTTTACTACCGTGCTACATATGCATACCGTATCGAGGATTTTGACAATGCAATGGGTGAGTTAAAAGAAACCTACCGTAAGGTTTACGATGAGCTCCTGGGTGTTGGGGTAGAGAAGTTTTCACATGTACATAGCCCTAAAAAGAGGTACTTTTTGATGACCACCAACAATGTTGAGTCAATGAATTCTTGTCTACTTGTGATCCAAAAATTGCCTATCACAGCAATGGCGGAATGTATCAGAGATTTGTTGCAAAGGTGGTTCTACGATCATCGGACAAATGCATGTGAAATGTCTACATACTTGACAGCGTTTGCAGACGAACACATCAAACAGAGGACAGAAACAACGAATCGGTCTGCTATTCACCCCATTCACTTCAATACATTTAAGGTAGACGACAAATGGAATCCTAGAACCGTCAACCTTGACAAACGTTCTTGCTCATGCGGTCAATGGGATTTAGATGAGTTGCCGTGTTCTCATGCAATGGCGGTTGCTAGGTATGCTTGGCAGTCTTTTAACTCTGTACATTTATCTGTTGTGGTTTATTTTACAAACTTGGGGTAATCTGGTTTGTTGGTGTGTTATGGCCAAGGTACAAAGGTATGTCAATCAATGCACTGGCTTCTGACCTATACACAACAGGATTTCTTAAACATGCTTATGAAATTGGTGTCAACCCTGTTTCGGATCCCGAGATTTGGGACGTTCCCGATGCAATCCGGAACCGTATTGTATTGCCATGAAAAAGATTATGCCAGGAAGACCAAAGAAGTTGAGGATACCGTCAGCTGAGGAGAAAAGAAAGTTACATTCTTGTTCAAACAGTGGAAAAAAAGGACACAATAAAACAAGTTGCCCAAAACCATCATCTAGCACATGCAAACCACCCAAAAAACCTCAATCATGTAGCATTTGTAAGAAAGAGGGACAAACAGACTGACGTGCCCAGACAAGCAACTGAACTTACCTTGCTTGACACGGACGAAGAGAATGCCGTTGGACCAACCTGCTGAACCTACCTTTATTGATTTATGGTGTACGTACATTTGTTTGTGTTAAACACTGCTGAACCAACCTTAATAGGTTTATGTATCATTTGTGAAACTATGGATATGTATATCGGGGAATAACAATACTTGAAATACACCATCACCAGACAGTTGTCTGGTTTAATACAAACCAAAAAAGAAATAAGATGCATTCAGCGTGTAATCATTTGTTCTTATATTCTCTAACAATAACAATAGTAGCGGGTACATTTTGCAATTTCAGCTTGTAAACATGCAGTCACAGTGTGAAAAATGTTTATATTTAAGCATGAAATATTTCTATCGTGTGGCCCAATCTAATTTGTTTCTAGGCCTATAAAATCTTTCCTAGGCTCAAGTGTTTTTCGTTGCCACGTCATCAGTATTGGGGCTGATACTAAGGCCAGGAAGTTTAAATTCACACTGTTGATCAAAAATCAACAGTGTAAAAGATTTCACAATGCAAACAAACCATTCTTACACGACATATTTAATATGTCGTGTAAAGTTTATTACTTTTCATCGTGTAATCTTTTAGACTGTTTAATTGGGATCAACAGTGTGAATGATAACACGATGAAAAGTAATCAATATTACACGATATTGATTACTTTAACGTGTAAAAATGCTTACTTTTGATTGTGTAATCATTCACACTGTTGATCCAAAATCAACATTCTAAAAGATTACACGATGAAAAGTAATAAACCTTACACGATATATTAAATATATCGTGTAATTATGGTTACTTTTCATCGTGTAATCTTTTACCATTTAGTGTGTAATGATCATTCATTCAAACACGTTTCAAAATATATCCAAAAAACATCAAAATTGTAATTATCCCATCAAAAAAAAATTTCCATGCTACTCAATTTCCATAGAGTTGGCAAAGATATCCCTAGTAGCTTGTTTTCTAAAGGCCGGGATGTCCTGCTGGACAAAATTGAAGTGGGGTTATTTCCCCATCATTACATACTCTATTCCCTTTAGCATGAAAGCACCACAACTGCTACCATCCACCTGACATGGGAATTAATAGGGGGCCAATCTCACAGCCTTCATACAAGTCAGACCTTGTTTCTTGCGTTTACTGTCGTCGTAGTAACCAGACTTTTTGCAAATGAGTGGGAATAACCGACGTAGAGGCAATACCTGCTCTTGTCTATACTTTGGATTGTCCGGCAGTAGATGTGCGTTTGAGTCATAAATTGTAATATTCTAATTGTGGAGATGAACTACACAAAATACCCAATAGCTGCCTCCCATGAAGCAAGGGACTACAACCTGTTACAAATAAAGTTGTTTTAGCATATTGAAGTGAGTATGTATTCAATTGAGTAAGTCAACTATCTTACATCATCAACACTAGCCCATGCCGTCCCCCATGCTGGTTTGTTACCGATAGCATATTCTATTAAGTCTAATGGGATATCAAATTCTCCCGGGTAGAACGGTTTCGTCAATGGTGTGTGGGAATCTGGTTGAAATTGACGCCAAATAAGTGTAAGTTCATTCTACAACAAAGTAACAAAACGGGTCAGTGGGGGCTTTAAATATAGTAGAAAACTGTATTAAGTGGAATGAATCATGCAATGAAGTCTACTTACAAAGAAAGCGCAATCAATTACAGCTACTTTGCGTTTAAATTGCTTTTTCTCCATTGGGTCATTTTTCCGCTTACAAAGCAGGTTTATGTACGCATCCACATACTCAATGCCCAACCATTCTGTGGGATCTTCTAACTCTCTGAAAAATGATTGTGAAACACAAGCTTCAATGCCGATGTAACGACTGCATTAAAAAACATGTGAGTACGATTAGTGGCATTGTACAAAATGTTAAATGACATGCTACACAAAGAACTTTTAAAAACACTTACAACAATAGGTTCGGATCATTCACAAAGGCGTTATATTTCCTGTTTACTTCTTGTAAGATGCTTCTGGAAAACCATCTACATGTTCATGACATTCAGGCCAAGAACTAAACACACCTGTTTTCCTTCCTTTGAAAACCACGTAAACAGAATTCTTCCCCATTGGTGTTCTCACAGTTTACAAATATTTGTAAATCGAAAAAAAGTGAGGAAGGAAATCAGGCAAAACCTTGTTGCGTAAATCAGGCAAAACCCTCTCAGTGGATGTGTGGAAGAGTTGGGGTATGGGAGAAGCAATCAGGTTTGCCTTCAACATGTATTCAAACCGAAAAAAGATGAAGAACCCTAATTTTGCTTATCTTGGGACATGTGAAGAAGAAGAAGATGGGTTACGTTTGCCTAAGGACGAAGATGAAGGAAACATGGGATCCACACTGTAAACATGTCATCAATTGTTGGGATCCATCTGTAATCCATAAACAATTGATGACATGGCTAGACGGTATGTGGGATCCTTCGTGACACGTGTCACAAATGAAGGGTGTCGACGAAAAACACATGCGCCTAGGAAAGATGTTACAGGCCTAAAAACAAATTATATTGGGCCTAGGAATTCTTCTTAGGCCTTACAAATCTTACCTGTTGATTAAATTATGGGGGCCCCGTAAAAATCTCAAGGATCGGCACCGTCCTATGATGAAGGGGTATCAATGGAAATATGTACTTGGAGTTTCGAGATAATCAAACGGTCGAACAAGTACGTCCATACCCATTACACTAGATATACCATATACCAAACAACCCTTTCAAATATTAACCCCTAAGTGCCTAAGAGTTTTTTCACAACCTTGTAAGTTGTTCTAGTTGCTTGAATCGATCTCCCGTATTAGATTTACACTTCCGAAATCGAGTCTGATAGGTGCACACCGCCTTTTTAAAACATCCCGTCCAATCGGAATAAATAAATTAAATATTTTAAAAAAATTATTTAAATCGAAATTCAATCCACAATGGGCCTAGGAGTTGTTCTCAAGCTTACAGTACCTATTCCAAGGCCTTTAATATCCTAGGCTTAGTTCCTTCTTATCTTCCCAAATACTGATGACGTGGCGAAGGAAAAACTCTTCAGCCTATGAAAGATGTTACAGGCCTAGAAACAAATTATATTGGGCCTAGGAATTCTTCTTAGGCCTTACAGAACTTACCCGTTGATGAAATTACGGGGGCACCGTAAAAATCTCAACGATCGGCACCGTCCTACGATGAAGGGGTATCAATGGAAGTATGTACGTGGAGTTTCGAGATAATCAAACGGTCGAACAAGTACATCCCCACCCATTACACTATAGATACCAAACAACCCTTTAAAATATTAACCCTAAGTGCCTAAGAGTTTTTTCATAACCTTGTAAGTTGTTCTAGTTGCTTGAATCGATCTTCCGTATTAGATTAACACTTCCGAAATTAAGTCCGATGGGTGCACACCGCCTTTTTAAAACATCCCTTCCAATCAGAATAAAAATATATATTTAAATTGAAATTAAATCCACCATGGGCCTAGGAGTAGTTCCTAGGCTTAAAGTACCGATTTCTAGGCCTTGAACATCCAAGGCTTAGTTCCTTCTTATCAGCCCCAATACTGATGACGTGGCAAAGGAAAAACCTGGTTACATGCTGGAAAGTAATCATCGTTACACGCTAATATTAATGCATCGTGTAAGGATGATTACTTTACATCGTGTAATCGTTGACATAGTTTCTTCTGGATATTTGAACATGCAACTGGTCCATGATTACACGCTGAACAGTAATCATGTTTACACGCTAATATTAATGTATCGTGTATGGATGATTACTTTACATCTTGTAATCTTTGACATAGTTTCATCTGGATATTTGAACATGCAACTGGTCCATGATTACACGCTGAAAAGTAATCATGTTTACACGCTAATATTAATGTATCGTGTAAGGATGATTACTTTACATCTTTCAATCTTTGACATAATTTCATCTGGATATTTTAACATGCAACTGGTCAATGATTACACGCTGAAAAGTATATAGTATTACAGATGACCCATTGAAATAATCGAAGGACACTTAGAAATAAAACAAAGGACTTTTAAACTTTCTACTTTCTAGGTACATTGACACATGACTTTAATCTCCCAAGATTCATAAATAAAGTTCAACTTTCCACAGTTCATGACTCTTGGAATATGCAAAGTTGATTTATCTTTCCAACAAGTGAAAATATATTGTTTTTTAAGTGAGGGTGGGACCGTCCAAGAGATTCTTATATACACTGGGCTATGGTGGTTGTTGTAGGCAAAGTGGTTGTTTTCAGAAATGAAAAACTTCGTGGTCTGATTTTTTTCCTTTTTTTTTTTTCTTTTAATAGATCTATTTTCATGTACTTGGTAGGTCTCTTTGATAGTTTCAAATTTCCAGACTTCAAATTCTACTACTAAGCATTCTCATTCTTCCGTTGTCAAACACAGACAAGGCAGGAAATTCTAAGGAAATACTTGATAGATTTGGCAATACAAAATCTGGTTTTGGAGATGTTGAATTGTGCTTGTTAACACACATTCCAACAAGTCTTGTTGCACACGATCTAAGTAAGAAAAAAATTATCCACTTCCTTCGTCATGGTATCAGGGTTAGATGGATCGATTCTATTCAGAATTGTCACACAACTCATTCTGAAAATGCAATCATCTGAGTTTCATTCATCGACAAACTTCAATCACTGTCCAAGCTTATTTCTCCCCGAGTTTATCATCTTCGCGTACACTCGTAGTGTTAGTGTTGGAATGTGTGATGTTTTGTGTATTTTATGTGTAAGAGGATTATGTCTGTGTATGAAAGCTGAGCAGTTCTAGTTGCTTCTCCCGCTCCTCTAATCTTTTTTCCTTAGCTTCCAGACGAGACAAACCTTGTCAATCTCTAATATATCTCTACCATTTTTGCTTTTCCTTCCCTCAGTTCACTCATGTTATCAGTTTGTGAATATCAAACAGAGATAGGAAACCAAACACACATACAGAAAACATAGCTTCAATGCTTTTATATCTGCCTCATCACTGAAATTTTCTCTTCATTGCAGCAATGAATGGTTTCTTGTCAACTGGACACCTACATCACTACAATTGGTCATGGGATGAGGTATGTTTCAACATTATTATGTAGAATTTCCTGCCTTGTCTATGATGATTTTAAAAGGATAAAATATATTGTTGAAATGTAACTTGCAATCTTGTAAATGTGAGATTGGTTGCAGGAGAGAAATCTCTGGCCAACTAATGTCTGACGGTGTTAATAATTTCCTTTTTTATATGTGGGAACAGGAGAGAAATCTCTGGCCAACTAACGAAGAACTCATCGGCAGTAGTCGACTTGACCCTGATTGTTCTGTCCAATTAAACGGAAGTTCTTGATACGTCTTCGATGGAGAGGTGAGGCAGAACAAGATTATTGGCGACAATTGTTGACGCAGTAGGCATGTTAATCCAAATTAGGTTCTTCCTGTTAGAATACTTCCTGACGCCGAACGGTTGATTGTATGCCCGAATGCGCGAACTACCATCTCCACCTACCGAACAACAGCGAACACGATGCGGAGGTCACACCCACTGGATTCACAACGAGCAATGTTCCCATATTGATGATGCTTGTCTGGAATAAGATTGGAACAGTTCCTTCACAACCACAATGTTATCGCATATAATTTTATTGTACCAAAACACACCAAAAAATAAAAACTCCACACTTGCCGCACCCCAC
>CM017764.1:41212223-41395886 GCA_008009225.1 Acer yangbiense | reverse complement strand
TTGTGATCCTGGTCATGGATCACCCAGTAGCACTAGATCCTTTTGCTCGAAGACACTCGATGATTTAGACTCATCATATTCATTTGATCCCACTCATGCTAGCAAAAGAATTCTACAACTTTAACAAGATAAAGGTGCCAAACCTTAACTTAAGTTGTGAACATTATTCAAGACTAACTAAAATTGTGTCTACCACATACATATCCAGAGTACGAACAATTCTTTTCTTTTCTCATAGTCTTTAGACCTTATGATTATTTACTTTGACAATTATAATATTAAACTGAAATGCTATACGATTTGTTAAACCAGAAATCATTTATTAATATGAAAAAAAGAGTTAATTACAACATTACACTCTTGCTATTGAGCATAATCCTAACAATCTCCACTTGCACTATAGCAAATGTGTCATATCTCTCAAGCCCATGTTCTCTAGATGCCCATCGAAACTCTTCTGAGTAAGCCTTTGTGAAGGGATCCGCTAGATTTTCTGCTGACGCGATTTTGGTAATCGTCACGTCACCTCTTTGAACAATCTCCCTTAAAAGATTATACTTTCTTTCAATGTGTTTACCTCTCTTGTGACTTCTTGGTTCTTTCGAATTAGCCACTGCTCCACCGTTGTCACAGTAGATAGTGATCTGCTTATTCGCACTAGGAACCACTTCCAAGTCAATCAAGAATTGGCGGAGCCAAACAGCCTCTTTGGCAGCCTCGCATGCAGCAACATACTCAGCTTCCATGGTGGAATCAGCAATACAAGATTGCTTGATACTCCTCCATATAACTGCTCCTCCTCCAATAGTAAACACAGCCCCTGATGTGGATTTTCTGGAGTCAGAATCTGATTGGAAATCAGAATCTATATACCCAACGGGAATCAAATCCCCTCCAGAGTATACAAGCATATTATCTCTCGTTCTCTTAAGATACTTGAAAATATGCTTGACTGCCGTCCAGTGATCAGGACCAGGTTTCGATTGAAACCTGCTAACTATGCCAACAGCAAAACAAATATCTGGTCTAGTACAGAGCATTGCATACATGAGACTTCCAACTGCCGAGGCATATGGAACTCTACTCATGAATTGCTCTTCATGCTCATTCTTAGGAACTTGTTCCTTAGAAAGCTTGATTCCATGTCTGAAAGGTAACATACCTTTCTTGGAATGCATGGAAAACCTAGACAAGATCTTGTCTATGTATGAAGCTTGGGATAATGCAATCGTTCTATTCTTTCTATCCTTATTACTTGGATACCTAGAATAAAACTTGCTTCTCCTAAGTCCTTCATATCAAATTGTTTTGCTAACCATTCTTTTACTGATGTCAATACACCTACATCGTTTCCAATGAGTAGTATATCATCAACATAAAGAATCAGGAAAACCAACTTGTCGCCTTTAATCCTTTTGTATACACAAGGTTCGTCAGGATTTGAATAAATCCAAAACCTTTGACAGCTTGATCGAACCTTATGTTCCAGGATCTGGATGCTTGCTTCAATCCATATATGGATTTCTGCAACTTGCATACCTTTTCCATTTGGCCCTTTTCAATGAATCCCTCTGGTTGCATCATGTAGATGCTTTCGTCAAGACTTCCATTAAGGAAAGCTGTCTTGACGTCCATTTGCCAAATCTCTAGATCTAAAGATGCTGCAATGGATAAGAGTATCCTAATGGATTTAAGCATGGCCACAGGAGAGAAGGTTTCCTCGTAATCGATACCTTCTTTCTGTGTATACCCTTTAGCTACCAATCTAGCTTTAAAGGTTTCCACCTTACCATCCATACCTCTTTTCCTCTTGTATACCCACTTGCACCCAATGGGTTTTATCCCTTTAGGCAAGTCTACAAGGGACCAGACTTTGTTATCGAACATAGATTCAATCTCAGATTGCATTGCCTTTTGCCAATGGCGACTATCAACATCCTCCATAGCTTCCTTGTACGTGTAGGGATCATCGTCGTCCGGGAGATTCTCCACTGATTCTCCCAGACCGATGTATCTTTCGGGTTGTGTTCTAACCCTCCCACTACGACGAGGAATGGTAGGTTGTTGATCTTGTGTTGGATCGGAACTTACAATTGGGTTAGGTTGTGTAACCTCTCGTGGAATTGTATCTCCTGACATCTCATTCAGGACAATTCTACTTCTAGGCACAAAATCATTCATATAGTCCTTTTCTAGAAATTTAGCATTTGTCGAAACAAATACTTTAAGATCTGAAGGACTATAGAAATAATATCCTTTAGTTTCTTTTGGATACCCTACAAATATACATGTTTCTGAACGGGACTCCATCTTTTCTGTCTTTCCTTTTAACACATGCGCAGGACAACCAAATATCCTTAAGTGTTGTAAACTAGGCTTGCGCCCAGTCCACAACTCATGCGGTGTTTTAGGAACAGACCTAGATGGTACATCGTTTAGAATGTATATAGCAGTTTGTAAAGCATATCCCCAAAAAGAAATAGGAAGTGTTGAATAACTCAACATAGACCTAACCATATCCAAAAGAGTTCTATTTCTCCTTTCTGCTACCCCATTCTGTTGAGGTGTACCTGGTGCAGAAAACTGAGAAACAATCCCATTATCAATAAGATATTGCTGAAACTCACCAGATAGATATTCTCCACCACGATCAGATCTCAAGATTTTTATGTGTTTCTCAAGCTGATTTTCCACTTCAGCTTTGAATGCTTTGAACATGTCAAAAGCATCCGACTTATGTCGCATGAGATACACATAACCAAATCTCGAGTAATCATCTGTGAAGGTGATGAAGTACTCATATCCACCTCTAGCTTGAATGCTCATAAGTCCACATACATCAGTGTGTATCAATCCTAAACATTCAGTAGCTCTTGCACCTTTGGCAGAGAACGTCCTTTTGGTCATTTTACCTTCCAAACAAGATTCACAAGTTGGTAGATCATCAACCTTTAAGTCACTCAAAGGTCCGTCACATACCAATCTTTTAATCCTATTAAGGTTAATATAACCTAAGCGTAAGTGCCAAAGGTAGGTTTCATCTTCTGATAATTTTACTCTTTTATGATTAGGTTCCGTTATTTCTGTGTCTAACGAGTGAGAGATATTTCTATGCAAAAAGTATAGACCGTTTTCTAATGTACCTTGGCAAATAATTTTGTCATTCTTACTAATAATAAAAACTTTATTCAAAGTAACCGAATATCCAAATTTATTTAAACAAGAAACTGAAATTAAATTCCTCTTGAATTGAGGTACATAATAAACGTCTATTAAATCTAAATGCCTTCTAGAATCCAAATAAACTCTAATATCTCCCACTGCACTTGCAGACACTAACGTTCCGTTGCCCAAGCGCAAATTGATTTCATTCTTACTCAGCGTTCTCCTTTCTTGGAACCCCTGCAAGGAATAACAAACATGATTAGTGGCTCCTGAGTCTATGATCCAAGAATCTGTAGAATCAGCCAAAAAACATGTTTCAAGATAATTCACATTACCTTCTTCCTTCTTATTCTGGGACTTTGGGCAATTTCTCTTCCAATGTCCCTTTTCACCACAAAGGAAGCATTTCCCTTTGATCTTGGTTACTTTCTTGGTGTCCTTCTTGATAGGCCCAAGTTGCTTTTTCTTCTGTTGTTTCTTGACCTTTTGACGGGCCTTAACAGTAGCAACTTTACCAACCATATGAATCTCTTGACCTTTGCCTTTCACAAGGATCTTTTCAGCACTTTGAACATCTTGCATCAGGCCTTGTAAGGTGTATTCCTTTTTGTTCAAAGTGTAGTCCAATTTGAACTGATCAAAGGAATCTGACAATGAATTGACAACCATATCAATCTTTGTCTCACCATCTATCTCAGCGCCATGCAGTTCAGCAATGTTGAGATGTGCTATGACTTTCATCATGTGATCTTTCACAGCCTGTCCAGGTTTCATCCTAAGATTCATAAAAGACGTCACTGCCTCTCTCTTAGTCGTCCTAGACTTCATAGCAAACATCTCCTCTAGAGACATCATAATATCAGCAGCGGACTCCATTCCTTCATGCTGCTGTTGCAACACGTCGGAGATAGTGGCCATAATGTAACATTTTGCCATATCATCTGAAGTCTTCCACTGCTCATACTCATCTCTATACATTATGCTTGATTCATTATTAGGAGCAGGTGGTTTAGGAGTAGTTAGAACAAACTTATGTTTTTCACTTTGCAGCAACAACCCAATTTTCCTTTTCCATGTGACATAATTATCTCCAGTTAAAGTGTTATCTTTCAGGATGTTCATAAGTGATGGGATCATGATTTCTGAATAAAACAAAACATATATAAGTAAATAATCATGATAAAGCACTTTTAAATATTTATCTTGAATTAAATAAATAACTCAATCATAAAATTCAACGGTGATCCAACACCCATAAATGTTACGCCTCCTTTGGGAGTTCGCACCATTTACTAGTTAGACTAGGTCCCACCTAATTATTAACATAACAACCAGCGTTTTCAATTTTAGCCTTGCAATTTTACTGACAAGAACTCTTGGGAGGATATCAATAAAATTACATTGAGTGTGTTACCAAGATATCGACCCTCAGTTTTCTCTCACGAATATCCCTCCTTGGGGAGTAGATCTCGTTTGAGTCCATTGTCTAGTCTATCCTTGTAAGGAAGTATGTTGCTAAATTTCATTCATGGACGCCCCTTGGGGGGATTACCATAAATAATAAAGCTCAACCAACCTTGGAGGCCATAGGTGTTACAAAAACACCTTCTCCCACTCAATTATTTAAGGCGTGTGATTAAATCCCATAGAATGATTTACCAAGTTATCTAGATGCCAATTTAGATACCTAAATCATTCAATGCATGTTCATACCAAAAGAGATATATGAGTGGCACTCCTATTCTATATGTCATGTTATCATACAATAACAAATATTGTAATATTTAAAGCATAAATTAAATAGCAACAATTTTGGCCCATCCTAGAAAAACAAGTAAATTACAATTGTTTAGGAATACAAGATCTTCAAGCGGCCCATCAACCATACGCTCATCCTTCGGCCCAAACCCCATAGGCGTGCACAACCCACAACCCCACAAAGGGGCTGCTGTGCGCAGCCCATGAAGACTCCCAGGGCTGCCGTGCGCAGCCCACCAAGCTTGGGCTTGCCATGCGCAGCCCAATCCACTCCTAGGGTGCACACGGTGCTCGTTCTCAGTTCTGGTTGCTTCGTTTTTCTTCGTGTCTTCGAATCTTCAATACTTTAACATATTACAGCAGTATAAAATAATAAATACTGCAGTACTAATTTTTCTTTTTTCTTTTTTTATTCACTGCAGTACTTTTACACATAAAATACTGCACTAAAACTTAATAAAAAAACTGCTGCAGTAATAATAAAGAAAATACTGCACATATTAAAAAAAAATAAAATAAAACCTAGCAACTACCAAGAAGGAATTATGGCGATGATAGACCACCCTTCTTGTTACAATTCCATAACAAAAATACATTGAAAATCTAGGACCAAAATCGAGCAAAAACAATCCACATAAACATATATAAATCCATACATTCACATGTAATTATATATGCGAATACCTAGAGTGCCATCTCTTTCTAAACATGCATAATCACAATAAAAAGAAATAGATCCACGTATATATACGTTAATTAATTAAAAGGGTTCAACCTAGGCTCTGATACCAATTGTAGGGAAAAATACCATAGTACAGGCAGGGGAAGCGAGACTAAAAATAAGATTTAGTGACATTTAAAATTTTTCCTTTCTGAACCTTAAACCCTTTAATTAATTAAACATGCATATACAATAACCAAAAAGTAGAATACCTTTTGTCGCGTGATCCGATTGACTTACGTCGATGGTAATCCGCAAGATCTTCAATCATAGCACGAACGTGGATCACCTAGGAGCGTGGTCTCCCTTTTTCTTTGAATTGCAAACCTGTGAATGGACAAAACAAACTTTCTTTTCTTTGTTAGTCACAAAAACAATCAAAAGAATGACTGAGATTATTCCGGTCACTTTTGAGTTCTCAATCTAATGATCGAAACTCGCGTGAACCTAGATCGATATCGTATACACAAGCTTAATGATGATTAAGCAAATAGTATACTATCAAAGAATAATCTAACACTCCTATTTGTTTTAGTAGAATAAAAGCTTTCTATGAATTGAGAAGAAGAAGAAAATTGTCTCTTGAACATAAAGCATTAGGGTGGCCGAATTCTATACATGTGAATATATATGTGGCCAAAATTTTCTTCCCCTTTCTTATTAGGGTGGCCGAATTCTTTAACCTAAAACAACTAGGGTTGCCGCAAATCACTAGCCAAAAATAGACTTTGTGTTGCACCCTAATTCCTATTTAGTTTAAGACTTCAAACCCTAATCCAACTCATATATCTTTTATTATTTTGTTTTGACTAAATAAAAAGACTCCTTATTTGATTAAATAAATAAAATTAATTATTTATTTTCTTACCAAATAAGTCTTTTACTTTTAGTATACTACCAACAATAGTATAACACTAGGAATCATATTTCCTAATCAGAAAAGATTTGTTTCTTAATTAAACAATTAATTAATAAATTAATTAATTCTTATTTAATTAAAACAATGAAACAAAATAATATATTAGGTTATAAAACCTTCTTGCCGCCCCACTTAAACAAATGGGCTATATATTATTTTCTTTATTTCATTTAATCCATTGGACTTTAAATAAAAAGCCCACATGTGAACCAGACCCATTCTTACTAAAAGAAACAAGCCCACATGTCTTTCATTAATATATAAATATAATTGAGCAGCACATTACTTAAATAATGTGCAAATTATATTCTTAATATATTAAATGCAATTCTAGATGGACCCTTAAATTGGTCCGGTAGAATATATCAAGTGATCCATGCAAGTCCGTGTGGATTGGGATCTTAGCGGGCCATCTAAATTTAAGCTTCAATAGACATAACCTAATCACAATCAACAAATGATTCACTTAGGTCCGATCCATTAATTTTAACTCATTCCACTAAAGAACTAAAATTGAACTCTTAAATAAAGATAGAAAAGGAAGATGCTCCTCATTCATACCCTAGACAATCATATAGGAGATAGTGTATCCTCGTGATTAATATCAGTAATCGCCAAGAGTTCATAGACCGCCTATAACTCTCCAAGTTACCATATTTACTCATATGACCACGTTTTGAACTTGGATATTTTGACTTGTCCAGAAGCCATGTTTTCAATAGACACTATCGAAAACTCAACGTTGAGATTTAATATCCAATTACCTCAAAACATCCATATGATGATATTATACTCTCATTTAATTAAATGGAGCCACGATGTCCATATCTATAAATGAAGTCCTCTATCGATTAACAAATGAATATCACCAAACTATCGAGGATAGACTATGCGATATAATCGTACTCATTGATAACTCAAATGATATCACTTGCAACCATAAGTCCATCATTTATCTCAGGATTAAGATAGACTCTCCGATTGTCCTGATAATGAAAAGACTATTATCTATTGACGGTTCTAGATAAAGCTTTTCATTGTGATCCTGTTCAATGCACCCAGTGCACTAGATCCTTTTGCTCGAAGACACTCCGATGATTTAGACTCATCATATCTCATTTGATCCCACTCAAATGCTAGCAAAAGAATTCTACAACTTTAACAAGATAAAGGTGCCCAACCTTTAACTTAAGTTGTGAACATTATTCAAGACTAACTAAAGAATTGTGTCTACCACATACATATCCAGATGTACGAACAATTCTTCTTTTCTCATAGTCTTTAGACCTTATGATTATTTACTTTGACAATTATAATATTAAACTATAAATGCTATACGATTTGTTAAACCAGAAATCACTTTATTAATATGAAAAAGATTGTTAATTACAACATTACACTCTTGCTATTGAGCATAATCCTAACACTTATTACTTGGATACCTAGAATAAAACTTGCTTCTCCTAAGTCCTTCATATCAAATTGTTTTGCTAACCATTCTATTACTGATGTCAATACACCTACATCGTTTCCAATGAGTAGTATATCATCAACATAAAGAATCAGGAAAACCAACTTGTCGCCTTTAATCCTTTTGTATACACAAGGTTCGTCAGGATTTTGAATAAATCCAAAACCTTTGACAGCTTGATCGAACCTTATGTTCCAGGATCTGGATGCTTGCTTCAATCCATATATGGATTTCTGCAACTTGCATACCTTTTCCATTTGGCCCTTTTCAATGAATCCCTCTGGTTGCATCATGTAGATGCTTTCGTCAAGACTTCCATTAAGGAAAGTTGTCTTGACGTCCATTTGCCAAATCTCTAGATCTAAAGATGCTGCAATGGATAAGAGTATCCTAATGGATTTAAGCATGGCCACAGGAGAGAAGGTTTCCTCGTAATCGATACCTTTTTTCTGTGTATACCCTTTAGCTACCAATCTAGCTTTAAAGGTTTCCACCTTTCCATCCATACCTCTTTTCCTCTTGTATACCCACTTGCACCCAATGGGTTTTATCCCTTTAGGCAAGTCTACAAGGGACCAGACTTTGTTATCAAACATAGATTCAGTCTCAGATTGCATTGCCTTTTGCCAATGGCGACTATCAACATCCTCCACAACTTCCTTGTATGTGTAGGGATCATCGTCGTCCGGGAGATTCTCCACTGATTCTCCCAGACCGATGTATCTTTCGGGTTGTGTTCTAACCCTCCCACTACGACGAGGAATGGTAGGTTGTTGATCTTGTGTTGGATCGGAACTTACAATTGGGTTAGGTTGTGTAACCTCTCATGGAATTGTATCTCCTGACATCTCATTCAGGATAATTCTACTTCTAGGTACAAAATCATTCATATAGTCCTTTTCTAGAAATTTAGCATTTGTCGAAACAAATACTTTAAGATCTGAAGGACTATAGAAATAATATCCTTTAGTTTCTTTTGGATACCCTACAAATATACATGTTTCTGAACGGGACTCCATCTTTTCTATCTTTCCTTTTAACACATGCGCAGGACAACCAAATATCCTTAAGTGTTGTAAACTAGGCTTGCGCCCAGTCCACAACTCATGCGGTGTTTGAGGAACTGACTTAGATGGTACATCGTTTAGAATGTATATAGCAGTTTGTAAAGCATATCCCCAAAATGAAATAGGAAGTGTTGAATAACTCAACATAGACCTAACCATATCCAAAAGAGTTATATTTCTCCTTTCTGCCACCCCATTCTGTTGAGGTGTTCCTGGTGTAGAAAACTGAGAAACTATCCCATTATCAATAAGATATTGTTGAAACTCACCAGATAGATATTCTCCACCACGATCAGATCTCAAGATTTTTATGTGTTTCTCAAGCTGATTTTCTACTTCAGCTTTGAATGCTTTGAACATGTCAAAAGCATCTGACTTATGTCGCATGAGATACACATAGCCAAATCTCGAGTAATCATCTGTGAAGGTGATGAAGTACTCATATCCACCTCTAGCTTGAATGCTCAAAGGTCCACATACATCAGTGTGTATCAATCCTAAACATTCAGTGGCTCTTGCACCTTTGGCAGAGAACGACCTTTTGGTCATTTTACCTTCCAAACAAGATTCACAAGTTGGTAGATCATCAACCTTTAAGTCACTTAAAGGTCTGTCACATACCAATCTTTTAATCCTATTAAGGTTAATATGACCTAGGCGTAAATGCCATAGGTAGGTTTCATCTATTGATAATTTTACTCTTTTATGATTAGGTTCCGTTAATTCTATGTCTAACGAGTGAGAGATATTTCTATGCAAAAAGTATAGACCGTTTTCCAATGTACCTTGGCAAATAATTTTGTCATTCTTACTAATAATAAAGACTTTATTAAAAGTAACCGAATATCCAAATTTATTCAAACAAGAAACTGAAATTAAATTCCTCTTGAATTAAGGTACATAATAAACGTCTATTAAATCTAAATGCCTTCTAGAATCCAAATAAACTCTAATATTTCCCACTGCACTTGCAGACACTAACGTTCCATTGCCTAAGCGCAAATTGATTTCATTCTTACTCAGCCTTCTCCTTTCTTGGAACCCCTGCAAGGAATAACAAACATGATTAGTGGCTCCAGAGTCTATGATCCAAGAATCAGTAGAATCTGCTAGAAAACATGTTTCAAGATAATTAACATTACCTTCTTCCTTCTTTTTCTGGGACTTTGGGCAATTACTTTTCCAATGTCCCTTTTCACCACAAAGGAAGCATTTCCCTTTGATCTTGGTTACTTTCTTGGTCTCCTTCTTGGTAGGCCCAAATTGCTTTTTCTTCTGTTGTTTCTTGACCTTTTGACGGGCCTTAACAGTAGCAATTTTACCAACCATATGAATCTCCTGACCCTTGCCTTTCACAAGGATCTTTTCAGCACTTTGAACATCTTGCATCAGGCCTTGTAAGGTGTATTCCTTTTTGTTCAAAGTGTAGTCCAATTTGAACTGATCAAAGGAATCTGACAATGAATTGACAACCATATCAATTTGTCTCACCATCTATCTCAGCGCCATGCAGTTCAGCAATGTTGAGATGTGCTATGACTTTCATCATGTGATCTTTCACAGCCTGTCTAGGTTTCATTCTAAGATTCATAAAAGCAGTCACTGCCTCTCTCTTAGTCGTCCTGGACTTCATAGCAAACATCTCCTCTAGAGACATCATTATATCAGCGGCGGACTCCATTCCTTCATGCTGATGTTGCAACACGTCAGAGATAGTGGCCATAATATAACATTTGGCCATATCATCTGAAGTCTTCCACTACTCATACTCATCTCTATACATTATGCTAGATTCATTATTAGGAGCAGGTGGTTTAGGAGTAGTTAGAACAAACTTATGTTTTTCACTTTGCAGCAACAACCAAATTTTCCTTTTCCATGTGACATAATTATCTCCAGTTAAAGTGTTATCTTTCAGGATGTTCATAAGTGATGGGGTCATGATTTCTGAATAAAACAAAACATATATAAGTAAATAATCATGATAAAGCACTTTTAAATATTTATCTTGAATTAAAAAATAACTCAATCATAAAAATTCAACGGTGATCCAACACCCATAAATGTTACGCCTCCTTTGGGAGTTCGCACCATTTACTAGTTAGACTAGGTCCCACCTAATTGTTTACATAACAACCAGCGTTTTCAATTTTAGCCTTGCAATTTTACTGACAAGAACTCTTGGGAGGATATCAATAAAATTGCATTGAGTGTGTTACCAAGATATCGACCTTCAATTTTCTCTCACGAAAATCCCTCCTTGGGGAGTAGATCTCGTTTGAGTCCATCGTCTAGTCTATCCTTGTAAGGATGTTTATTGCTAAATTCCATTCATGGACGCCCCTTGGGGGGATTACCAATAAATAATAAAGCTCAACTAACCTTGGAGGCCATAGGTGTTACAAAAACACCTTCTCCCACTCAATTATTTAAGGCGTGTGATTAAATCCCATAGAATGATTTACCAAGTTATCTAGATGCCAATTTAAATACCTAAATCATTCAATGCATGTTCATACCAAAAGAGATATATGAGTGGCACTCCTATTCTATATGTCATGTTATCATACAATAACAAATATTGTAATATTTAAGCATAAACTAAATAGCAACAATTTTGGCCCATCCTAGAAAAACAAGTAAATTACAATTTGTTTTAGGAATACAAGATCTTCAAGTGGCCCATCAACCATACGCTCATCCTTCGGCCTCCACCCATGGGCGTGCACAGCCCACAACCCCACAAAGGGGCTGCCATGCGTAGCCCATAAGGCCACACAAGGCTGCCGTGCGCAACCCACCATGTAATGGGCTTGCCATGCGTAGCCCAATCCACTCCTAGGATGCGCACGGTGCTCGTACTTGGTTCTGGTTGCTTCGTTTTTCTTCGTGTCTTCGAATCTTCAATACCCGAATACTTTACAGCAATATAAATAATAAAATACTGCAGTATTATTATTATTTATTTTTTTTAATCACTGCAGTATATTTACAAACAAAAAACTGCACATAATAAATAAATAAAAAACTGCAGTAAAAACTGCACTTAAAATAATAAAATAATAAAACCTAGCAACTACCAAGAAGGAATTATGGCGATGATAGACCACCCTTCTTGTTACAACTCCGAAACAATAATTACATTGAAAATCTAGGACCAAAATCGAGCAACAACAATCCACATAAAACATATATAAATCCATACATCACATCTAATTATATATGCGAATACCTAGAGCGCCATCTCTTTCTAAACATGCATAATCACAATAAAAAGAAATAGATCCACGTATATATACGTTAATTAATTAAGAGGGTTCAACCTAGGCTCTGATACCAATTGTAGGGAAAAATCGCAGTACAGGCAGGGGAAGCGAGACTAAAAATAGATTTAGTAACTTTTAAAATTTTTCCTTTTTATGAACCTTAAACCCTTTAATCAATTAAACATATATATTATCTAACAAAAGAAGAATACCTTTTGTCGCGTGATCCGATTGACTTACGTCGATGGTAATCCGCAAGATCTTCAATCCTAGCACGAACGTGGATCACCTAGGAGCGTGGTCTCTCTTTTCTTTGAATTGCTAACCTGAGAATGGACAAACAAAACTTTTCTTTTCTTTGTTAGTCACAAAAACAATCAAAAGAAGACTAAGATTATTCCGGTCACTTTTGAGTTCTCAATCTAATGATCGAAACTCGCGTGAACCTAAATCGATGTTGTACACACAAGCTTATTGATAAACAAGCAATTAGTGTACCATCAAAGAATAATCTATTCACTCTTTTATGTTTTAGTAGAATAATAAACCTTTCTATGAATTGAGAAGAAGAAGAAGAAAATTGTATCTCTAGCACAATGCTTGCAGTGGCCGAATTCTATAATTACACATATATAGGTGGCCAATTTTTCTTTACTTCTTTCTATTAGGGTTGCCGAAAATACTACACTAAAAGGGACTAGGGTCAAGCCAAAAAGAGTTTGTATTGCACCCTAATTCCTATTTAGTTTAAGACTTCAAACCCTAATCCAACTCATAGATCTTTTATTCTTTTATTTGACTAAATAAAAAGACTTCTTATTTGATTAAATAAATAAAATTAATTATTTATTTTCTTACCAAACAAGTCTTTTAATTTTAGTATACTACTACCAATAGTATAACTCTAGGAATCATATTTCCTAATCATAAAAGATTTGTTTCTTAATTAAACAATTAATTAATAAATTAATTAATTCTTATTTAATTAAACAATGAAACAAAATAATATATATAGGCTAATATATTAACCCTTGCCGCCCCACTTGTCTAAAATAGGGCCTTATATTATTTTCTCATTTCATTTAATCCATTGGACTTTAAATAAAAAGCCCACATGTGAACCAGACCCATTCTTACTAAAAGAAACAAGCCCACATGCCATTCATTAATATATAAATATAATTGAGCAGCCCATTACATAAATAATGTGCAAATTATATTCTTAATATATTAAATGCAATTCTAGATAGACCCTTAAATTGGTCCGGTAGAATATATCAAGTGATCCATGCAAGTCCGTGTGGATTGGGAATCTTGGTGGGCTATCTAAATTTAAGCTTCAATAGACATAACCTAATCACAATCAACAAATGATTCACTTAGGTCCGATCCATTAATTTTAACTCATTCCACTAAAGAGCTAAAATTGAACTCTTAAATAAAGATAGAAAAGGAAGATGTTCCTCATTCATACCCTAGACAATCAAGTTGGAGATAGTGTATCCTCGTGATTAATATCAGTAATCGCCAAGAGTTCATAGATCGCCTATAACTCTCCAAGTTACCATATTTACTCATATGACCACGTTTTGAACTTGGATATTTTGACTTGTCCAGAAGCCATGTTTTCAATAGACACTATCGAAAACTCAACATTGAGATTTAATATCCAATTACCTCAAAACATCCATATAATGATATTATACTCTCATTTAATAAATGGAGCCACGATGTCCATATCTATAAATAAAGTCCCCTATCGATTAACAAATGAATATCACCAAACTATCGAGGATAGACTATGCAATATAATCGTACTCATTGATAACTCAAATGATATCACTTGCAACCATAAGTCCATCATTTATCTCAGGATTAAGATAGACTCTCTGATTGTCCTGATAATGAAAAGACTTTTATCTACTGACGGTTATAGATAAAGTATTTCATTGTGATCCAGTTCAATGCACCCAGTGCACTAGATTCTTTTGCTCGAAGACACTCTGATGATTTTAGACTCATCATATCTCATTTGATCCCACTCAAATGCTAGCAAAAGAATTCTACAACTTTAACAAGATAAAGGTGCCCAACCTTTAACTTAAGTTGTGAACAATATTCAAGACTAACTAAAGAATTGTGTCTACCACATACATATCCAGATGTACGAACAATTCTTCTTTTCTCATAGTCTTTAGACCTTATGATTATTTACTTTGACAATTATAATATTAAACTATAAATGCTATAAGATTTGTTAAACCAGAAATCACTTTATTAATATGAAAAAGATTGTTAATTACAACATTACACTCTTGCTATTGAGCATAATCCTAACAAAGAAAAGGATACCATTAGAGATTTTGACCTCATTCTTAAGATCATTATCTTTAAGAAATTGAGGAAAAGTCCTAGGATTAGTAAGTGGCATATTATCAGTCATGTATTAATTGTTAGGATTATGCTCAATAGCAAGAGTGTAATATTGTAATTGACAATCTTTTCATATTAATAAAGTGATTTCTGGTTTAACAAATCTTATAGCATTTATAGTTTAATATTATAATTGTCAAAGTAAATAATCATAAGGTCAAAAGACTATGAGAAAAGAAGAATTGTTCGTACATCTGGATATGTATGAGGTAGACACAATTCTTTAGTTAGTCTTGAATAATGTTCACAACTTAAGTTAAAGGTTGGGCACCTTTATCTTGTTAAAGTTGTAGAATTCTTTTGCTAGCATTTGAGTGGGATCAAATGAGTTATGATGAGTCTGAAATCATCGAAGGGCCTTCGAGTAAAAGAATCTAGTGCACTGGGTGCATTGAACTGGATCACAATGAAATACTTATCTAGAACCGTCAATAGATAATAGTCTTTTCATTATCAGGACAATCGGAGAGTCTATCTTAATCATGAGATAAATGATGGACTTATGGTTGCAAGTGGTATCATTTGAGTTATCAATGAGTACGATTATATAGCATAGTCTATCCTCGATAGTTTGGTGATATTCATTTGTTAATCAATAGAGGACTTCATTTATAGATATGGACATCGTGGCTCCATTTATTAAATGAGAGTAGAATATAATCATATGGATATTTTGAGGTATTGGATATTGGATATTGGATATTGAATCTTGAATCTTAACGTTAAGTTTTCGATAGAGTCTATTGAAACATGGCTTCTGGACAAGTCAAAATATCCAAGTTCAAAATGTGGTCATATGAGTAAATATGGTAACTTGGAGAGCTATAGGCGGTCTATGAGCTCTTGGCGATTACTGATATTCTTCACGAGGATACACCATCTCCTATAAGATTGTCTAGGGTATGAATGAGAATCATTTACTTATTCCATCTTTATTTAAGAGTGCAATTTTAGTTCTTTAGTGGAATGAACTAAAATTAATAGATTGAACCTAAGTGAATCATTTGTTGATTGTGATTGGGTTATGTCTATTGGAGCTTAAATTTAGATAGGCCCACCAAGATCCTCAATCCACACGGACTTGCATGGATCACTTGATATATTCTACCGGACCAATTTATGGGTCCATCTAAATTGTATTTATTATATTAAGAATATAATTTGCACATTATTTATTTAATGGGCTGATCAATTATATTAATATATTAATGAAAGGCATGTGGGCTTGTTTCTTTTAGTAAGAATGGGTATGGTTCACATGTGGGCCTTTTATTAAGGTCCAATGGATTTAATAAAATAGAAAAACAATATATAGATATATTAATATATATGGCACATGGCCGAGATATATATATGATATTATATTGTTTTATTTTTATTAATTGATTAAATAGAAATTAATTAATTGATTGATTAATTATTTAATTAAAAATCAAAATCTTTTTCTGACTAGGAAATATGTTTCTTAGTAGTATACTATTGTGGTAGTATAATAAATATTAATGACTTTATTTGGTAAGTAGATAAATAAAAGGAATTTATTTATCTAGTCAAATTAGGAAGTCTTTAATATAGTCACAAAAACATTAAAGAGTTGGATTAGGGTTTAGAATTCTAAGAAAATCTACCTAGGGTTAGGATTTAAGTCAAAAAACACAAATCCTACATGGTAAAGGATTTCAGCTACAATATATAATATATTGTGCAAAGATTTCGCACTAGATATATATTATACATTTAGCAGGGCCGCAATATATATATATATATAGATATATATAATATATGATGCAAAGTCTGCGCACTAGACATATATATATATATATATATATATATATATATATATATATATATATATATTGTGCAAAGTCTGCGGATGAGATATATAATATATTGTGCACTAGACATATATAATATATGATGCAAAGTCTGCGCACTAGACATATATATATATACAACATATTGTGCAAAGTCTATGGATGAGATATATAATATATTGTGCAAGAAACATTATATGGTGTGAATAGAATTCGGTGCACATATATGTTTTAATAGGCAAGAATTCGGTGCACTATATAAATATGAGGCAAGTGGAATTCGGCTAACCCTAGGTCTTTGGCTTGAGAATATTTTTCTTTTGCTTGAGAAAAATAAAATCCAATTCTAGAGATTAGTGTGATAATTCGGCCAAGAGAGAAAAAGAGAAGAGATCGTTTTATTTCGATAGTGCACTAGTAGCTTATACATCAATAGGTTTTGTGCACAACTTCGAATAAGGTTCACGCGAGTTTCGATCATTAGATTGAGAATTCAAAAGTAACCGGAACGTTCTTTGTTATCTCTTGGAGGTTTAGTGACTAACGAAAAAGAAAAAGTTTTTGTTATCCATCCTCATGTACACAATTCAAAGAAAGGGAGACCACGCTCCTAGGTGATTCACGTTCGTGATTGGATTGGAAGATCTTGCGGATTACCATCGACGCAACGTCAATCGGATCACGCGACAAAGGTACGATATCTTTATTATATGTTAATTAATTAAAGGGTTAAGGTTCAAATTAAGGAAAAATTTTAAACTATAATAAACTCGATTTTAGTCTCGCTTCCGCTGCGTGCACTCGATTTTTCCCTACATTAATCTTCTCCAATAAAGAAAAGCATTTAAACCAACCGATTTATTGTTAAGATCCCTATTCACCAGATTAATCGTAAAACAGTATTGTAGACAAAAACAAATTGTAACAATAACAGAAGAGAAACCTAAAAATTTGTTTTAGGCTCTGATACCATGAACAAATTAAGAGTTTGTTGTGTATTCTTCTCCATACGGAGGCAATTTATAGGGAAATACATGAGCAAAATCAAGGAAATGATTCTCCTATAATCAATACAATGATCTCCCATGAAAGTAATACAATAAATGTTCGGTGTGTATGATAAATATATCTAGAGGGGGGTGAATAAATTTTAACTATTATTACCCAATTTTCGCATGCAAGTCAATATTACGAAAATGCCCCTACTAGTCAAAAATACAAGCAAGTGTAATATAGTGCGGAATTTAAATAACACTTGATGTATACGTGGAAACCCAACCACTGAGAAAAACCACGGGCTGTTTAGTGCGCCACACTCGAACCTCGAAATCCACTAATTGAAATGGAGTTTACAACCTATGTAGACCTCGTCTAACACTCCAGTCAATAACCCCCCACTTCTACCACTCGGGTCTTTAAAAGTGGCTCTAGTCCAATTGCTTGAGGCCTAAGCAATCTTAGCCTCAAGACTTAATTCTCAATGAAGAGATTATGCAACCTATGTGAATATGTATAAATATTCAAATAACAAACAAGGCTAGGTAACCTTAGATGCTTATCTAGGATGATGATATAATCAATTAAATCAACCCTAGATATCAATTGCTAAATGACATGTCAAATAGCTTAGCTAATCAAGATTAATCAAAAACCTAATTAGCTATCACAATACAACACTCAATCAATTCATCACAATCAATTCTCTATTCTTGTATTTATCATATGATCAAAAACATACAAGTAAATTAAAAGAGAATGGCTTGATAGCAAAATACTAAAATAAGATGAAATTAATCAAAATCTTACCAAGCAAGTTGTGATGATGCAAACCCATTCATGGATGAATGCAAGATGAACTTTGATGCACAAAGGAATGTATTTTAGTGTTTAAATGAGCAAACTTGGTTGCTTTTTCTCTCAAAATCTCTCTTTAAAATATAGGGTTCTTAATGATTAAAGAGTCATGGTTCAGAACAAGAGAAAGTGAGATATTTATAGGCATGAAAAACAGAGCATGTGAAAAGACAAGTTTGTCCCTGAAATCGCACGATCGGCGGTTTCATTCGGCGGCCAGGCCGCCGTTTTCAACCGCCGAATTGAACCCGAGAAGAACAGGGGAGCAACGGCGGTTTCAATCGGCGGTTTCAAAACCGTCGAACTAACGGCAGAATCAAACCCGAGAAATAAATCAATCAGGTATGATCGGCGGTTTCGAACGGCGGTCGGTGGCCGCCGATCATAACCGCAGAATCACTCTAGACCTTTCTAGACTGAAACAGCGGTTTCAATTCGGCGGCCAGGCCTCCGATCAAACCGCCGATTCACCAGTAATGGTAAATCTAAAGGAGAAGCCAAGAGCAATCCCCTTAAGCGGTCTTCGCGCAAAACCAAGCACACATTCGTGCAAGTGCGGACGTTTCCGAACATATTCGGGAAACGGATTACACAACACACAAACACAACAAGATACATCAAACAAAGTGCAAGAGTGCAATGTGTCATGTGAAGAGAATACACACAAAAACAAGTATACTAAAAGTGTGTGTGCTAACTAAATCTCTTTAAAGAAAAACTAAGTACTAGAGATTATACATTTGGTGTGCTTGTCCCTTGAGGTCTTGAAAGGGCCTTTGAACTTGAAGTTCAATCACCTAAACTACCCTTACACAATCAACCCCACAAAGTGGTTTGTCCATGAAATAAGCCAATAAATATATGGGAATCCTTACATCCCACAGTCAAGCTAATTGTCAACTACACTAATCAAGCTAGCAATCAATTACAGTAATTAAGCAATCAATCAATCAATTATACAATCTAATTGATTATATTCTAACACTCTTAGTCTGTTTACTTATATACTTGGGGGTTCAAAGTATTAAGATCTTAAATATTACTATAGGTTCCAGTTGCCACTGATGATGTGGAAGTGCTCCAAAGGATAACAAAGCAACTCTTTGGGTCATTCCATTTAGGTTAGTTAACCTATAATGAATATGGAATTTCTCTTATTTTGTATTATTGGAAAATTCTATTTATGTTACCTGTTGTAATGTTAAAGATATGTTCCTGAACATAGAATTACTTCTGTTTAAAATTGTGTATGATCATGCCTTGTTTCTGATGCATGTTTAGGTTGACTGGTTTGGACTGTGTTTTAGATGATCTTAGACTTTCAATTTTTTAGATCTTTCTGATGCTCTAGTTTTTGAGTTAATTAAATTATTTGTTAAATTTTTTTAACTTATGGGCTTTATAGACTGCCTTCTGTTTCATTATGTTTCCCATGATATTGGCATACCTGTATATCAGGGTTACACTTGCTAAGTTTTTTGGTGTGATTTATGTGATAACTTTTGGTTAATATTTTGATTGACTTTACAAAGATGTTAAGGACATACGGGGTATGGGATTGCAAGTTTCTAAACTTGAAAGTGTTGACATTTGTAAAATAGGTATGTGCTGTATGGTTCCGGATTATACTCCGCAGCAGCAGTATTCTATCTACTCCCCTATGTTTCATTGAGTTGCTTTAAAGCCTTATCTGTATCTATTGCCAGCTTAGGTGTTGTACACACCTCTTAGGGCTAGTTTGGTATTACTTTAAAAAAGTTAAAATTGGATTATTTTATAATTTTAACATAAAATGATGTTTGATAAAACTTCTAAAAATGATTAATTGATAATATGTGATTTTGAGAAGTAGTTGAGGGGTTACTTTTTGAAAGTGATTATGGAATAATCTATTTCAGTATTTAATGAATCTTTTAAAATATCATTATTATCCTTATGAAATAAAGTTAAAATCATTTATATAATTTACTTCATCTCAAAATTAAATATTCTATTTAAATATTGATTTGATTATAAAATCTTTTTAAAATATTTTATTGTTCTTATGGAATTTTTTTTTCCTAATTTAAATATTGTACTTAAATATTGATTTAATATATATAATTAATGAAAAAAAATGAAACATGATTAAATCATGTATATTTTAGTCATTGTAACTAATCTCAGTACTTTTGAAATAAAATTACCAAACGTATGTATACTGCTTTTGAGCTATACAGTAATTTTAAAAATACAATTAACCAAACATCTGCTGATTAACTTCACAGCTGATTATTCTTTCAGCACGGCTAATGGTGATTATTATAAAAGTTACAGCAATACCAAATTGGCCCAAACTGATTATTATTTTTAAAATCCATTTCTTAATGTTAAATTGCTTTTTTACGTTGTTGGCTTGAAGGGTCTGAAAGAAATACTTTGAAATCATGGCTCACATCTGCCTCAATTGGTACAGAAGAGTAGAGATGCACATTTTCCCCCGGATCCCCAAATCTCCATGTCCCCATCCCCATTTGGGGATTTTTTTTTTTTTTTTTTTAGGAGAAAAATGGTGAAATAGAGGAGGATGGAGATGATTTTCATCCCTAAATTGAAATAGAGGGGGTCCGTTATCCCCATTTCCCCTAAGCATATATAAATATAATTAGAATATATATATATTTATTTTGTTTTATTCTTTGAAAACCCTAACTATATATACTCATTTACTCTTTTTAAAGACAAAACTTAAAACCTAAATCTAAAATCTCTTCTCAAGATTTGTAATGGAATGTCTGTTTTTTTTAGTTTAATTTGTAATTTTTAGTCAAATGGGAAAACGGGGAAAAACAAAAAGGGGGGGGATTGTGGGTGGGTGGGTGGGTGGGTGGGTGGGGTTTGGAGGGCGCGATGGGGGAAGGGTCTAGGAAGTGGGGATGGGGATAGGGGGACCTATATCCATCCCCATTCCTCAAATGTGTATCACTACTCTTGTCCTCTTCTGAGGTGATTATTACCGGTCCCTGTACTCCTTGAGAGCTATCATTAATTTCGCACTCTAGTATCATAATCAAGAACCTATTTGATATTTTATAACATTTCACGGTGATACAAATTTGTAACCCATTTACGGAGATAAGATATTCTAACAAAAAAGCCCTGTAACCTGTTGAAATATTGTTCAACCAACTAATGAAATGTATTGTGAAAACATATTGTGGGAGCAGCATAGCACTTAAGAAGCAAAGGTGAAACAATAATATTGATGAAGAAGGAATTTTCCCTTTATTCCTTCTGGTACTCTGCTAAAAGGGACCATGTCAGAAAGGACAGATCCGTCTCCCTTTTTCTTAGCACCTTAATGAAAAAAAATATAACATGACATAAGGAACTAGTAAATATTAATCAAAACTACAGAATTACTTGTTTAGAATCCAGATAACTCGAGATCACCATCGTGCACATGCAGAGAATTACAGAAAGAACTGCTGGCACCTTCACCTTTCTTTTTAGCAATAAAATCAGTTAACTTCCCATCATAAACTTCATTCAATTCTGAAAAGAGTTCTGGAGTATGATTTTCTAGCACTCCCATATCAAGATGGCATAAAGGAGGCAGAGCTGAACCTGGTTCAAACATTCTAGACCATTGGACAGATTATGGTCCATTTGAACAGAATGCTCATTTGCATTAGTGGACAAATGACCTAGAGTCCCACCAGTTTGACCTTTGGGCATTTACCCAACCAAGACAACCCAACCCAATCGGGCATTTATTAGATAAAGAAAAACAACTACATCTCCAAATAAACAATTCCCCATTCAGGATCTCATATATGAGCCATCCACTGATTTCTTGATGTCTCAACTAGAGGAAGGATAAATAGAACATTCCGATAAAAACTACGACACAACATCATAGTCGATCTTTCCGGTCATCGTCAAATATAAAAACACAAGGTTTAGTTTGTAAAGCATTAAGCAGATAATCAGCAGTTTAACACCAAGACAGTAGAAAGTTGTCAAGTGCATACAATCATCAAAATATTAAATATTACCTATGCCAGCTAGCCCTCACTTTGCTCATACCACTGATATTACATCGCTCTTCTCACAAAAGGCACAATATTGGAACTTGGAGAGCATTACCTGAATCAAGTAGTTGGCTAAGTGCAGAACATATTCATTTAATAATCCATCTCTTAATATATTATTTTTGTATAGTACTGTCTTTATCTACAGTATCTTACATATCACTCGTGTAACTTATGGTTTTCCAAATTTGTATAATTTTTACAAGGTTGAGCAGCATATCATTGAAGAAATGAAACCGCAGCATGTTTCAAGAGCAGAATTCTACAATGAAGCCATTCCCACTTTGGGTCTTAATAAAGTTGGTTTAATGCCTTCTTCTCTCAGTCAAATAGATACCTCAGTGTTGCAACAGTTGCCAGATGAATTACGAGCTGATATACTTGAGCTGCTTCCCGCACACAGAAGGTTCTATTCTAATGTTGCCTCAGTCGCTTTAGAAAATCTGCATGCATCCGTAGGTATCAAGACTAATGAGAATTTAACCACATCAATTGATGCTGTTCGGAACAATAATCTTTGGGTTGGGAATCCTCCACTGTGGGTTGATAAGTTCAAAGCCAGCAATTTTTTCATATTATAAATTCTGGCCGAGATGCTTTACAAGTTAGTATCCAAATCTTCAAGAGTGGGCTAAAGGGTGGCAAGGTCTGTGCCCTTCGGGCAAAAGCAAGAGAGTTTGGAACTCTTTATTCCCGGCGACGTTGAGGACTATTTGGGAATCTAAAAATAAGTTGTTCGAAAACAAAAATCTTGATCTCGGTTTGGCGGCGGATATGATTAAGCTCAGAATGCTTGGTGGTTCAAGCATCTCGGTGGAGATTCCAATATCCCAGTCACTTCATTATTGCTCAATTTAAAAGACCTCTGCACTGATGCGGTGAAAATAGCAAGCCGTCGTTAGAGTCATGGAAGTAACCCCCTATTGGTGACCTGAAATTTATTGTCGATAGCTCTGCTAGAGGAAAGCCAGGTCCAGCCGGTATTGGGGGTGTCCTTCAAGACTGGAGAGGCCAAGTCCTTGGAACCTTCTCTCTGTTTGTGAGAGTTCAAGACTCGAACTCAGCTGAAATTTTGGCAATTCACAAAGCCTGTGAGCTGTGTGTTTCTAGCCCGTCTCTCCGTCACAAAGACATTGCTATTATCAGCGACTCCAAGGTGGCCTTCCCTTGGGTGAATAACAAAGAAGGCATTGGTAGTATGAATCATGTAAATCTCATCTATGACATTCGTAGCTGGTTACAGATGATGGCTGGTTTGTCGATTAGCTTCAATTCCAAATCAACCAATTCTTTTACCGATAAGCTTGCGAAGGCAGGTTCTAGCTCGGGTGAAGATAATCTTCTCTGGGAGATTTTATGAGCTGGTGAAGGGGTAGTGTCCCTCCTTTTCTTGCTTCGTGGGCTGTGGTTGCTGTATTGTTTTGTGTCTAGGGGTCCTCTGTTTCCTCTTTTGTTGTCTGCTCTGCTCGCTGTTGTTTTTTGGGCTCTTGTTTGCTCTGTCTTTCGTGTGCTTTGGTCTGTTGTTGTTTCCAATTAGTGCTTCTTTTTTGTAGTTGGGTTTTTGTTGTCTTTTCTCTTGTGGTGGTCTATGCTTGGGGGTCTTTTGTTTTACGGGCCATGTTTTGTTTCTCTGTTCTTTTCCGGCCTCTTTGGCTCGGTGAATAAAACTTTGTTGTTCAAAAAAAAAATGAAATTATCTCAAATACTGCAACATACTGTCTCTGCACCTCTAAATCCTCTAGATGCAAGTTCTGAAGGTTGGGATGAAGCTATTTATAACTTTAGTGAGTTTCTCAAGCAGTATATTAATCTAAAGACAGAGGTTGATATCGAAGAGATCTATGTATGTTTCCGTCTTCTGAGAAGGTATTTATGCAAATCTAGTTTGAGATTCTCTCTCTCTCTCTCTAAAATTTTTGCTTCTTCATTGAATCTTCACTTTACTTATTGGACTAAACCAAGTGCAATGAAGTTTAGCAACTATCATGTGAGTTTAGCTAGTGAAGATGCTAACCTGTTTAGCACCAAGCTTTTAGATGGTTTCGGTCCTTTTTTAGTAGGATTGCTAAATTTTAGGTTGATAGAATATATTTTTACTTGTATCTAGGTTGGATCTATTAATTTTTTATCATGAGCAACATCTAGCATAACTAGTTTCATACACATGAAACGAGAGGAAGAGATTCGGTCAACTAGTTTCATACACGTGAAATCAAAGAAAGAGAGTTACTCTACTAGTTTCATATAGGTGAAACCAGAGGAAGACAATCACTCAACATACCATACCATAAACATTACATAAACATAAAACCATTTGAAGCAACTAGCTTACCATCAATAACCATCGATAACATAAAAACCATACTCTCGGTTGAGACTTGAGAGGAGAAAATCAGAGAGTTTTTTGTCAATTTTTGCTACAATTTTCCTCTACATTCATTAACACTAACATAAAGGTTATATGCAAATTACAGGGGCAATTGCAACCATTTGATCTCACCAAACATGACATCAGGTGAACAAGGTGCTACAATGAACCGGCACACCCAAACCAGGACTGCTACAATGAACTGGCACAGCATACTTTAACTGACACAGCCATACCTAAAACCATAACATTAGTTGGTAAAACTAATACATTTCAAGTAATTTAAACTGGAACTAAATAGTACAACAAATTCAAATTAAACTAAACCACCATAACCATACCATAACCATAAGTTAGAGAGTTTCTAGATAAGTTTCAATAGTTCAACAAGATCATGTATCCCACCGTAGCTATTATACACACAGACTCATGATAACAAGTTTCCATTGCCAATCCTGAGTTAACTTGAAAGATATTGTTGCATAAACATTTTGTTCAATGCTTCAAGCTATCTGAGATTAATGTTTTTCATTAACTAGATTGGCGGTATGCATTATGGTTCAAACTCATTTGTGGGATGATTGTTAACTGTCTCCCCACCTCTATAATGTTGGCACATAACTATCCTACATTCACATGTTATTGGGAAATTATAATAACTAAAAAAGAACCACCTTTATCATTTTAAGGATTAATAATAAGTTGAAGGAATATGCACTTCTGTGATCCTGTCTTTTGATAGCAATCTTAGAGTTCTGTAGAACATCTTTAGAAGGTTATAGCTTTATTTAGATTGATATTATTATGGATCTTGTCTACGGTTTACTCCTTTTTCAAGCCTGTATCTTAAATAAAATGTGAAGGAAGTAGTTGTTGTTATGTAGTTTTAATTGATAGTGTTTATCTTAGAATTATTATTGTTTGATATCTCAAGACATTGCTGAATTTGCTCATTATGTCACTGAAATTTTCTTCTTTGTTTATTAGGTCGGAATTTTATCGCTTCTTGTTCTTCAGATGCAATACCATCAATTTGAGCAAATGGCTACCAAAGTTATTGCAATCCTTCTTTGTCTCTGTACTATTAGCATAGTTGAATTTGACTGGTCTTTTGTTATGATAATTGATAAATATGGACTTACCCCCTCCCGAATGACATGCATGCACTACAAAAAAAACATGCCTTTCTTGACGGTTAAAAACTGTCAAGGAAGCCAATGTCAAGGATTACCTTGACAGTTTATAATTTTTTATTATTATTATTATTTTTTTTATATTTACACACAATCTCACCACCCCGCCGGTCAGTCGCCGGACCACCACATCACCGGCCGACCGGCCGATCACCGGACCACCATCGTCGACCGACCGGCTCTGCCGACGGACCACCACCGCCTCCGGCCCACCACTACCAGACCACCACCGCGCCGATCGTCGGTCGCCAGCCCACCACTGCCGCCACTGCCCAACCTGTCACCGGACCACCACCGCCACTGCCGGACCACGGCCGCCGCCGGATCGGTCACCGTCGCCCGTCGCCGCTGCCGCCAACCCACCACCTGTAATAATAATAACAATTAAATGTTAGTAGTGGGAGTTGAACTTGAGACCTTAACTCAAGTTCAAGTCTTTACCACTTGACTAAATCTCCTATATGTTTACAATTGAACAATATTTATATATAAACTATATGAGTTGTTAGAAATTAAACCTCATTATATAAATTTAAATTTAAATTTATTCAACTAATTAAAATTCTAATTTCCACGACACACATATATTTAAAAATATTTATTAAAACTTTTAATAAAATTATATTTTTAAAAATATATATAATTGAGTTGTTGGTTAATACTCTATGGTCACATTTGGTTACATGGTGGAATGGTAATGGGAATGAAAATAAGAATGTAAAGGAAAGGAAAGGAAAACTAAGTTTTTTGTTTGGTTGGAACTTTAGAATTAGTCTCTGAATCAGTATTATTTTGTTTGGTTAACAACGGAATGGAATGGGGTTAACTGTATTTTGACCAAAATATCCCTAATTATAAAACATTCATAATAACATGATATATTATGGATAATAATAATAAAATATAAAAGTATATTATATATATATATATATATATATATATATATATATATATATATATATTTCAGATGTTTTTGACAAAATTGACACGAAAAAATTAATTTTTAGAAAAATAAAGTTTTGCAAAATCATTACCCTAGAGCAATGGGGAAATGACCCAAATAAGAAAAGAAGTTTTTCAAGACCTTTCCACATTTCTGAGTTTTCCTATTGGGATTATATTGATGCATGGACATATGTTTTGTATGGCCAAAATCCAGGAAACTTTTTATCCTGGTTTATCTACTTTGACAAAGATTTTCCCCTCGACATACCATTCTGGTTTCTAGAATGGTGGGACAAATAATATTATATATATATATATATATATATATATATATATATATATATATATATATATATATATATATATATCATTAATATAATATATAATAATAATATATTATTTTTCTAAAGGAGGGTATTTTTGGAATGGGGTTGGGGCATATGAGCGTATTTTTGGAATATAAATTTTAGTTTGGAATGGAAGGGCATTCTATTGGTTTTTGGATGGAATGCCCATTCAACCAAAATGGTGGAATCCCTATTCCAATGGAATCACTATTCCATTGCATTTTAATAAACCAAACGAATGGAATAACTTTTTTTCCATTCTATTCCATCCCATCCAACCAAACGTGGTCTATAGGAGACTCGTGACATCAATTGTAATAAGCATGATTTAGAATATAATTCTCAACATGAGAGATATTTCTCAATATGCATCTTGCAATTTAATAAACAAATGTAAGACTCAGATTACTAATTTATATGGGTAATTGAATTATTAACGTGTTTCTTAGTATGAAACAAGAGGGTACAAAATAAATAAACAATTTTTTAACATTATTTGTTTTTTGAATTTTTTAAAAGTAAATTCATTAAATTTAAAATTTTACTTATCCAATATCGGCTTGCCCAAAAACCGATATCTTACTGTAAAATAAATTCATATCGAGATTTTGTTTGGTGTTGAAAATAGGAAGTAAAAGTTTAAAACAATTATTAAAAATTAAAAAAATAATTATATGTTATGAATGTTTTATAATATAATATATATATTATATATTATTATATTAAATAATATATATCATATATTTATTAAATAATATAATATAATATAATATATATTTTTATTTATTTACAGCAAATCACATCTAATAATATAATAATAATATATATAATATATAATATATAATATATTATATATTATATATTATAAAACATTCATAATATATAATTTTTTTTTTTATCTTTAATAATTTTTTTAAACTCTTACTTCATATTTTCAACACCAAACAAAATCCCGATATGGATTTATTTTATAGTAAGATATCGATTTTTGGGCAAACCGATATTGGATAAGTAAAATTTTAAATTTAATAAATTTACTTTTAAATCATTTGCTTTTAAAAAATTCAAAATAATAATTTTAAAAAAATTGTTTATTTATTTTTTCACCCTCTTATTTCATACTAAGAGACACATTAATAATTCAATTACCCATATAAATTAGTAATCTGAGTGTTACATTTGTTCATTAAATTACAAGATGCATGTTGAGAAATATCTCTCATGTAGTGAGAGTTGTGTTCCAAATCATACTTATTATAATTGATGTCACGAGTTTCCTATAGGCCATGTTTGGTTGAATGGAATGGAATGGAAAGAAAGTTATTCCATTCATTTGGTTTGTTAAAATGCAATGAAATAGTGATTCCATTGGAATGGAAGATCCACCATTTTGGTTGAATGGACATTCCATCCAAAAACCAATGGAATGCCCTTCCATTCCAAACTAAAATTTATATTCCATAAATACCCTCATATGCCCCAACTCCATTCCAAAAATACTCTCCTTTCCAAAAATAATATATTATTTATATCGGTCCCGTTCCTATCAGTGCATCCTAATATAACTTTATCAGGATATTGAATGTGAGCCATTAATTTATAACAGTGATTTGACAAGTGCATACATACCAAGTCAAAGTATATAAAACGAGTAGCTCACATTCAATATCCTTATATAATTCTATCAATGCGCACTGATAGAATAATTTCCGTATATATATATATATATATATATATATATATATATATATATATATATATATATATATATATATATTATATTATTACATATATATTATATATAATATTAATATATTAATATATACGTATTATATTATATAAATATATTATTATTATATATATTATATTATATTATATTATATTTATTATTATATGTATTATATATAATATTTATGTGTATTATCTATATTATATTATTATATATATTATATATTAATATATTAAATAATATATATAAATATAAAAAAAAATGTTTTAACATTGTTGACAGTTAAAAACTGTCAACAATGTTATTATATTATAGTATATATATATAATATTAATATATTTATTATTATATGTATAATATATATATATATATAACATATATTATATTATATATATTTATATATATTATATTAATATATAGTAATATATATGTATTATATTATATAAATATATTATTATTATTATATATATAATATATATTATTATATGTATTATATATAATATATATGTTTATTATCTATATTATATTATTATATATATGTATCATATATATTATATATTATATATATTAAATAATATATATAAATATTAAAAAAAAAATGTTTTAACATTGTTGACAGTTAAAAACTGTCAACAATCCTTGACAGTTTTTAACTGTCAACAAAAAACTGTCAATAAAGCCCCATTTTCTTATAGTGATGGTAATGTTGCAAGGGTTGTTTCATATCATGTTTATGGATGATATGTTATATGCAATGTAGTTATTTAATGTGATGTTGCATGTATCTTATATCGAACTTGTTGACTTATTGATTGGGGATTGATTGAGTTGACTTATTGATTGGGATTGATTGTAGCTAATTGTTAGTTATTAATTGTAGCTAATTGTTAGGGATTTGATTATGTAATAGTAGTATATATATAGGACCTTTGTACTAAGAAAAAAAAACAAGACAATTACAATAAACACAATTGTTCATATGGTATCAGAGCCCTAAATCAATTCTAGGGTTTACATTTTTTTTTTTTTCTCAGTCCGGCCTTCATCACCGAAATTACTTTCTATTCGGCCTTCATCGCTAAAATTTCTTCCGCAATCGGCCTTCATTGCCAATTTTGTTCCTCCCTACGGCCTTCATAGCCGGAATCATCTTCTTCGTCAGCCTTCATTGCTGATTTCATTCCAGCCTTCATAGCTAGAATCGGATCCTTAGTCGGCCTTCATTGTCGATTCCATCCCCTTCTATGACCTTCATAGTCGAAATCAAGATTGTTGACTTTACCATTTATTCTAATTAATTATGGCATCTGAGTCAGCTACTTCTTCAGAACTGTTCAACAAAGAAGATATTGAAAAGCTAAGGCACTTCCTAGGCTCTCTTGAAACTCCCATCAGTTCCTGCTCTCTAGCTTACTCAGGTAAGTTTCCTAAATCCTCAGCTCTTAATGTTTCTGAAAGCTGTCCTTTAAATTCTGAAATTTGGATCATTGACTCGAGAGCCATATATCATATGACTAATAATGCTAGCCAATTCAATACCTACACATCTAGTCTAGGAAATAGAAAAATTAAAGTAGTTGATGGTACTATTGCTACTGTGGCAAGTTATGGCACCATATATTTAACCCCATCTTTAATCCTGAAAAATTTGTTACATGTCCCTAAACTTTCGGTGAGTTTATTCCATACACAAAATTACCACAGACCTTCAGTGTCACGTAACATTTTTTCCCTCATACTGCATGTTTCAGGACAAACTTATAGGGAAGACGATTGGGCATGCTAAGGAGCATGATGGATTGTACTACCTTGACACACGTAGTGGTTGTGGTGGTGGAGTTTCACTTTCAAAATTTTCTACAAGTTTGTCATCTAATAAAGCTAAGTTATGGCTTCTTCATTGTCGTTTAGGACATCCGTCTTTTTCTGTTTTAAAGGTCATGTTTCCATCTTTGTTTGATAATTTAAAACCAGAAATGTTACACTGTGAAGTTTGCCAATTGGCCAAACATCATCGTGTATCATATCCTTTAAGCAATAATAAAACAAGTTTTCCATTTCAATTAATTCACACAGATGTATGGGGTCCGTCTAGAGTCCCGAATATATCAGGGGCTCGTTGGTTTGTGTCTTTTATTGATGATTGCTCCCATGTTACATGGTTATTTCTTATAAAAAAAAATGAGTATGATGTAAGCTCCATACTTCCTTTTTTTTTTAAATGATTAACACCCAGTTTGGAGAAAAAGTTAAAATCATTCGTTCCGATAATGGAACAGAATTTTTTAACCAAACTTTGGGATCTTTTTTCCAAAAAGAAGGAATTATACATCAGTCCTCTTATGTTGATACCCCTCAACAGAATGGAGTCGCCGAAAGGAAAAATCTTCATCTCCTAGATATGACTCGAACGTTATTATTCCAAAATAAAGTTCCTAAGTCATATTAGGGGGAGACGGTTTTGACTGCGGCTCACCTCATTAATAGGATACCTTCTAGGGTCTTGGATCACAAAGACCCGATTTCAGTCCTCACAAAGTTTTTTCCACAAGTTCCACAACCAAATTCGATTCCACCGAAAAATTTTGGGTGTCCTGCATATGTCCACATTTTGGCTCATCAACACAGCAAACTTGATGCTCGAGCCTTGAAATGTGTCTTTATTGGGTACTCCCCAACGTAGAAAGGATATAATTTTTATCATCCCCTGTCCTGAAATTTTTTTGTGTCTATGGATGTTACTTTCAATGAGACACAATCTTATTTTAATGGTCACTATCTTCAGTGGGAGTGTGGTAGTAAAGATAGTGATGAGTATATCTTTGAATCTTTGGATCTTGAGTCAGAGCCTAATTCTACTATTGAACCAGTTGTCAAGTTGGTTGAACCTGAGTCTATTAGTGAGTCTGTCAATGTAGGAAATGAGAATGAAACTACTACTCAACCACTATAGGTGTATACAAGACGGAACAAATCCATCTTGCCTCGGCCGCCTGCTCAAGCGTCTGCCCCTTCAGTTAGCGCTAACATGGAGCCCGAAACCAAAACCCACATACACATACCACCGATAATTCCTGACCAGACCAGCCAATTGCTGTAAGGAAAGGAGTCAGAAAATGTACAGAACATACCATCTCAAATTTTATTTCTTTAGAGAGACTGTCTCCTTCACACACAGCATTTGTATCCAAGTTAATGAACCAAATTCCAGTTCCACAAATAGTTCAGGAAGCATTAAGAGATAAGAATTGGAGAAAAGCTATGGGTCAGGAGATGTTGGCACTCAAAAAGAACAAAACATGGGAGGTTGTGGAGTTACCAAGAGGGAAACAACCAGTGGGATGTAAGTGGGTGTTCACAGTGAAATACAAGGAAGATGGATCACTAGAAAGGTATAAGGCAAGATTGGTTGCCAAGGGGTACACACAGACGTATGGTGTGGATTGATTGGATGATTTACATACCTATTTGAGGTCCCCATTTCCTAGATTTTGTATTCGTTGTCGAGTGTGTTTTTGTATATAATGCGTTTTGTGAGCATTGTGTAGGTTGTATGTAAGGTGTTGAGCATAATTGAAGAGTTTTGGAGGTTAAATGGCTGAAATTGTAAATCTTAGTGCAGAGCTTTCAACTTTCGGGGGCCATATCTCCCTCCTTCGATTGAACTACGTTTTGTATAACCAATTTTTGGAAAGCCCCACGAGTCTACTTTCCAACGCTTTTTACGGATCACGATTCCGAGTTCTCTAGAGGAAGTTATGGTCATTTTCGTAACTGTGCGCGAAGCTAGAAAACTTCACCCGAGAGAGATGCGAGCCCAAAGCGAGCTCAAGCAGCTCGCCCCGAGCTCGCTAACCTCTCGGGTTTTCAACAGTTTTCTTCAACCAAAGAGCATCCAAATCGCCCCAAGCTCGCCTTTTTACCCAAAATATGTTAAAAATCAAGATTTTACCTTCTTGCCATTGACTTAATTCATTCCTCTATATAAACCTTTGATATTTTTTTAAACCAAACAAGCACTCTCACTCAAGAAGAGTCACCAAGAACTCACCTTTACACATTCCTCTTACTCTCACCTTCCATCTTTCACAACCCATCTAACTTCCATAACTCCCTAACATCCAAACACAAACTTCACTACCACTTTTCCACATCCACCATCACTCCACCTTTTTGGGCAAGAGAGAGTTGAAGAAAGATAGAAGGAGAAGAAGATCCAAAGAAGAAGAGGAAGCTCTCCATTAGTTTTCTCTAAACCCTTTCTCTTTTATTCTTTTTCATAGCCATGTATTTATTTGATTTTATCTATGTTATGGCTATTCTTTGTAATATGAGCTAAATATATATTGCTAGGATTTGATGAAACCCCACCCATGACTATATATTTATATTGATTCTTGTTTATCCATTTATGTGCAACTTGTGGTTTGTATGAGTATTTTTGTATGCTTAAAGCTTTCAAGTGATTGATCTCCATTTGAATGAATTATTGTGGTGTGTTATATACTGACCGGAGACGCACACCACGTGTTTGATAAAATGCCCTCTATGCATGTCTAGAAAAGTATACCCACTTAGGCTAGCGTATAGAATTCGTTTAGTGCGCCAACAAACTTAATAAACTCAATTCGTTTAGTTATTGTCCTACCTTTCCTTCAGGTTAGTAGTTTTACTCTCTGCTTAAAGTAACAATTTCTGCATCTTATATTTTGTTCCATTTGTTTACTTCCATTAACTATGGGTATTTTCTGCAAAAGATTGTATTAAAAATTGACTATGCTTCATCAATTTCACTTGTAAAGCAAACTATAAAGATTTATGTACTGGAGTTCATGATGAGTGGTTTACAAATGATTATGATATTTTGGATAAAATAGAGTTTGTCCCTTTAGAATATCTCTTTTACACATCATTAATCCTTTATAATTCTTATAATCTCATGTGCAATTATATTGTTTTGTCCTGTGCTCAATGGCACCGGCACTTCATTCACATTGTTTTAGTGCCGTTTAAGTTTTTGAAGCTTCTCTCAAAATTACTGGTTTTAAGACTTATCTTTGCATTTTTCTATGATTGGATTTCTAATTCCACTTGAGATTTCTTTTTTATCTTTTTTTCTTATTCAGTTGATGGAGCTGATTTTGTGAGTTGATCTTTCATGGTTTTGAATTTTTGATACCTGCTGACTCATTTTTTAGACATTTGTTTGTAAAAACTATGGAGGAAGCATACAATTATAACTAACGGAGTAGTGCCACTTACATGGTAATTTAAAGATACTCGCACTGATTTCTTCAACCAAAGTGGACGCCATGCAACTTACAAGGAAGATTTAGCTTTAAATGTCTGCTATCTCAAATTTGGGGTCTCACGCACTTTCCAAATTCCAATCATCTTGGTAAGATTGAATACGATGGATTATATTGCTTTTGTTCGTAAGGATTGATATATGAGTATACTGATTAAATCATACTTTCCGGTGTAAATAACCAGCCGTTAAGCACTTGCCTTTGGTTATACATCTTAACCCCCGAGGCGCAACTAAACTAATCCAATCTTCACAACCCAATATGAATATGCATTGATAATGTTATAAAGTTGGTTTTGTTTGAGTTGGGAATAACTATAGCCTACAAACTAATTTAATTTCAACATCTTTGTTGTTAGTATGATGGTTGTATGTTAATTATTTTATAAATTATGCCGCGTTATTGACTATTTGTAAAGTTCTAAACTTTACATTTAACTTTGTAACTTGATATTTATAGGATAAAATAGGTTGTTAATGATTATTAATGTGATTATATGATTATTGATTGATTTATGTAATTATATGTGCTTTATATTAAATATATATATATATATATATATATATATATATATATTCTATTATCAGTTCGTCCTAACAATAAATATATCAGGACAAAGAATGTGGACCACTAGATTTACATACTTTGACTCTAGTGTATGCACTTGTCAAAACTTCTCCATAATCTATGGTCTATAGTCTTCGTCCTGATATATTTATTGTCAGGACGAACTGACAATAGAAAGACTGATATATATTTATATATATATTTTTTTTAATTATAGGTTTATATCGTCAAAGATTACATGGGAGGTGAATTTCTTGACAAGGTACTAAAAACAGGTTTGCAGGATCTTATCTTATATTGATGATATCTGGTTAATTTTATGTCCAGAATCTTTTAAAGATGTTATTAATATATGGGTTAGGCTGAATCAACATAAATAAAAATAAAAATAAAAATAAAAAGTGATTTCAAATCTCAACCACTTATTGGCTCTTGATCCAAGAGTTACAAATGCATTCAAATCTCAACCATTGGATTAAGAACCAATGGGTGATTGAGATTTTGAAGTCACTTTTTTAAACCAACATTTTAAGTTGATTTAACCTAACCTTTAATATATATATATATATAAGAAGAGAATCTCTTAAGAGTTAAGATTATAGAAATGAGCTATTTGGATACTTTTCCACTACAAAATGCATATTGAAACACACTCATTGGCTCCTTCTAGATGACAACTTCCAACTTGTATTTTGATGCTTGCATTCGTGTTGAAATGCCTATTTATCACCGAAGCTATCTTTTTTTAATCTAAAGTCTTTACCGACTGTCATTGCTTCTCTCATCCTCAACTTGTACCGAAGATTTTGGTGCTGATATTTTAGGGGTTTGACTGAAATTTCAGGCTAGACTCTGGATTGTATGGAAACTTATATTGACCTAGGTTTTACTCTTGCCAATATTTGAAATATGTAACAGTCAAATGATGGAGGGCTAGGATTAGAAAGAAGAAGTAATCCTAGGCTGTCTGATTGATAATAAAAGGAATGTGAGGCGCACGTGACTCTGCAACTGAGGAAGAGAAAGGAGAAAAGAGAGTGCCAGGTGTCTCATTTCTATTCGTTAGGGAATTTGTTGAGTCAGTTAGTTTGTTAGATATTCGTTGATAAATAGCTTTCAGGAGAAGAGAAGAATTCATTGAGATTCATTGTAATTACGAGCTCTGCTTGTTATGGAGGATAGTTCTCCCTCGAAGAGAACCTTTGATTCAGAATAATAAAGCATCTTTTGTACTCTGTTTCCTTTGTTGATCGATTTCTACTAACAATTGTAATACAATTGTTACAATTGGTATCAGAGCCCACACGATCTGTAGTCAATAATGGCGGAAAACACGCGTGGATCTCAAGCTCTACGAGAAAAGCTTGCAAGTTCTATGGCGACTATGGAGAAAAGATTGATTTCCAGATTCGAACATCAGCTTGGTGACTTAAAAGGCAACATGGATGATGTGAATGGCAAGGTGACTTCTCTAGATAATCATTTTTTCTACAATGGAGAAGCACATGGCCATGATGATGGTTATGTTGACTTCAATGCAACAAGAACCGTCAAGATCAGTGATGAATCCTGTAGAACAAGGAGGAGGTTCAAACTCTGGTAGTGGACATCGAAATAGAGAAAGAACTGGTGACAGAAATGGAGAGAGGGATCGATATGATAATAGAGATCCTTACCTCAAGAATGTGAAAATTGATCTACCGAAGTTCCGTTCGGGAGATCCGGAGCCTTGGGCACGCAAGGCATTGTAGTATTTTGAACTCTACAAGATTCATGTTGAAGCACGAGTCAAGGTGGCTCAATTTTCTTAAGAGGAGAAGGCAGCGGAATGGTTTCAAGACATTCGAGAAACTGAAATTGCTGATTCTTGGGAGACTTTTTATCCTGCTCTCAAAGCTCAATTTGCTCCTGCAATCATCCACTCTTATTTCGGCCAACTCTGCAAGCTGAAACATAATGGCACAGTAGAAGCATTAAGAGGCGAATTTGAACAATTGGCAAATAAGGTACCTAATCTCACTCCCGACTTAAAACTTGATTGTTTTCTAAGTTGTTTAAAGGAGGAATTGCAAATCCCTGTTAAAATGCTTAAGCCTTCAACTACATTCGAAGCTTATGAGTTAGCAAAACAACAAGAGGCGTATCTGAGTATTGTGACAGGAAAAACTTTTACTCTTGGGGGAAATAAGGTTGGATCAACATCCACTAGTAGTTGGGGTACTAAAAATAATACTGTTAAGGAGACTTCTTCCAGTCCAAAAGAGAGTCAATATTCATCAATAGTTAACTCATGAACTGGAAGCACATCCTCAGTCAATAGACCTCAAGTTTCTAGAATTTCAAGAAAGGAAATTGAAGAGAGGAAGAGGAAAGGCCTTTGTTTTTCATGAGATGAGAAGTGGAATCCGGGCCATAAATGTAAAACTCCCAAGTTGTTTTACATAGAAGCAGAATATGATGAGGAAGACGTAGAACCACCTGATGGGGAAATTTCATTAAATGCAATCATAGGGTCACAAACATCTAATACAATGAGGCTGGAGGGATACATAGGCAAACATAGACTAGTAATTCTAGTAGATTCTGGGAGTACACACAACTTTGTTGACTCCAATCTGATCAAGAAATGTGGCATGCGAGCAGAAAATGGTAGGGTTTTACAAGTTAAGGTAGCTAATGGGGAATTGCTAAAAAGTGAAGGTTATTGTGCTCAGACACCAATCAAAATCCAAACTTTCTAGACTATGGTGGATCTATTTGCGTTGCCATTGGGAGGTTGTGATATGGTCCTTGGTGTTTCATGGTTGAAGTCCCTAGGTCCAATACTATGGGATTTGAATGCTCTAACTTTATAGTTCCAATGGGAAAGAAAGACCATACAGTTGACAGGAATTCAGGCACCAATTGATCAACTCTTTCAGATAGAAAATAATTTCCTGAAGATGCATAAAGGGTTATTCTTGCAAATTTCAATGCAGCCAGCAGAAGTTGAACAACAACAACCAGTTTGGGTTCAAGAAGTCCTTGATGAATTTCTTGAAGTCTTAAAGGAACCAACCGAGTTACCACCCTTCAGGTGCCTAGATCATCAAATCACACTCAAAGAAGGCTCTTCTCCTGTTTCTGTCAGGCCATATAGGTATCATTTCTACCAAAAGGGTGAAATAGAGAAAATTGTTCAAGAGTTGTTAAAAACAGGCATCATAAGAGACAGTCAGAGTCCCTACTCTTCCCCAGTTCTTTTAGTGAAAAAAGCGGATGGAAGTTGGCGTATGTGTATAGATTATAGGGCCCTTAATGATCAGACAGTCAAGGACAAATTTCCCATACCTGTGGTGGACGAATTGTTAGATGAACTCTTCAACGCAAAAAAAATTTCTAAGCTGGACCTCAGATCAGGCTACCATCAGATCAAAATGGAACCAGGGGATGTTCCCAAGACGGCGTTTCGCACACATGAGGGACACTACGAATTTCTGGTCATGCCGTTCGGACTCACAAACGCTCCCTCTACCTTCTAGTCTCTCATGAACAACATCTTCAAACCATACCTGCGAAAGTTCATTTTAGTGTTCTTTGACGATATACTCATCTATAGTCAATCAACTGACCTGCATCAGCAACATCTCAGGTTAGCTTTACAAGCATTACGTAATAATACATTATATGCTAAGATGACAAAGTGTAGGTTTGGGGTCACTGAAGTAGACTATCTAGGACATTGGGTCTCAAGCAATGGGGTTAGAGCTGATCCTAAGAAATTACAAGCTATGACTAATTGACCCATCCCTAAGACAATCAAGCAACTGAGAGGATTCTTAGGCCTCACTGGTTACTACAGGAAATTCATAAGAGCATATGGTCTTATTGCAGCACCACTAACAGCTTTGTTGAAAAAAAATGCATTTAGGTGGTCTACTGAAGCTGAAGAGGCATTTTTGAGATTAAAAGAGGCAGTGACTTCTCCACCTGTCTTGGCCTTACCTGATTTTAATTCTCCATTTATAATCGAGTGTGATGCTTCGGGGTTGGGAATTGGCGCTGTCTTGATGCAGCATAAACAGCCAATTGCGTTCTTTAGCCAAGCATTGAAAGGGAAGGCTTTGGCTTTATCAACCTATGAGAAGGAATTTCTTGCAGTAATCTCAGCTGTTAAAAGATGGCAACCCTATTTGCTTGGTCAAAAGTTCACCATTAAAACTGATCAGCAGAGTCTAAAGTTTCTGCTTGAACAAAGAATTGGAACCCCGAACCCGCAGAAGTGGCTTTCCAAGTTGCTAGGATATGACTTCTCTGTGGAATACAAGCAAGGGTGTGAAAATAAGGTTGCTGATGCGTTATCCAGGAAAGATTCCATGGAAAGTCATGCTGAATTATCTCTAATTACCTTTCCTGTCCCTGAATAGCTCACTGAGCTCAAGATGTCCTACACTTCTTGTTCAGAATTGGTTGATCTTTGGCAACAACTAAAGGACAATAAGTTGAATCCTCTTAAGTACCAGGATAACGGAGGCATTCTGTTGTACAGAGGGTGAATTTGCATAGGTAAACATTCACCCCTTAAACAGAAGGTCCTTTCTTTTGTCCACAATTCTGCATTAGAGGGTCATTCTGGTTATGAAAAAATAGTGCAAAGGGCAAAGCATGATTTTTTTTGGAAAGGCATGAGGAAAGACATTAAGCAGCACATCCGTTCATGTGATATCTGCCAGCGCATGCAGAATGAATCCATCAGCCCTCCTGGCCTTCTACAACCCCTGCCAATTGCAGCGGTGGTATGGTTAGAAATTTCAATGGATTTTATTGAGGCACTCCCTAAGTCCAATGGTTATACGGTGATTTTTGTTATAGTTGATCGCTGCTCAAAGTACAGCCACTTCATTCCTTTGGCTCATCCATATTCAGCTTCCACAGTGGCTCGAGCCTTTTTGTCTAATGTATTCAAGCTCCATGGTTTACCCCAAAAGATAATCACAGACAGAGATTCCACCTTCACCGGTCACTTTTGGCATGCTTTATTTGACTTAATGGGTGTTTCTCTTAATTTTTCATCGGCGGGCCACCCTAAAACTGATGGGCAGACAGAAATTGTTAACAAATGTTTGGAAGCTTATCTTCGCTGTTTTTACAGTGATTGCCCCAAGGATTGGTCTAAGTGGATTCCATTCGCAGAATTTTGGCACAACACCAATTTTCATGAGTCCACTAAAAAATCCCCTTTTGAGATCCTTTATCACTTACCTCCACCCCGATTACTTAATTACATCCCTGGCACTTCCAGAATTGATGTTGTAGATGATTTGTTAGTGACCTGTGAGACTGTAATGGCTGACCTCCACGAAAATCTCACTCTTGCTCAACAGAGGATGAAACGTTACGCTGATCTGAGAAGTTCTGATAGAGAATTTAACATCGAGGATTGGGTTTACCTTCGGCTGCGTCCTTACAGACAACAATCTGTGGTGCGAAGGAAGTTTCAGAAATTAGCACCTCGTTTTTATGGACCTTTTCAGGTGCTGGAATGCATCGGTGCTGTAGCTTACAAACTGGATTTGCCTGCTTCTTCACGGGTTCATCCTGTCTTCCATGTGAGCCTATTAAAGAAGAAACTTGGCGCCGCCATCATCCCTATCCCCAGTTTACCTCCAACCAACGACAAAGGTCAGTTCTATCCTGAACCTAAGCAAATTTTTGCAGCGCCGGATGAAAAAGGTGAATAATCGCGCAATTACAGATGTTTTAATCAAATGGTGCGGCCAATCTGATAAAGAAGCCACTTGGGAAATATTGCACCAGATGACAGAGGCGTACCCATACCTTGTGGGCAAGGTGCTTTAAAAGAGGGGACTATTGTAACAGTCAAATGGAGGGCTAGGACTAGAAAGAAGAAGTAATCCTAGGCTGTCTAATTGATAATAAAAGGAATGTGAGGCGCACGTGACTCTGCAACTGAGGAAGAGAAAGGAGAAAAGAGAGTGCCAAGTGTCTCATTTCTATTCGTTAGGGAATTTGTTGAGTCAATTAGTTTGTTAGATATTCGTTGATAAATAGCTTTCAAGAGAAGAGAAGAATTCATTGGGATTCATTGTAATTACGAGCTCTGCTTGTTATGGAGGATACTTCTCCCTCGAAGAGAACCTTTGATTCAGAATAATAAAGCATCTTTTGTACTCTGTTTCCTTTGTTGATCGATTTCTACTAACAATTGTAATACAATTGTTAAAAAATATAATTACAATAGAAATTATATATGTCATGAAAATTTTTGCATCCACTAATGAAACTTCAAGCCTAAGTTGGCATGTGTAGCCTCTGGTACAAGCAAGTTTTTAAATTACGGAATCATATATTCAATTGCTAAGATTTTCTTGTATATGTACCGTCATAAATCATGTTAAGTTTGCACATGCCAGCTGACATCATTTAGCACCAACACAATAGGCAACTGTGCATGTACGATTTAGCTAAGATGCATTCTCTTTTAATGTTTTACTAATAGAAAGATTGTTCTTGGAAGAACATTATAGAGAACTAACAATGCATTATCACCACCATTAAAGCATCCATCAGCCACAAAAAGCAGCAACTGCAAGCACTAGTGACGTCAGATATGCAGTACTAGCTATGCGTGACACTGGAATATCAAAAAGAGCCTTCTTAATGGGAAGTAGTGACTCATAATTGTTCATCACTCCCAAGCAACCTGTCCAAGTGAACGGCACAAGAAAAGACGGGCTTAATTTAACACCATAATGAACTGCTGCAACCCCTGTGGTTATCTGCAAACACAAATAATACAGCCTTCAATATATGTATTACATGAACAAGAGACTGGTTCTGCAAGAACGGTTTTTTACATTTGACATAAATATTGCCCAAATGTCTTCAAAAACTTCATAGTAATACGAAATATTATCCAACTCTGTATCTAGAAATAGTAAGAGATGAATAAGGACTTTAGCATACAAGCACTAGAGAACGAACCTCAAATACCCCCAAAATGGAAATGAAACCACCAAAGAATGGCACAACATCACTTAGATAGTTGTCAAATGTAGCATAGGGTTTGAGGAATAAGCCACTCATTATGGCTATTATCCAAAAAGTCGCAACACTTATAGCAACAGCACTAACATAACCTCAAGGAGTGCTCAACATAGTTGACTCAAACTCGAGATCCATTTCTGATTTTGGTTGCACCACACAGGCCTTAAAGAACAAAGCATTGTGATTAATAGGGTCTTAGAAATTAAAACAGTTGAATATTTGAATAATTTCGTAAAGAAGCACATATGCAGGGGATTGTGTAAGAAACAATTCCAGGAATCTTAACCTCCCACATAATGCCTTAAAATCACTCAATTTCAACTGTCAATGTAAATTTTTATCACTTAATATCAACTATTCTTCATGCAAAAATTGTAACTGCTCAACTCTTGATTTAGCAGAATAAAATATGAGGTCACCGGTATGTACCTGCTTTGTGATGTCATTTGCCTTTTCCTTCATGAACCATACAACAACCTCCCTACCTGCCGCTTCAGATAGCTTTTGCTCCGGTTTGGGAATAACCTCGTCGATGGGTTTCCTCAAATTCCCAATAAAAATACCTCCATCTCCAAATCTTCAGACATCCGTTGCAAAAAATGTATCAAATCCGAAACAGCTATTCAACTGCCATGTTAAAATCATAACATATAATCATGTTTGATGTTTTCTATATAAATAAAATCCACACCAAGCAGTGTAAGAATTTATCAATAAACATACAACCAACAAATTAAAATATAGTTAATCAAGCTTCTTTTGACATGAAGAAATGCAACAAAATGTGTTTCAACAATTATAGCAAATGTATAGTATACATTAAAAAAAAAATGAACTTGCATTACCAAATTTATTCATTTGCCTTCTGACTCAAACAAATATTATAATGTGCCTCCTATTAGTTACTTCATTTGTAAATTAGGTCTCAAGTCATCTCTAAGTCCAACTTGTTACAATAAAAACATCATAAACAGAAGATGGAAAAATATGGAATATTGAATTTTAATTTTGGACATAAAGACAGAGATTGGATCACAAATAATAATTTAAATATTAACTTTTAAATTGCTGAAATTGTAAAAATGGTATAAACAATAAAACAAATGGTATGGAAGAGAAAGATCACCTTGTTAATATCAAGAGCCTTAAGAGTCTCCTCAGCTTTCTCCAACCTCTCTTTCTCTCGAGTCAAGCTATCTCTAACCACTCTATTGAACAATCCCACAATTGGATTATCACTACTCTCTCTATCAAGCACCTTCAGCTTTCTATCAGCCCTTTTCTTCTCCAGCTTTATCGCTGCCTCGATCGAAGGATTCCCCATGAACGTCTTTTAGAAATGTGAAGAAAAATACAATCATGACCAACTTTTATATATATATATGTGTGTGTGTGTGTGTCGCTGCCTCGATCAAAGGATTCCCCATGAATGTCTTTTAGAATTGTGAAGAAAAATACAATCATGACCAACTTTTATATATATATATATATGTGTGTGTGTGTGTATCGCTGCCTCGATCGAAGGATTCCCCATGAACGTCTTTTAGAAATGTGAAGAAAAATACAATCATGACAATATATATGTGTGTGTGTGTGTGTGTGTGTGTGTGTAAACAATATATATAGTTAGTTATATGAGTAACTATTTACATCACCAAAGAATGAGCTGTTGAATGTCCCTCCTCTGTTAGGGAAAAGAGTGAGGAAACAGATGAGGCCGAGGACAATACCCCAAGCATACCTATCGTCCCCCACTGGGGTGATCTCGTCTTTTGCTAGTATTTCTTCTCCACCGCGGAAAAAGGTTGCGAATAGTCCCCATGCCAAACAAAGGACACTTCCACTCAAACCACCAATGCCGAGCAGAAGTGATGTGGCAAATAATAACAATGTTGTAGTGTTCCTCAAACATTGCTTGAGCAAGGCGACCTCCTTTGAGTCTTCCACAGGGCAACAAGTTCAATGAAGTGACCACCATTCCTGCGCAAGGAACCAACCACCTCTACATAAGCAGCTGACTTTGGTTACATTAGATTCTTAAACATTCCATAAAATTACTTCCTCAAAACTTATACTAGACATTAAAGGGCTGTCGGGATTTGGGAAGCTGTTTTTATAGAGACTACGAAGATTAGCATGTAATGATCAAAGATCTTAATAAATTTTCTCCCTCACAAGATGATCAATAGAAAAACCGGAAACACAGATCAAAGAGGCCAAGAAAATCACCTAAAAGCCCGGCAAAAGCAAGGGGATCAACAGGAACTCCCACACCTTCCACTGCAAAAGGTAACACACTCCCGAGACCATCTGTATACGGGCCAATAACAAATTGTATGAAAGAAAGCAAGGGATTGTTGCAGAAAAATTGTGGCCTTATATACCTACAAATAAAGAACAGAATTAATTCTTGTAAATAGATCAAAACTTCAGAGGTTTTACTCATGCCTATATTAGAAATATACTTACAATATAAATTATGTGGCATGAAAAAATTTGCATCCATTGATGAAATTTCTAGCCTAAGTAGGCAAGTGTAGCCTCTCGTACAACTTACAAGCATGTTTTTAAATTACTACCGAATCATATATTCAGTTGCTAAGATTTTCATCTATATGTACTGTGAAAAATCATATTAAGTTTGCATGCTCTGATAGACATGCCATAGCACCAACACAATAGGCAACTGTGCATGTAGCAAGGAAATATGCTAACAAATCAGTGTGTACGATTTAGCTAAGATGCATTCTCTATTATTTGTTTTACGATTAGAAAGATTGTTTATGAAAGAACATTATAGAGAACTTACAATGCATAATCGCCACCATTAAAGCTTCCATCAACCACCAAAGCAGCAACTGCAAGCACTAGTGATGTCAGATATGCAATAGCTGTGCGTGCCACTGGAATATCAAAAAGAGCCTTCTTATTTGGGATGCAGTGACTCATAATTGTTCATTACTCCTAAGCAACCTGTCCAAGCGGACGGCACAAGAAAAGAAGGGCTTAATTTAACACCATAATGAGCTGCTGTAAGCCTCGTGGCTATCTGCAAAAACAAATAATACAGCCTTCAATATATTACATGAAAAAGAGACTGGTTCTGCAACTCTGTATCAAGAAATATTATGAGATGAATAAGGACTTTGGTATACAAGTACTAGATGAATAACCCCAAAATGGAAATGAAGCCACCAAACAGAGGCACAACATCACTTAGATAGTCGTCAAATGTAGCATCTGGTTTGAGGAATAAGCCACTCATTATGGCTATCGTCCCAAAAGTCGTAACACATAGAGCAACAGCACTACCCACTAACATAACCCTAAGGAGTGCTCAACTTAGTTGACTCAGACTCGAGATCCATTTCTGATTTTGGTTGCACCACACAAGCCTTAAAAGCAAAGCATTGTGATTAATAGGTCTTAGAAAACAGTTGAATATTTGTTTTCGGAAAAATAATTTCGAAAAGAAGCATATATGCAGGGGATTGTGTAAGAAACAATTCCAGGAATATGTGATGTCATTCATCTTATTATCACTTAATATTCGCAAAACTATACTTCATTCAGAAATTGTATCTTCTCAATTCATGATTTAGCAGAACAAAATATGATCACCAGTAAGTACCTGCTTTGTGATGTCATTTGCCTTTTCCTCCATGAACCATACAACAACCTCCCTTCCTGCCACTTCAGATAGCTTTTGCTCCGGTTTGGGAATAACCTCGTCGATGGATTTCCTCAAATTCTCAATAAAAATACCTCCATCTCCAGACATCCGTTGCAAAAATGTATCAAATCTGAAACAGCTCTTCAACTTCAATGTAAAAATCATAACAGATAATTATGTTTGCTGTTTCTATATAAATAAAATCCATGCCAAACATACAACCAACAAAATATCGTATATCATGCTTCCTTTGACAGGAAGAAATGCAACAAAATGTGCTTCAACAATTATAGCAAATGTATAGTATACATAAAAAAAAAATGAACTTGCATTACCAAATTTATTCATTTGCCCTCTGACTCAAACAAATATTATAGTGTGCCTCCTATTAGTTACTTCATTTGTAAATTAGTTCTCAAGTCATCTCTAAGTCCAACTTGTTACAGTAAAAACATCATAAACTGAAGATGGATAATTATGGAATATTGAATTTTAATTTTGGACATAAACTTATGGTTAATGACAGAGATTGGATCACAAATAATAATTTAAACATTAACTTTTAAATTGCTGAAATTGTAAAAATGGTAGTAACAATAAAACAAATGGTATTGAAGAGAAAGATCACCTTGTTAATATCAAGAGCCTTAAAAGTCTCCTCAGCTTTCTCCAACCTCTCTCTCTCGAGTCAAGCTATCTCTAACCACTCTATAGAACAACCCCACAATTGGATTATCACTACTCTCTCTATCAAGCACCTTCAGCTTTCTATCAGCCCTTTTCTTCTCCAGCTTTATCGCTGCGTCGATCAAAGGATTTCCCATGAACGTCTTGAACTCCTCATTCGTTTTCCAGTCCATTTCTTGCTGCTTCTCAAGCTCTTCAGCTTCCAATTTGCTCCCCTGATCCACCTCATGAACAGACACTTCATTTCCGGTACTACTTGCAGCTTCGCCACCATTGTTGCTGCTAATAAACAAAATGAAATGAGAATTAGGAAACTTTATCTATTGGTGATGATGCAGATACTTTAGCTATTGAAGAAAAGAATCTAAACAATAACAAAAGTAAACAAAAAGTGTTTCCATACTCATTAAAGAGAGTTAACAGATTGAGAATGTGATATTACCAGTTATCTTGCTAGCTGCCGCTGCACCTTAGCCTTATTCACTACCACGAAGACATAGAGCTTATCTTTCATGTCTTCAAAGAAGTTGAAATAAGCAAGTCTCAATGGCCTGTTTAGCATTAGAGTACCAAATGCTCCCAAAAAGCCTATGAAGAATCCAAGAAATATGCTAACATATAAGCTGTCAACCGTGAATCCTTTCTTATCTTCATCCACAGGAATGGCTGCATTTTGAGCTTCAGGACATTTATTTGGAAGAGGGGGACCACAAAGTTCGGGATTTCCCATATATGCAAGGGCATCAAAACTCTGAAGTTTAGTGCATGATGGAATCTTTCCTGATAGTTTGTTATTGGACAAATCCAAGACACCAAGAGAATTCAACTCAGAAAAGCTCTCAGGGATTTTACCAGTGAGCAGGTTCTTTGACAAGTCGAGCGAATTCAAGGCGCTAAACTGACCAAGTTTGGGAGGGATTGGTCCAGTTAAAGTGTTTCTTGATAGGTTTAAGGAGATTAATTCTACAAGACTTGTGATTGCTTCAGGAATTTCCCCACACAATTTGTTGCTTGAAAGATCTATGCTCTTTACAAGTCCCAAAGTGTTCTTATACAAAGAATCCACTCCTTTCCAAAATAACAGCACTTGGTCTTGATAATCAACTCCAATATAAATTTTATAATCTGGAAAAAGAGCCGAAGAAGCCGAAAATGAATAGGTGATGCTTGCATTTGAACACTCTTTTTGTGACATTATAGTTAAATTGGCAAGACACTCCGGTATAGTCCCCGTTATATTATTCAAAGAGAAGTCCAAAACTTGAAGCCTAGACAAATTACAAAGTGGTATAGGCAACATTCCATGGAATAGATTGGACCGCAAACTAAGAACAACCAAATCTGACAAGCTATCACCTATCCATGCTGGAATCTTTCCAGAAAATTTATTATGCCCAAGACCCATAACTCTCAGCTGTCTGCAGTTCTTCAGAGACGAAGGTAACTCTCCTACCAAACTATTGTTGTGTAAATGCAGTGATTGGAGATTACATTGAGAGTCCACTGAGTTTGGAATTTTTCCGGATAAGTTATTGTTGGCTAAATTCAAAATGATTAACCTTCGCCAAGGCACAGAACAATTAGGTAGAGATCCAGATAATTGGTTATCTGAGAGGTCCAGAAAGCTAAAATACTCACCGGTAATCCCACATAAGAAAGAAATCGATCCCGAAAACTTATTTTTAGAAAGAATTAAAGATGTCACACTAGGATGAATGGGTGGTATTGTACCCTCAAAATTATTGCAACTGAGATCAATTGCAGGATTTCCATAAAACTTCAATGTTAAATTTGGTAGCACACCACTGATGCGGTTATGTGAGATATTCAGACTATACAAATTGGGAGACAGGTCCCAAAACCAATTTGGAATAGTGTCTGAAATTCTATTGTCAGATATATCAAGCTCATGAAATATATGTTGAGTTTTGAGCCATTTTGGGAAACGTGGCCCCATTTTGCAACCCCTCATGGAAATGTATTCAAGTTGAAACGGAGGAACCCAACTATCCTTGAAGTTCAAAGTTAATCTGTTAGAAGATATGCCCAAATAACGTAATCTTGAAAGATTTGAGAGGTAGGCTTCAGTGATCATACCTTCAAAAAAATTCGAAGACACGTCCAATTCCTCAAGCTTTGAAAACTTTCCTATATTTTTGGGCAATGTCCCATTCAAAAGATTATTACTAATACCAAGTCTTTCCAAGGACACAAATGCACTCAAATCAGGTAACGAACCCCAAAAATTGTTGTAATCTAAGTACAAAAGGGTAAGAAGAGAGAGTTGTCCAAAACTTTTTGACAATTTTGACAAAGATCCATTCAGATTATTCTGGTTTAGTTCCAATTCTCTCAAGGATGAAAATAGTGAGAAATTTGGCAATGGACCACTAAAAAAGTTATGGTTTAATGATAAAGTTTTTAAACCACAAAAGTTGCCGAAGAATTTCAGAGGACCAACAAATTGATTATAACCAAGATAAAGATGCAACAAAGAAGTCATATTCGAGAATACATAATCCTGAAAGGGTCCTTGTAACTTGTTGGAAGAAAGGTCCAGAACAACAAGGCTGCCACTGAAGTTTGACAACCAAGGGAATATTGAATGGTCCAGATCGTTTCCATCGAGATAAAGTTGGGTAAGAGTTTTAGAAGAATTTTTGAAGGAAATAGATGAAGAATCAACAGATGGAAGATGGGAATTTTCGAAATTCAATACTGTTAAACAAGGGAGTCCACTAACCACTTGTAGCCAATCAAATGCGTTTGCAAGATCAATTGAATGTGAATGAAGCCATCTTAAAGAAGAGAGATGGGAAAGCCACTCTAGTTTGTCAGTGTATAAGTAATTAAAGCCGAGATCAAGATACTGCAATCTTGAGAGGTTCCCAAGTTGGTAAGGAATTTTACCGGTTAAATTAGCTGCCGAGAGATCAAGGTGCCTTAAATTTTTAAGGGAGCCAATGAAATCAGGGATGTGCTTTCCTTCAAAATCATTTAAACTGAAGTCCAAATAAATCAAATGCTTCAATTCAAGCAAGGATGAGCTGATATTACCTCTCAGTTGTAAATCATTAAGATTGAGGCCGATCACGTGGCCTGTTCTGTTGCCACAACGAATACCTCTCCATTTCCAGCAATCTCTATTAACAACTTCATTCCCCCATGAAGAGAGAGAGTCAAATTCATCAACGATGCCTTCCTTGAAGGTTAGGAGAGCATCTCTTTCCCTCTCTATGAATTTTATATTGTCATCTCCAATTCCTGATTGGAGTCCCAAGGCAGTTTTTGTATAAAGTGAAAGCAAAATGAAGATGAAAATCATGTTTGTAAGCAGGATGGGTGATCAAGATTCAAGATGAAGAGAAATGCAGCAGTTAAACCCTAAATGTTTGTGGGAATATATATATATATATATATATATATATATATTTTGGTACAGAGGAGGGCAAAGAACAGAAACAAAACTAAGAAACTGAGGAAGAAAAAACAGAGCATTGCCTGATACAGGCAACACCTCTGAAGTCAGCGTCAAAATAAGACCGAATTTGTGTAGGTGTGGGAATATTTTCCTTTGTAGCGTTATGACTCAGTGACTAGTGATTGTGGGGGCTGCACGGGGCTGACACGGACAGGACACGGCGGGGGCAGAAGAAGAAGAAGAGAAAGTTTGGAAATCGACACGCCTCCTATTCGATCTGTGAAAGCATTTCTGTTACCACTTCAAAAATTGGAAAAACAGAGATAAGAGGAGAATAGAAGAAAAGAGGAAGATGAGGAATTGTTGATGATTTGGGAGAGGAGCTTCGATTGGATTGGGCGATTGTACTGAATTAGGGATTTCAAAAGTGATTTGGTAAATTTTCAGACAAACTGCTCTCAATGGTCAAGTGAGAAAATGATGCCTTTATACTTTTATAGGGTGACACTGAACCCTTGACTCAAAACGCAGCCGTTTGAGTGAGTCCTGCTGGACTCATGTTGTTTGGGTCAAATAATTAGTTGGGCGAATTGGGCCACTTTCACATTATCAAATAGCAGTCCATTTAACAATGTTAAATTGTTAATTGTTCACTTGTTGATTGTATTTTATTGACTCATCTTTTTATATATTATTTTTTAAATATAAAAATATATTATTTTAATTGCCGTGTCCGTGTCCGTGTTCTAGTTTTTGGAGATTTTCCGTGTCTCCGTATCGTACCATGTCGTGTCGCCGTGTTCATGTTCGTATCCGTTCAACATAGGTTGCAGCCGCGTCTTAAGTTTTATTATATATATTACACAATCAAATTCAAATCAACAAGTGAGGATAGCTCAGTAGGGAGAGCGTTAGACTAAAGATCTGAAGGTTGTGTGTTCGATCCATGCTCATCGCATTATTAGTTCAATATGACGCTCTCCCAACTGAGCTGCCATTTAATTTAGCCCCATCGAATAGAAAATCCTGTATTTGTCCCTGACCATGACTCACTTGATTATTATCAAGGGTTTCATTGAAAACTAACCCCTTTGGGAGGCTCAAGTTGAAATCTAACTCATTTTTGAAAAACTTGCAAAACTAACTATTTTTTCATGCGCAAGTACCATTTTACCCTTACTTACTAACTTTTCTCTTTTACTTATTATATACCTCTTATTTCCTTCTTTTCATCACTTCTTCCTCTCCTTACAGCAGACCTGTGACTCTCATTCTTCTCTCTCTCCAATTTTTTTTTCTTTTGTTCTCTCTTCCTTTGCAAATACAAATTAAGCAACTCCACCATTGAGCAACTCCACAAGGGTTCCTTCCATTGAAGCTTTGAGGTGAGTTTTTTTTTTTTTTTAAACTTTTATAACAGTGTTCTTCTCAACCATGTCCGAATTTCTTGAATTTGTGTAATATTTTGGTGATAATAATTTACATTTACATAATAAATCATGGGTCTTGTTTGAATTTGAAGTTGTTGTGATTAATTTAAAGTTCACAAGCTAAAATTTTAGTTTATTTATTGTTAAAATGTGTTATTTACTTAGATGTGTGTATAAAGGTTCTTTATTTTTGTGAAAATAGCTTACATTAATGTAATAGAGTATGGGTCTTGGTTGAATTTGATGTTGTTGTGGTCAATTTAGAGTTCACAAGCTGAATTTTTAGTTATTTTCTTGTTAAAAATGTGTTATTTACTTAGATTTGTGTATTGGGTTCTTTATTTTTGTGAAAATAGCTTACATTAATGCAATAGAGCATGGGTCTTGGTTGAATTTGATGTTGTTATGGTTGATTTTCCATTTTAGTATTGAATCTAGACAATTGAAACATTTTTTTTAGAATGTGTCCAGCACTGTTTTCCTAACAGCCGTTAGGAATTCCTAACAAACGTTAGGAATTCCCAACCGTTAGGAATTCCTAATGGTGTTAAGGAATTCCTAACGGCTGTTGGGAATTCCTAACGGCTGTTAGGAATCGTTAAGGAATTCTTAACGGCTGTTGGGAAAACAGTACTTGACACATTCCAAAAAAATTGTTTCGAGTTAGTCGACCATCAACCTCAAAGGTACCCTCAAGAAGATTAAGGGTTGCGAGTTCTCAGGGAATTGGGATAAAATTATCAACAATACATGGAAGTTACACATCCTTGTAGTCAATAATGTTAAAGAAGTTGGGGTTGGTGATTTATTTCCTAGTAATGAAGAGTTATAAATGAAGATGTAATTGTTGTCAATTGTTGTTTTATATGGCGGTGAATGGAGTAACTTAACAACACTAGAATCGTTGGACCTATCAAGTAATAGGCTCTCAGGAAATATTCCTCAACTAGTAGAAACCATGAATGGCTTGTGATGTTTTTTAGGATGCAGAGCATGAAGAGAAAGAGAGGACACAAAAATTGAATGTAATTTGCTTTGCATTTTTTTTTTCTTTTTTTTTTTTCCCTTTGTTGCATTGCATTCATTTGTTTTTCATAGATTCTCGTATGTAATAGATATATTAATGTTGAAGGGTAAGGCTCATTATGTCCCCCCTTAACTAAGTGTATCTATCTTTTCATTTTTAATAAAGTTTCCCTCGTACCACTGAGGTTTGAACCAAACAAAAATTAAAATGATCAGTTGATAAATGCAATAGAAATATACTAAATATTTATTAATATTTCATATTATATTATAGAGAAGCCAGAGGCTGCTAACTAATATCATCATTGTGACGAATTCCTCAACGGTCTATTTCTAGCTAACAAATCATTTATCTATTAAAACAACATATCTCTCTTTAAATCTCGTGACAGTAATATATACGTATAGAAAGTATCGACATAATTTTTAGCCTTACCTATTTATACATGTGGATATATTTACAAAAATTTCAAGTTTAATTTGATGAGCTGCTAAACAGAAGAGAAAATAAAATGACCGGCCATTGAAGGCAGAGTAGAGCTTTCTTGTCTGCTTGTGTTTGCATTTTTTCTGAGGTTGAATTGTTGCACCGGATGATGTGATTGTCACATTACTTGATCGAGGTCCATATTCCATAGACTCCTCCCTCCATCGTTTTTTCTTTTCTTTTATATTCTTCCTAAAATTGTATCATACATTAATATCGATCCAATGACTCATAATTAAACATGATACGCTAGCTAAATAACAAAGTAAACAAAAATATTGAAATAGTCTTTGAGGGAGTGAGTGGAAATGTGAAATATTTTGCCAACTTTTTTACAAGGTTTCTTCTTGTATTCTTGCAATTTTCAAATACTGGCTTCTCAGCAAAATTATAGAGAAAAGCTTCCCATGATGATTATGTGCAAGTATACTTTACCCATGACAATGATGTGCAAGTATTCTTGTGTGATAATCAACTTTATAGCAACCGTTGACGAAGTGCTATTTATCTTCGCCGGGAAATGCTTTGCAACCTTTAATAACAAATTCACCTCTTCTCCCATTTAATTATCCTGAAATATAACATAAAACCATATGAAATTAATATCAGTACACATGTTTTAACCGAATAAGCAATTTAAGGTGATATTTGTTACTATAGTAAAGAATTCCCAACTACAGTTAGGAATTCCCAACAGCAGTTGGGAATTCCTAACTGATGTTGGGAATTCCAAACGCAGTTAGGAAATCCCAATATGTGTTAGGAATTCCCAACATCAGTTAGGAATTCCCAACATCAGTTAGGAATTCCCAATTGCTGTTTGGAATTCCTAACTGCAATTGGGAAATTCTAACACCTGTTGGGATTTCCTAACAGCAGTTAGGAATTCAAAACATCAATTGGGAATTTCTAACAGAGGTTGGGAATTCCTAATGGCAGTTCGGAATGAATTCCTAACTGCAGTTCGGAATGAATTCCCAACTGCTATTACGATTTCCGAACGCAGTTAGGAAACCAAAATGCAGCTGAGAATACCAAACCTAAGAGTACACAACCACTACAAAATCCAATTCAAACATTCAAACATCATTAAACCCAACAATATAGGAACTCAACCATAACAATGAGATGACAAAATCACCAACCAGTATACTTGTTGTAATTTCATTTCATTTACAGGAACTCTAAACCCAACAATATAGCAATCAAACATCACTATGCCAAAATTAAACCAAAAGATGCACATACCAACTTGACAGTAGAATACAGGCTGGAAATTCAACACAAATATCACAACACATTGAACATGCATGTTGAGCTTAATTCAACACATTGAAAAACTAAAGACTCATTAGCACATCCCAATGCAATTTAAGGCACAAAACAACCGACTACTACAAGTTCATTATGGCAACAACCAAAATAAATCACTCGTACGAGGATTGTGTGATTACAAATTTCTTTCCAAAGCCAATACTACATATCGTATATGGTGAACCGATGGATATATGTAAGGATTCCCGTTTTGTTGATTGGCTTATTTCGTGGACAAACCACATGTTGGGGTACTTTGTAAGGGTAGCTTAGGTATTGGTTTAATTGTTCGAAGCCCTTTGAAGACCTCGTGTTGATGAGCACCGAAGGTAATTTTCTTTGTGCTTACTTGTCTTGAAGAGATAGTTGCACACACTCACAACTCATGCATATGTTTTATCTTTGTATGTTGTGTTTCTTTTTGTTGTGCATCAATGCTTATTCTCATCTCTTCTTGCTTGTTATTTTGATGCATCTTGTGTTTATAATGTCATAGCATGTTAGGCTTTTAGGATGCATCTTGCTTTTACCTTTTTACCCCTTGCATGTTTTCTTGTGGGGTTCAAAGGAGTGGGCTGTGCGCTGGTCGTCAAGCGCCGGACCAGCGCAGATCACCCAGTGGTCTGTCGCCGGTCGTGCGCTGGTCTACACCAGCGCAAGGCCACCAGCGCTGATCGCCCAGTATGGCTACGCTGGTCGTGCGCCTGTCTTAGCGCTGGTCGTCAAGCGCCTGTGCAATATTTGCCTTTGCGCTGGTCGTGCGCCTGTCGTCCAGCGCAAGGCCACCAGCGCACAGAGCAATTTCTGGTGCGTTTTTCAAAACGACCACACTTCACTTATGGCTCCTATATATATAACACTTTGACTTTAGGTCAGCCAAGAGAGTTCATATTCATATTCTATACTTAGGATATTTTTCAAGAGAAGAAAAATACACAAAGAACTCATTTTTAATCACTCAAATCAAATCCCTTGTGCATCAAATTTCATATTGCATCTTCTATGTCTAGATAGAAAGTATCAATGATTGGGTTTGCATCATCACAACTTGCTTGGTAAGATTTTGATTAAGTTCATCTTATTTGAGTATTTTTATTATCAAGCTATTCTCTTTAATTTACTTGTATGTTTTGATCATATGATAAATACAAGATTAGAGAATTAATTGTGATGAATTGATTGAGTGTTGTATTGTGATAGCTAATTAGTTTTTTAATTAATCTTGATTAGCTAAGCTATTTGACATGTCATTTAGCAATTAATATCTAGGGTTGATTAAATTGATTACATCATCATCCTAGATAAGCATCTAAGGTTACCTAGCCTTGTTTGTTAATTGAATATTCATACATGTTCACATAGGTTGCATAATCTCTTCTTAGAGAATCAAGTCTTGAGGCTAAGGTTGCTTAGGCCTCAAGCAATTGGACTAGAGCCACTTTTAAAGGCCCGAGTGGTAGAAGTGGGGGGTTATTGACCGGAGTGTTAGACGAGGTCTACATAGGTTGTAAACTCCATTTCGATTAGTGGATTTTGAGGTCCGAGTGTGGCGCACTAAACAGCCCGTGGTTTTTCCCAGTGGTTGGGTTTCCACGTATACATCAAGTGTTATTTAAATTCCGCACAATATTACACTTGTATGTATTTTTGACTAGTAGGGGCATTTTCGTAAAATTGACTTGCATGCGAAAATTGGGTAATAATAGTTAAAATCTATTCACCCCCCCTCTAGCTTTATATAGAACACGCCTCTAATTTGTTTCAATTGGTATCAGAGCGGGTTCCTAGATATACTTAGGTGATCCTAGCTCATTTTAGGTGTGTTGTGCATTTGTGTGATTTTTGCTCATTCATACATTTTGCATATGTAAGGATTCCCGTTGTTTTTAATTGGCTTATTTCGTGATCAAACCATATGTGGGGGTTCTTTGTAAGGGTAGCCTAAGTATCGGTCTTCTTGTTCGAAGCCCTTTGAAGACCTCGTGTTGATAAGCACCGAAGGTAAATTTCTATGTGCTTACCTTTCTTTGAAGAGATTTAGAAGCACACACACACTAAACATTCATTGCATATGTGTGCATTCTCTTCATTTGTCACAATTCACACTTGCACTTATTTATTATATTTTGTTGTGTGTTATTGTGTCTTGTTGTTGTGTTAATTCGTTTCCCGATAACTTTCGGAAACGTCCGCGCATGCACGAGAATGTGCTTGGTTTAGCGCGAGGACCGCCTATGGAGAATGCCCTTGGCTTCTCCTTGGTTTTCACCTATCTAGGTGATCGGCGGTTATGATCGGCGGCCTGGCCGCCGAATGAAACCGCCGTTTCAGTCCAGATTGGTCTGAAGCATTTCTGCGGTTAATATCGGCGGTCACGACCGCCGTTCGAAACCCCCGTTTCAAGACCTGATTGATTTATCTCTCGGTCTAATTCGGCGGTTGAAACGGCGGGCATGAAACCGCCGTTAGAAACCGCCGTTCATACCTGGTCGATTTTGGTCTCTCTGTTCTGTTTCGGCGGTTGGAATCGGCGGTCACGAAACCGCCTAATGAACCGCCGTTTATGCTCTGTTCTTCACGAGCTCAATTCGGCGGTCATTAACGGCGGCCTGGCCGCCGATTGAAACCGCCGATTGGCGCGTTTCTTTGAAACTTACTTAAACGACCACACTTTGATTTGGCCCCCTATATATATGCCACTTTGACTTTAGGTCAATTAAGAGAGTTCATATTCAGAATTCACACTTAGGATATTTTTCAAAGAGAAGAAAAATTCCAAGAACTCCATTCTTGATTCTCAAACACTTTTCATGATCATCAATCATCATCTAGCATCATCTTAGATCATCTAGATGTCATCTTGCATGGAACCTTCATCATACTTTGCTTGGTAAGTTTTTCACTAATATCTTACATGTTTTGTGTTTCTCTTATCTAGCAATCTCAATTAATTACTTGTTTGTTATTTTGTATGCTTTAGATACAATATTGAGATGAGTATGATGTATGTTTGAGATTTTATATTGTGCTAGCATATTAGGTTTTGTGCTTAATATTGATTAGCTAAACTAATTGACATGTCATTTAGTTTTGATATCTAGGATTATACTTAATTGCATATTAATCATCTTAGATAAGCATATAGGGTTTCCCTTGCTCTATGTTGCATTTTGGATATTCACATATATTCACTTAGGGTTGTATTCTCTTCAAAGAGAAAGTAAGTCTTGTGTGTAGCATCCGGGATTAGGTTGCTTAGAACGCAAGCAAATTGGACTAGGTTCACTCATACCGGGATTAGGTAGGTGTGTGATTACTTCCGGGATTAGGTTGTAATCGTTTGCACATTTAGTGGATTCGAGGTTCGAGTGTGGCTTACTTACATAGCCCGTGGTTTTTCCCGTGAGGGTTTCCACGTAAAAACCAAGTGTTGTTTTAATTTCCGCACCATATTACAATTGCTTGGTTATATTATCTTGAGGGCATTTTCGTAATTTTGACTAACACGAAAAATTGGGTAAAAAGCGTAAAATCTATTCACCCCCCCTCTAGATAGCTTTATACACACCGTGCTATTATTTGTTTCAATTGGTATCAGAGCGGGTTCCTAGACATACATAGGTGATCCTTGCTTATTTTGGTGTGTTTTGCATTTTGTGTGATTTTTGATCATTCATACATTTGCATTCATTTCATTCATTCATAAACACTATGAGTGGAAACGGTGGAAATGGTGGTGGCCACGAAGGAGCTTCTAGCACAAGGCCTCCACTTCTTACCGGATTGAACTATTCCCAATGGAAAGGGAAGATGGAATCCTACATATGCCAAATTCATGACCGTGCTTGGATGGCGGTGGAAGACGGATATGATCTCCCTATGATGACTCCCGATGGTGGAGGACAAGATGTTTTGAAGCCTAAGGCGCAATGGAACGCGCAAGAGTTTGAGGCTTCTAAGTGGAATAGGAAGGCTATGCATGCCATTATGTGTGCTATGGATGAGAATCAGTACAAGCTTATTCAGAATACTCAGATTGCCAAAGTGGCATGGGACATCCTTCTAGTTGCACATGAGGGAACCGAGGTGGTGAAGGAGTCCAAGCTTCAAGTCCTCCAAACTCAGTTTGAGCTACTTAGGATGGGAGAGGATGAATGCTTCAATGACTTCGAAATCAAATTGATGGATATTGTAAATCAAAGCCATCAACTCGGAGACCCGTATTCGGATAGGAGAGTCAAGCAAAAAATTATGAGATCTCTCCCCGATAGGTTTGAATCCAAGGTGACGGCCATAGAAGAAAATAGTGGCTACATGGATATGAAGCCAAGTGAGGTGATTGGGCGTCTCCTTGCATATGAGTCTAGGAAGGCTCCTAGCACCACTACTCCTCCTAAGAAGTCTAAAGGAATAGCTTTGAAAGCATCTAAGGATGCAAAGGAGGCAAAGCATGAATCGGATGAAGACCTTGCCTTATTTGTGAAAAGGTTCAACAAGGTTATGGGGTTCAAGAAGAAGAAGGGATTTGGGTCAAGAGGACAAGATTTGAAGAAAAAGAGTTCCTTCAAGAAGTTTGAGCCTAGACAAGAGAGGACCGAAAGGAAAGGGGTCCGATGCTTTGAATGTGGTGGGATTGGTCACTTTGCCCCCGAATGTGCTAATCACAATGATAAGAAGAAGAGCAAAGTGATGGCCGCCACTTGGAGTGGGAGTAGTGATGACTCCAATGAGGAAGATGAGTCTTCAAGTGAAGAAGAGCTCATGGCTAACCTCCTAGCTTTTGCCTCCTCACATAAGAGCAAAAGTGGTAGTGAGAAAGAGGAAATGAGTCAAGAGGAAAATGACTCAAGTGAAGAAGAAAGTGATTCCTCATCTAACTCCATAAGTAGTTTTGTGGAGAAAAAGGTGCTTGCTAAATGCCATGCCGAGTTTAATGATTTAGCAATCAAGAGCACAAGAAAGATCAAGATGTTGAGAGAAGAAAATCTTGAGCTTGCATCTCATAATGACCACTTAGGTGAACAAGTGGAAAAATTCAAGAAGATAGAAGATAAGCTAAGAGAGGAGTTAGCTTTATCTAGGAGGAATGAAGAAAGTCTAAAGAGTGAGCTTGAAGAAGTTAGAAATTCTATGACTAGGATTGATTCTAGCACCAAGAAGCTTGACCATATGCTTGGTGTTGGAAAGAGTCCATGTGACAAGAGGGGTCTTGGGTATGAAGATGACAAGAAGATCTCTACCTCTAACAAGACCGTGTTTGTCAAGAGCTTGAAGAAAGAAGAAACTTCATTTGTGCAAGCTCCTAGAAAGAAATTAGAAGTAGGACAATGCTCTAATGCACAAGTGAAGATGGGTCCAAGAAGGAAACCTCAAGCTCAACCCCCTAGGGTCTCTCAAGCCAACATTCCTCCTCAAATGGCTCACAAAGGAAAGAGACCTATCATGCAACCTCAAGCTAGGAAGCAACCAAGACCGGTTCAACAACGAAGAAGGATTGAACCCTTTCATCCACAAAGACAAAGGCAAGGTATGATTTCTTATTTCATCCCTATTTGTCACTTTTGTGGTTGTGATGGTCATATTAGACCAAATTGCTTTCAATATATTAAAATGTGTAGAAAACAAAGCATGATAGAGAAGAAAAAGAAAAGAGCCATGATGCATGTTCCTAGGAATGATAATACTATTATGCATGATCCTAGGACATCTAGAGCCCATATACCAAAAACCACTAAGAAAGCTAAGATTGTTTCTAGGTGGATTAGAAAGAATGACATTGTTTGCCATGTTGCTCAAATAGCCTTGAAGGCAAATTCTTCTAATTTTTGGTATCTAGATAGTGGGTGCTCTAGGCACATGACGGGAAACAAGAGTTTCTTCGAGACTCTTGTTATGGAGGAAGGTGGATATGTCACTTTTGGTGATGGATCCAAAAAGAAAGTTGTAGGGAAAGGAACCATTTCCGTTCCCGGATTACCCTCCTTATCCGATGCTTTATTTGTTGATGGCTTGAAAGCCAATTTAATAAGCATTTCACATCTAAGTGATGAAGGATATTCCGTCTTGTTTTGTAAAGATGATTGCTCAATCCTAAAGCCCGATGGACAAACCTTATTGAAAGGTATGAGATCTAGCGACAATTGCTATTGTCTTGAAGCTAGAATAGTCTCAAACAATGTGTCCATGGATGAGCAAATTGAGTTGTGGCATGAAAGACTTGGCCACATGAACTTTAGGGATCTACGGACCCTTGGAAAGTTCGAGTGTGTGCGTGGCCTCCCTAAGCTTGGGAAGAAAGCCAATGGTGTTTGTGGACCTTGCCAACAAGGAAAGCAAACTAAAAGCATGCACAAAAAGGGTAAGTATCTCACCACCAAGGAGCCTCTTGAGCTTCTCCACATGGACCTCATGGGTCCCATGCAAACCGAAAGTTTGGGTGGAAAGAGATACATTTTTGTATGTGTTGATGATTTCTCTAGATTTACATGGACATACTTTCTTAGAGAAAAATCCGAAACTTTTGATAAGTTTAAAATGCTTTGTACTAAATTACAAAATGAAATGAAATCTAACATTAGAAGCATTAAACGGATTAGAAGTGACCATGGGAGAGAGTTTGAGAATGCCTCTTTTGAAAGCTTTTGTGATAGCTTAGGCATCTCCCATGAGTTTTCGGCTCCTAGGACACCTCAACAAAATGGAGTTGTTGAGAGGAAAAATAGGGTCCTCCAAGAGATGGCCCGAGTGATGTTGCTTAGCAACAATGTCCCTAGGAACCTATGGGCCGAAGCCATCAATACGGCTTGCTATATAGGAAATCGTGTGTTCCTAAGGCCCGGTTCTAGAAACACCTCCTATGAGCTATGGAAGGGTAGGAAGCCAAATGTTAGCTACTTCCACACATTTGGAAGCAAATGCTACATTTTAAATGACCGTGATCAACTTGGCAAGTTTGATGCTAAGAGTGATGAGGGTATCTTTATTGGCTACGCCTTGAATAGTAAAGCCTATAGAGTTTTCAACTTGAAGACTCGAACCGTCATGGAATCATCAAATGTGGTCATTGATGATACTAGGCTCAAGTCTAATGACCATGAGGAGGAGGATGTTCTAGAGGATGACACTCCTTTGGAGAGGGTTGTGGTGACTCCCAATGTTGGGACATCTAATGAAGTCACACAACCCATTACTAGAGTTCCTCTCTTGGACTCTAAAGAACCTGCTCCATGGGTTAGGAAACTCCATGATAAAGAAGATATCATTGGAGAGGTAAATGAGGGTGTTAGGACTAGACGTCAACTTGCTAATCTTATTAGCTATACTTGCTACACCTCTCAAATTGAACCCAAAAAGGTTGAAGAAGCCTTACATGATGAATTTTGGGTTCTTGCCATGCAAGAAGAGCTAAACCAATTCGAAAGGAATGAGGTTTGGACTCTAGTTCCTAGGCCTAAGACCACTAATGTCATAGGCACTAAATGGATATTTAGGAACAAATCCGATGAGGATGGCAACATAGTGCGGAACAAGGCTAGACTTGTAGCACAAGGGTACTCTCAAATTGAGGGTATCGACTTTGAGGAGACATTTGCTCCCGTTGCCCGTCTAGAGTCTATTAGGCTTCTCTTGTCCATTTCTTGTGTGCACAAGTTCAAATTGCACCAAATGGATGTCAAGAGTGCCTTCCTCAATGGCTTCTTGCAAGAGGAAGTGTTTGTTGAACAACCCAAGGGGTTTGTGGATGCTCACCACCCCAACCATGTCTATCGCCTCAAGAAGGCACTATATGGGTTGAAACAAGCACCGAGGGCTTGGTATGAGCGCCTCACTCAATTTCTTGTTGACAATAACTACACAAGAGGTAGTGTTGACAAGACACTATTCATCAAGAGAGACAATGATGAGCTTTTCATAGCTCAAATATATGTCGATGACATAGTGTTTGGCTCCACCAACAACACCAAGGTCCAACAATTTGTTGATGTTATGTCTCATGAATTTGAGATGAGTCTTGTTGGTGAGCTTAATTACTTCCTAGGTTTGCAAATTAGGCAACTTGATAATGGGATCTTCATAACCCAAGCCAAATATGCCAAAAACCTTGTGAAGAAGTTTGGTCTTGAAAAAGCCAAACATTGTGACACTCCTATGAGCACCACTTTGAAGCTAAGCAAGGATGCTAGCGGTAAAAGTGTGGACCAAACCTTATATCGTGGCATGATAGGGAGCTTGCTCTATTTGACCGCAAGTAGGCCCGATATATCTTTTAGTGTAGGAGTTTGTGCTAGGTACCAATCCGATCCCAAGGAGTCCCATCTCTCTTCGGTTAAGAGAGTCATTCGCTTTGTAAATGGGACTTCCAACTATGGGATTTGGTACTCATTTGACACTAATCCTAGTCTTGTAGGATATAGTGATGCGGATTGGGCAGGAAATTGTGATGATAGGAAGAGCACATCGGGCGGTTGCTTCTTTCTAGGCAACAACTTGGTGTCGTGGTTTTGCAAGAAGCAAAACTCGATTTCCTTGTCCACGGCGGAAGCCGAGTACATAGCCGCGGGGAGTGGATGCACTCAACTTATGTGGATGAAGCAAATGCTAGTGGATTACGGATTCAACCAAGGTACTCTCACTCTCTTTTGTGATAACATGAGTGCCATTAATATTTCCAAGAATCCGGTGCAACATTCTAGAACTAAGCATATTGACATCCGCCATCACTTCATTAGAGAGCTTGTTGAAAATAAATGCATAGTACTTGAACATGTAGGTACTAATGATCAACTTGCGGACCTATTTACTAAACCCTTAGATGCTACTCGATTTAAAACTCTTAGTAGATCTATTGGGGTATGTCTTGTGGAGTGATGTTCTATGATTGACCCCATATGGGGAACTCAAGCAAAGAGAGCTATTTTGCATTCTTGTATCTTGCAAAAAATTTGAAATATCTTATGCCTCTTCTTTTAAATTGCTTGAGTAAGCTTGGTTGTACATATGTATATATGTTTTAAAATTCCATAAGTGTGAACCTTGCTTGTCTACAATCCATGTCATATTTATGTTCAAACATGCATTTTTGGACTAGGAGATTTACATTGGAAGTATGATTTGAATGACCTATGATTATCTCCATGACATGATGATTCTTTAATAACATGCTAATGACAAATGAAAAAGCATGAAATTCATAAAACATGCTCACATGAAAAGCATGAATTGATGATTGCATATTCTTAAAAATGCAAAACTTGTGTGAAAACTTATGAGACTCAAAATGAATAAAGGATCTTGTATCCATTCAAAGGAATTTACATTCCAAATGTCTCTCTTTCTTTATTAGTTGAACATGGTTACTATCATACGGATAATTTTATCCGGAAAAATCAAATAGGGTGCAAAGTCGCTCATGCCATGTTTCGCTTATAAAGTTGGATATAGTTGCTCTTAAATTGAAATCAATAATCTCTATATCCTTGCTTTTCCCATGACATTGGTGAAATTGGTTTGAATTCTTATTAGAAACCTTTGTCATTTGCTTTGCCAAATACCATTGTATTTTGGACTTGAATGCTATATGTCTTGTATGCAAAGCATGTTGGATTCACACATTTTCTCAACATAAATCTCCTTGTTTCTCTCAAATTAATTGAAGTGCATAAAGTGACTTATATGTATATGCATATCTTGCATGCTTCTATCTCTCGTTGCTATGAGTGACCCGGTTGGGGACTACTCCTTTGCCTATATCATGACAAAAAGGGGGAGTAGGATATGGTAAGGGGAGGTGCAAAATATAGAAGCTATTGTACACTTTGGGGAGAACATACATTGAGGGGGAGTAACCCGTTGAGGGGGAGCATTGCATTTATCATACATTGCATACATTTGGTAATGTTGTGCCTAAATTCTAAAAATGCAAATGCTTGGTATTGTTCTCACATGATTAATCTCACACTTTTCTTGTATTAGAAATGTTAGAAACTCTTTTCAGGGATTGTTTATTCTACAAGAGGATTGAAGACTTCAAGTTGCGTTAGCTTATCTCTTTGTAATGTAGAATATCATTATAGTCCCGTAGTTTCTATTTTTTTTGTGAGGAATCATTGTGAGTGATGGTTTTGTCACGAAATAGCCAAAGGGGGAGATTGTAAGGATTCCCGTTGTTTTTAATTGGCTTATTTCGTGATCAAACCATATGTGGGGGTTCTTTGTAAGGGTAGCCTAAGTATCGGTCTTCTTGTTCGAAGCCCTTTGAAGACCTCGTGTTGATAAGCACCGAAGGTAAATTTCTATGTGCTTACCTTTCTTTGAAGAGATTTAGAAGCACACACACACTAAACATTCATTGCATATGTGTGCATTCTCTTCATTTGTCACAATTCACACTTGCACTTATTTATTATATTTTGTTGTGTGTTATTGTGTCTTGTTGTTGTGTTAATTCGTTTCCCGATAACTTTCGGAAACGTCCGCGCATGCACGAGAATGTGCTTGGTTTAGCGCGAGGACCGCCTATGGAGAATGCCCTTGGCTTCTCCTTGGTTTTCACCTATCTAGGTGATCGGCGGTTATGATCGGCGGCCTGGCCGCCGAATGAAACCGCCGTTTCAGTCCAGATTGGTCTGAAGCATTTCTGCGGTTAATATCGGCGGTCACGACCGCCGTTCGAAACCCCCGTTTCAAGACCTGATTGATTTATCTCTCGGTCTAATTCGGCGGTTGAAACGGCGGGCATGAAACCGCCGTTAGAAACCGCCGTTCATACCTGGTCGATTTTGGTCTCTCTGTTCTGTTTCGGCGGTTGGAATCGGCGGTCACGAAACCGCCGAATGAACCGCCGTTTATGCTCTGTTCTTCACGAGCTCAATTCGGCGGTCATTAACGGCGGCCTGGCCGCCGATTGAAACCGCCGATTGGCGCGTTTCTTTGAAACTTACTTAAACGACCACACTTTGATTTGGCCCCCTATATATATGCCACTTTGACTTTAGGTCAATTAAGAGAGTTCATATTCAGAATTCACACTTAGGATATTTTTCAAAGAGAAGAAAAATTCCAAGAACTCCATTCTTGATTCTCAAACACTTTTCATGATCATCAATCATCATCTAGCATCATCTTAGATCATCTAGATGTCATCTTGCATGGAACCTTCATCATACTTTGCTTGGTAAGTTTTTCACTAATATCTTACATGTTTTGTGTTTCTCTTATCTAGCAATCTCAATTAATTACTTGTTTGTTATTTTGTATGCTTTAGATACAATATTGAGATGAGTATGATGTATGTTTGAGATTTTATATTGTGCTAGCATATTAGGTTTTGTGCTTAATATTGATTAGCTAAACTAATTGACATGTCATTTAGTTTTGATATCTAGGATTATACTTAATTGCATATTAATCATCTTAGATAAGCATATAGGGTTTCCCTTGCTCTATGTTGCATTTTGGATATTCACATATATTCACTTAGGGTTGTATTCTCTTCAAAGAGAAAGTAAGTCTTGTGTGTAGCATCCGGGATTAGGTTGCTTAGAACGCAAGCAAATTGGACTAGGTTCACTCATACCGGGATTAGGTAGGTGTGTGATTACTTCCGGGATTAGGTTGTAATCGTTTGCACATTTAGTGGATTCGAGGTTCGAGTGTGGCTTACTTACATAGCCCGTGGTTTTTCCCGTGAGGGTTTCCACGTAAAAACCAAGTGTTGTTTTAATTTCCGCACCATATTACAATTGCTTGGTTATATTATCTTGAGGGCATTTTCGTAATTTTGACTAACACGAAAAATTGGGTAAAAAGCGTAAAATCTATTCACCCCCCCTCTAGATAGCTTTATACACACCGTGCTATTATTTGTTTCAGCATACATTTCATTCATTCATTTGATACAATGAGTGGATTCGGTGGCAACCATGAGGGTGCTTCAAGCACACGGCCTCCTCTCCTCACCGGTGTGAATTATGCCTCATGGAAAGGCAAGATGGAGGCATATGTATGCCAAATCCATGATAGGGCATGGATGGCAATTGAAGATGGGTATGCACCTCCTATGATGACTCCCACGAGTGGTGGAGAAGAAGTACTCAAGCCAAAGGCCCAGTGGTCACCTGAAGAGTTTGAGACTTCAAAATGGAATAGGAAGGCATGGCATGCTCTTCTATGTGCAGTGGATGAAAATCAGTACAAACTGATTCAGAACACTAGGATAGCCAAGGAGGCATGGGATATCCTACAGGTTGCACATGAGGGAACCGATGTCGTTAAGGATTCCAAGCTACAAGTCCTTCAAACGCAATTTGAGTTGCTTAAAATGGAGGAGGACGAGTGCTTCAATGACTTTGAAGTCAAGTTGATGGATATTGTGAATCAAAGCCATCAACTCGGTGATCCTTATTCGGATAGGAGAGTTAAGCAGAAAATAATGAGGTCTCTCCCCGCTAGGTTCGAATCAAAAGTGACGGCTTTAGAGGAAAATAGCACATACAAGGATATGAAGCCGAGCGAGGTGATTGGAAGACTCCTCGCCTATGAATCTAGGAAGGCTCCTAGTATTTCACCTCCTAAAAAGCAAAAAGGAATTGCTTTGAATGCTTCCAAGGTTGTGAAGGAGGAAAAAGGTGACTCGGACCAAGACATGGCTTTGTTACTTAGAAGATTCAAGAAGTTTGTCAAGTTCGAGAACAAGGGCGTTGGATCCAAGGGCCAAAACTTGAAGAAAAAAGCTCCCTTCAAGAATTTTGAGCCTAGGCAAGAGCATAGTGAGAAAAAAGGGGTCCAATGCTATGAGTGTGGTGGTATAGGTCACATCTCACCGGATTGTGGGAACTTGAAGAACAAGATGGCAAAAGTGATGGCCACCACTTGGAGTGAAAGTGATGACTCCGGAGAGGGAGACAAGTCATCTAGTGATGATGAGCTTACCATCAACTACACGGCATTTGGGGCCACTTGTGTAGAAGATAAAGTTGTTGGTAAGAATGACTTGACTAGTGATCCCATAGAAGAAATTGATGAAGAAGTAGCACTAGAGGTGATAGGCAAAGCTACTCATTGGGATATGTCTCTCATTGACTCAAGAGACCAAGGTAAAGGTCTAAATGAGGGAAATGACTCCATTAGTGAGAATGAGAGTGGAGGAGATAACTTAAGTGAAGATGACTCCTCATCTAACTCTACAAATGGAAGTGTAGAGAAAATGGATGTAAATGACTTTATAGTCAAGTGTGAAAGTTCATTGGAGAAGAAAAATATAAAGTTGAAGATTTTAGAGGATGAAAATCTAGAACTTTCAACACACAATGACCACTTAAGTAAACAAGTGGAGGCATCCAAGAAGATTGAAGACAAGCTAAGAGATGAGCTAGCTATGTCCAAGAGGAATGAAGAAGGGTTGAAGAGAGAGCTTGTTGAAGCCTTAGAGTCATTGTCTAGGATGACTACAAGCACCAAGAAACTTGACCACATTCTTGGTAGTGGAAAGAACCCTTGTGACAAGAGAGGTATTGGGTATGAAGAAACAAAGGAGATCACTACTCCAACCAAGACCGTCTTTGTCAAGAGTTTGGGCAAGAAAGAAGCCTCACCGGTGCACACTCCTAGGAAGAAAATTGATCTAGGACAATGTTCAAGAAGTGCTCAAGTGAAGGTAGCTCCAAAGAGACAACCTCAAGCTCAAAAAGTTCCTCAACCTAACTTCCCTCAAGCTCATATTCATCAAGGGAAGAGGTCAATCATGCAAAATGAAACAAAGAAGCAAGCTAGACCGGTTCAACAACAAAGAAGATTTGAACCCGCTCAACCACAAAGTCATAGGATGGCTCCTATGCATGCACAAGGACATGGTATGAATTCTAAATTTGTCCCTACATGTCACTTTTGTGGTATTAATGGTCACATTAGACCAAATTGCTTTCATTTCATTAAATTATGTAGAATCAAAAGCATGATTGAAAAGAAAATGATAAGAGCTAGAATGCATGCTAATAGGAAGGAAAACATTCATATTCATGATCCTATTAATTCTAGTACTCTTGAACCATTGTCCACTAGGAAGAAAAATGTCATATCTATATGGATAAGGAAAAATGAACCCGCTTGCTACGAGACTAACAAGTCTCAAATAGGTTCAACTAAGTCCAATGGACTTGGGAGGTCCATAGGACCTCATGCCCTTCATTAATGAAGGATGATATTGACCCCATATGGGGAACTCAAGCAAAGAGAGCTTATGCATACTTGTTGCATGCAAATATTTGAAAAATCTTATGCTTCTTTGTTAATTGCTTGAGTAAGCTTGGTTGCACATTTGTATATATGTTTTCAATTCAATAAGTGTAAACCATGCTTGTTTACAATCCATGTCATATTTATGTTCAAACATGCATTTTTGGACTAGGAGATTTACATAGGAAGTATGATTTGGATGACCTAGAGTTATCTCCATGACATGATGATTCTTAATGACATGCTTAAAAATTGAAAAGCATGAGTTGTTTATAACATGCTAATGACATATGAAAAGCATGAAATTCAAATGACATGCTCAAATGAAAAAGCATGAATTGATGATTGCAATTTATAAATGCAAAACTTGTGTGAAAAAGCTTATGAGACTCAAAATGAATAAAGGATCTTGTATCCGTTCAAAGGAATTTATATTCCAAATTGTCTCTCTTTCTTTATGTGTTGAACATGTCTACTATCGTACGGGTTTCATTCCCGGAAAAATCAAAAAGGGTGCAAAGTTGCTCATGACATGTTTGACTTATAAAGTTGGATATAGTTGCTCATACATTAAAATCAATGAAAACTCTATATCTTTGCTTCTCTCATGACATTGGTGAAATTGGTTTGAATTCTTTTTAGAAACCTTTGTCATTTGCTTTGCCAAATACCATTGTATTTTGGACTTGAATGCTACATGTCTTGTATGCAAAGCATGTTTTGTTTCACACATTTATTTCAAAATAAATCTCCTTGTTTCTCTCCTTTTGATAGAGTTGCATAAAGTGCATTTTGTGATTATGCAAATGACTTGAATGCTATCATCTCTCTTTGCTAAGTGACCCGGTTGGGGACTACTCCTTTGCCTATATCATGACAAAAAGGGGGAGTAGAATGGTGGTAAGGGGGGTTGCAATTATGCATGTTGGGGAGACAATACATTGAGGGGGAGTAACCCTTTGAGGGGGAGCATTGCATTCATCATACATTGCATGATGTTGTGTTTAATTTCTTAGAAATGCAATTGCTTGTTTATGTCCTCACTTGATTCATCTCACTTTTACTTGAATTGGAAAGTATAGAAACCTTGCTTTCAGGGATTGATTGTTCTACTTGAGATTGAAGACGTCAAGTTTATTTTTATATATCTCTTTGTAAAGTAGAAAATCTTAGTAGACCCGTAGTTTCTATTATAATGTGAGGAATCAATGTGAGTGGTGGTTTTGTCACGAAATAGCCAAAGGGGGAGATTGTAAGGATTCCCGTTTTGTTGATTGGCTTATTTCGTGGACAAACCACATGTTGGGGTACTTTGTAAGGGTAGCTTAGGTATTGGTTTAATTGTTCGAAGCCCTTTGAAGACCTCGTGTTGATGAGCACCGAAGGTAATTTTCTTTGTGCTTACTTGTCTTGAAGAGATAGTTGCACACACTCACAACTCATGCATATGTTTTATCTTTGTATGTTGTTTTTCTTTTTGTTGTGCATCAATGCTTATTCTCATCTCTTCTTGCTTGTTATTTTGATGCATCTTGTGTTTATAATGTCATAGCATGTTAGGCTTTTAGGATGCATCTTGCTTTTACCTTTTTACCCCTTGCATGTTTTCTTGTGGGGTTCAAAGGAGTGGGCTGTGCGCTGGTCGTCAAGCGCCGGACCAGCGCAGATCACCCAGTGGTCTGTCGCCGGTCGTGCGCTGGTCTACACCAGCGCAAGGCCACCAGCGCTGATCGCCCAGTATGGCTACGCTGGTCGTGCGCCTGTCTTAGCGCTGGTCGTCAAGCGCCTGTGCAATATTTGCCTTTGCGCTGGTCGTGCGCCTGTCGTCCAGCGCAAGGCCACCAGCGCACAGAGCAATTTCTGGTGCGTTTTTCAAAACGACCACACTTCACTTATGGCTCCTATATATATAACACTTTGACTTTAGGTCAGCCAAGAGAGTTCATATTCATATTCTATACTTAGGATATTTTTCAAGAGAAGAAAAATACACAAAGAACTCATTTTTAATCACTCAAATCAAATCCCTTGTGCATCAAATTTCATATTGCATCTTCTATGTCTAGATAGAAAGCATCAATGATTGGGTTTGCATCATCACAACTTGCTTGGTAAGATTTTGATTAAGTTCATCTTATTTGAGTATTTTTATTATCAAGCTATTCTCTTTAATTTACTTGTATGTTTTGATCATATGATAAATACAAGATTAGAGAATTAATTGTGATGAATTGATTGAGTGTTGTATTGTGATAGCTAATTAGTTTTTTAATTAATCTTGATTAGCTAAGCTATTTGACATGTCATTTAGCAATTGATATCTAGGGTTGATTAAATTGATTACATCATCATCCTAGATAAGCATCTAAGGTTACCTAGCCTTGTTTGTTAATTGAATATTCATACATGTTCACATAGGTTGCATAATCTCTTCTTAGAGAATCAAGTCTTGAGGCTAAGGTTGCTTAGGCCTCAAGCAATTGGACTAGAGCCACTTTTAAAGGCCCGAGTGGTAGAAGTGGGGGGTTATTGACCGGAGTGTTAGACGAGGTCTACATAGGTTGTAAACTCCATTTCGATTAGTGCCGAGTGTGGCGCACTAAACAGCCCGTGGTTTTTCCCAGTGGTTGGGTTTCCACGTATACATCAAGTGTTATTTAAATTCCGCACAATATTACACTTGTATGTATTTTTGACTAGTAGGGGCATTTTCGTAAAATTGACTTGCATGCGAAAATTGGGTAATAATAGTTAAAATCTATTCACCCCCCCTCTAGCTTTATATAGAACACGCCTCTAATTTGTTTCAATATACGGTCAATAATGTACACATTACTATCCAAAAACAATGAGACACAACGAGCAATAAAATTTGCCAATACAACATTCAACAATAATCATGTAGCTCAAATAATCTCAAATGTTTCTACTTTCTGAAATCAAAGCAAATCATAAACCTTGGTTATTAGTAATATGCTATATTTTTTTTAACAAAATCAAAACTATCATTAAATCAGAAAACCATGTACAAAAGAGGGGAGGGGAGGACAGACCAATCCAAGCACACAAATATTGCCAGGATTAGCAACAGAAGATTACACAGAAACCAAAGGCAGGCCTGTAAAAGAGCCCTCACCAAACAAAAACAAAAAAAAAAAACTTCATTGGGTTATAATAGGAAACAAATGGTTGAAGATATGCCCAAAAATGAATTTTGTCCCACAAAATATGGACCTACTCCCCCATATCGTCATAAAAACTTCTTACTCTCTAACCAAATTACACAACATAACTAACATAACTACTAAACATATCTGTCTAGGAAACAGTAATACCTCGTCTAGGAGAATTCCTACATAATGACCATTTTAGCATGAAAACTCCCATGTCTGGCCTCTCCAATTGAGCCAACGCAAATAATAATTTGCATGATTATAAAATGCCCATTTCACATTCCACAAACACTTCAAACTAGCAAAGTACGAGACAAAGACATGAAGACATTGTACACCAAGACTTGAGAAGATGAGTCTACATTGAACACTTCAATAAACTAGAAAAATTACCAGCAATTCAGTAAGTCATTCAAGTATTTGTATCATAAAATTTGACAAAATGAATCTGCCATTGACATTGAGAACACTATAACCAGTCAAACAACTCATACCTAAATCCAAGAAAGATGCAGTATGACAGTCCATAGAGAAATATGAACCAGCTAGTCATACAAGACACACATTGCATTCAATCTCAGTTTGTAAGCCACAGTATTCTATGCAGTTTCAGGTTCACGATTGCTTGCAACAAACTCAAGTTCATAACACAATCTAATCAGTGAATTACTGATTAGGGTTCTAATTCAAACTCAAAAAAAAAAAAAAACAAAAATTAGGGTTCTAATTCAAATTTGGGATTTTTCAAAATACACAAATTGAAGCAGAAAGCTTCAAAAAAAAAATCCATGGCAGATAGGTGGAATTACCAAACAACACCACAAAAAAATTCAAAAATTGAAGAACCATTCACCTTATGTAGCGTCATCGTCTTCAACGGAGCGTCACCGTCATCTTCAACCTTCGTCATCGTCATCGTCATCGTATTCAACGGAGCGTAGTCATCGTCATCGTCATCGTCTTCAACCTTCTGTCGCGTCGTCGTCTTCAAACTTCATTGTGCTTCAGAGATATTGAAGTCAGCATCGGTGGGAGAGAAGGCTTGCACTGCGACTAGGGATTTGGTCGATTGTAGAGAGATTAGGGATTTGGCAATTTCAGAGAGGTTTTGTCTTTAGAGAGATTAGGGATTTTGCAATTTTCAGAGGTGTGTGGTCGATTTGAGAGAGAGAGAAGGGATTTAATGTGCGTTATAATAAGAATGTAATTTTAAAATTTTAAAAGGGCAATATTGTCACAAAGGAGTTAGTTTTGCAAGTTTTTCAAAAAGGGGTTAGTTTTCAACTTGAGCCTCCCAAAGGGGTTAGTTTTCAATTAAACCCTATTATCAAAGTGATGCAGCAACAGACATGGCATTGGATTACATTAAGGGATGGGATCGCAAGAAGGCCAAGTGATTTCTATTAGTGCGGGTGTTGGAGTTGGAATGGCGTGAAACTTTCACGATTGAAGTGAATCGTCGAGATCTTCACATATCACTACCTATGGCAGTGGGACATGACCTTTTTTGGCCGAATTCCATCGTTTAGGCTCCGAAATTGTCGTTTTTACCGTTTTAGAAAAGTTTTGTTTTCGCAATAAGTTTAGTTTTCCAAGTCCGAATCGACTTCCGTCAATTCTGCCTTGCTTAGAATTCTTAGTTTTATTTGTTTCCGCATTTATCTCAAATTTGCCTTTTTTGGTAATTTTCGTTAATTAGGGTAATTAGGGCGTTTCCTTGCTCAACAAGGTTTCGGATTAGAGTTAGGGTTTGTTTACTTTAAATAGACCTATAAGCCATTTTTGCTATGGAGTTTTTTCGTTTAATAAAAATTACAGAGAATTGTTTCTCAACTATCCAATTACAATATCTTTGCGAAGATTGTCGTATTTGAAGCTTGATATTCTGGTATTCGTGCGCGGATCAATAGAGTATTAGTAGGTTGCTTCTAAATGTTTTCTTGCAGGTTTTTCTCGTAGACGCTTCCGCTACACCACAATGAGAGGGAGGCAGTGAATTAAAGAAAGTAACCACGAGATGGTTGACTTAGTGGTCAAGGCTTGGGATGAAAATCCAAAGTCCTTGGTTCTACTCTTGGTAATTACATTGTGGCCAGCCATCAGGGCGCTAGCTCAACTAGTGTAAGGATGGGTTTGGGGCACGGGTAACTCCCAGGTCAGCGATTCAAATCCTACTCAGGCGAAGATGAGTTCTGATTTACCCGCCTGCATCTTTGTGTGGTCGGGGGTGTGGGCTGGGGTTTCCTATCTGTCCTACTCCATAACAACCAACAAAGAGGCCGTCAGAACCAATAAATTGGCTATGGGTGTGTCACGCATAGAGATGGCAATATTCCCTGCGGGGCCGGGGCCTCGCTGGACGGGGATGGAGGATAATATTCGGGGACGGGGACGGGGACGAGGACGGGGACGGGGATGGGGACAAAGTCTTGTCCCCGAAGTTGAAGCTGGGCGGGGACGGAGGAAGCACTCCCCTCCCCATCCCCGCCCCGATATATTATATATATATATATATATATATATATATATATATATATATATATATATATATATTATATTTATTATATATAACTGAATTTATACTTTTTTTTCTCTGTTTTAAATTATAATTTTTAAATATATAATTATATTAAACGGGGAATGGGGCGAGTATGGGGAAGGCCCCTCCAACGGGGAATCCATGCCCCCGACCCCGCTTCTCTTAATGCGGGGACGGGGACGGGGACGGGGACGGGGACGGGGACGGGGACAGGGATGGAGATGGTTTTGGGAGGTGGGGATGGTAAAGCATTCCCCATTCCCTGACCCCGACCCCGACCCACCCCGTTGCCATCCCTAGTCACGCAGTTGGGGAGGATAGGCGGATGAGTGCCTGGACAAAGTCCAAGATCCTCAATAAAAAAATAAAAATAAAATAAAAACAAAATAAAGAAAGTAGAAAACATGAATTACGTGTTTGATTTGATTTGATTTGTAGCCTTTTTTAAAAGAGACACATAAGTCATGGTTGGTATAAACAATTATTTCACTGGGGTTGGTCAGTTGGTCGCCTGTCATAGCTTGACTTTCACCTAAACTCCAACAATTCATATCAATGGCAAAATTATACTCTAAGACAACATGCTTTTGCTGATTGTTATTTGTGCTTGCTTTGTGAAATAAAATATTTGATTGAATTCTGAGTGTTTTATTTAACACGAGTTTAATAAAGGTGCGTAGCATTTAATTTTATTCAAATTTTGATTATATATATATTTATATTTACAATTTTTCTATTATCAGTTCAAACTGACAAAAGAAATATCAGTTACTTGCATGTGGACCATTGAATTTAAATACTTTAACTTGGCTGCATGCACTTGTTAAAGCATTTTTAAAATCTAATGACCCACGTATAAAAAACTGATATATTTTATATCAGTTCGAACTGATAATAGAAAGACTGTTTATATTTATTTATATAAAAGTTCTTTTTACTCTTATTTAATAAAAACAAATCTATAGCAAAATTCTTAAAAAAAAAAAAAAAAAAAAAATTGTTTAAAAAAAAAACCCCTAAAATCTTAAATATTTATCTATTTGCCGCAAATGTTTGAGAGTGGATTGCCAACGTGGATGAGTTTTGTTTCTTTTGTGAGAGAATAAAGTAAAGAGTTTGGGTGGCTTGTCTGAAATGGAATGAAAATTTTTTATTTGCTTTATATAGTGACGGTTTACTAGCAATAATATAATTTGTAATTGAAGAGTGTATGTTCCACGTGAATTGAGGGTGGATCATGGATGAGCATAACATGGTTAATTATCATATAGAGTTCATTTCTACCATTGAATTAAATTTTAATATTAAATTTTGGCTACGATATATATATATTTCACAACTTTATAAATAAATGCACGTGAATTTTTGTTTTGTTTTTTTAGAGTAAATTGCAACAAACCTCCCTGCACAACTTTATAAATAAATGCACGCGAATTTTTGTTTTGTTTTTTTTAAGAGCAAATTGCAACCAACCTCCCTGAGGTTTGGTCTTTGACAACCAAAAACAACTTTGTGTTTAATTGACAATGACCTCCCCTGTCATTAGTTAAAGTTAGTCAAGTTTAACAGAGATAAATGTATTTTCATGCTTTCAAACCTTTTTATTTATTAAAAAAATAGATTTAAAAGCTTTAAATCTTCACCATTCATCTTGGCCACATTTTTTTTTAATTTTTTTGAAAAATCTAAAACACTTGAATCTGAAGACAAATCTGGAAATACATCAATGGAAGAAGAAAATATTGTTAGATTAGATTTAGATGAGCCGTTTTTTTATTTTTTTATTTTAATAGTTTTGAAAAATCTAAAAAACTTGAATATGAAGAAAAATTCGTGAATCCATATGAAAGAAGAAAAAATTATCTGTAGAAAATGTTGTTGGATTAGATTTTGATGATCCAGATTATTAATTTTTTAGAATTTAGAATTTGAAGAAAAATATAGACATACAAGTCTCCACGGTTTTTTTTTTTTTTTTTAAATTTGTAATTATCAATTTTTTTATAGTGGGGATCCAAATTTATTTTTATATATTTATATATTTTTAAAATCAGATTTTTTTTTTATTCATGGGCATTTAGATATTTGTAGATGCCAAATCCGGTCAACAGTTAAACTTGATTAGCTTTGACTAACGATAGGGGAGGTCATTGTTAATTAATGATAAAGTTGTTTTTTATTGTTAAAAGCCAAACCTCAAGGATGTTGGCTGCAATTTGCTCTTCTATTTTTTAATAAAAGAACTTTTAAAATGGTATTCACATGGTATAGAAAAAGTCATCACAACAAGAAAATCAAAGGGTCACCGTCCCACATTAAATAATATGCCCCATATTCTTCCCTTCTCGTAACCTTCCACACCTTCCAGGCTTCCACTTTTCAGTGTGCAGGGTTTTTAGAAGAATGTTTATATTGTTTCCCTAAATATAATTATTCTCTTTAGCCAAATAAGGAAACTTTCCTTTTTCCATTCTGAGTTGACAGACCATCTTATTTGGGATGAGGGTGCTATTGTGCACCTCCAATATTATGTACATTTTAGTGTCATCATTTAACCTCAACCCTCAAGGGTTTGCAAATTGCAATTACTGTATTTTTATTATTTTTGTTAATTTTAATTGAGGATATTCTTATAAAAAGAAATGATTTTAGGTTTATTTTGTTTTCATAATTTACTAGTTACATACATTGTTGTGAGATTCTCTATCATTCATTGATTTTCACTTTCAATAATTTGAAAAGACCACTCTAAATAAAAACGAAAATTTTATTTTTAGTTTTTAAAATTAAAACAAAATTTTCAAATGAAATTGTAAGACTTTGAGGGTTTGATGTTGAAGCTATATACCTGCAGCAATCAATGCAAAAATAATGTAATGTGTGTTAAAAAGCTTTAATTTATTAACACTAATGCCATTTTTTTTTGGTTGATTTTTCTTTTTAACCAAAAATTTAATGCAACGTGTGCTAAAAAAATCTAATAAAATGAGGTTAGTTTGGTAGTATGCCCTCACATCCACATCATGAGGTTATAATATATTATTTTCAAAAAAAAAAAAAAAAGAACCTAAAAATAATTTGAACTCTCCAGACATATGCTCAACCTTAATTTTTTTAGTATAGAAAGAATCTGAACCCTTATATTTGCCTATGACAAATTATGAAATTTAGGTTATTCTTGGTTTAATTTATGGTTATGGTTGGAGGCTCGGTAACTTAATTGGGCTAGCTTATAGTGGAGCATCCATTTTCCCTAAATTGGTACAAGTAACTTTTAGAATATAAATGGTAGGTTCAAACATACACGGAAAGAATCTTAAAACACATTGTTATTTATCTTGACTTTTGTATCCACTTTATATTCTTATAGCACATGGCTGCAATGATGCATGTTCCATAGGTTAGTGTATTAAGTATTTTTGTTGATGATTTTTCATTCCAAGTCCTCGTTCACAACTTGACTTTTGTAATGGAGACATCAGCAGTTAAATGTTTTGTAGCTCTACAAACCAATATTTTCCTTTGTAGCTTTACGTGTTTTTTTTAAATCAAATCAAATCAAATCAATTTACAGTTTGTTAAAAGAAATTCATGTTTTCTACTTTCGTTAATTCACTGCTTCCCTCTCTTCGATAATAATCAAGTGAGTACTGGTTAGGGGTCCGGCTACAATGCAGTGATTTTATATCACTGCATGATGCAGCCAAAAAAAATAGTAGATAGAAGTGAATAGTGTAGGTTTTCAACCTACTATTGCCCTTAACTCATTAAAATAATAATATATATTTATTGATTTGACTTTACTAATAATAAAAATAAATAAAAAAAGAAAAAGTAATAATAAAAAAAATATTTAATATTGAAAAATAATATAATTTTTTTTTTCCATCAGAATAAAATTAATTATTTTATTATTATTTTCATGGTAACTACTTTTAGGATATTGGTAACTACTTTTACTGTCTTCGTAAATACTTCTACGGCTCGGTAACTACCTAAGGGTTTTTCCAAAAAAAATTAGCTTGTAACTACTTTTACGGCTTTGGTAACTACTATAAGGGAAATAGTAACCACTTTCACGGCTTGGTAACTACTTAAGGGTTTTTCCCTTGTAACAACTTTCACGGTAGTGGTAACTATATTTACGGTTATGGTAACTACTTTCATGGCTTGGTAACTACTTAACAGTTCTTCTCAAAAAAATTACTTTGTAACTACTTTTACGGTAGCGGTAACTAATTTCACGGATCTGGTAACTACTTTCAGGGGTTAGTAACTACTTAACGGTTTTTCTAAAAAAAATTACCTTGTAACTACTTTTACGGTAGCGGTAACGACTTTCACGATTCTGGTAACTACTTTAAGAGGTTGGTAACTACTTAAGGGTTTTTCCAATAAAAATTACCTTGTAACTACTTTTACGGTAGTGGTAACTACTTTTAGGGAAATGGTAACTACTTTTAGGGAAATGGTAACTACTTTCACGGCTTGGTAACTACTTAAGGGTTTTTCCCTTGTAACTACTTTCACGGCAGTGGTAACTACTTTTACTGTCACGGTAACTACTTTCACGACTTGGTAACTACTTAACGGTTCTTCCCAAAAAAATTACCTTGTAGCTACTTTTACGGTAGCGGTAACTACTTTCACGGTTCTGGTAACTACTGTTGTATGCATAAATTCGCCAACCCGACGCGTCATCAAAAAGAGTCAATAAAGATTGCCACGTCACTCATTGACCGGGTCAACGAAGGAAATGTGACAAGTCAATGTCAAAGTACCTCGAAACCAAAAAAGTCAGAAACACGCTCGCCGAAACTGGATATGTACTCGCCAAATCTAGATATATGGTTGCCGAAGAAACGAAACCCAGAAATAAATGTATTCGCTGCACCAGCATACTGGGCCTAAACCAACTCGGCAGAAACACAGAAATAAACCCTACACTTTAGAAAACCCATAAACAAACAAGGAATCAAGGGAGGAAAATGTGAAGACCTATCTGTATCCGTAACAACGTGGGATTCCCAGTACGAATCTGAAAGGAGATCCTACTACGAGTAGGACTAAAATCAAGGGGAAAACCCTAAATATAATGTATAAATAGAACCACCTATCCCTCGAGAAGGGGGTTCAGAAAAATCGAGAGAAAAGAGAGCAACTGTAAGAGAGATCTAAGTGTATGATAAGGCAACGAAAACCTAGTATTATTTTTCTGCCCTCAGGGGTGCCGTGGTTTTTTCCCATTCAAGGGTTTTCCATGTAAAATCTGTCTTTTACATGCGTTCTTAATTTTCTTGTTTTATATTAAATTGATATAATTGTTGAGTGCGTGGCAATCCAAAAATCACCGTCAACAATTGGCGCTAGAAGGAGGGGGTTTACAAAAAACTTCGAGGAACCCTTGCGAATTAAAGAACATGAACATGAACATGAGTAACGACAGTGACAGAGACGTTAACTCCAGCGGAGATCAGGTTATTGAACCAGCTGCGCCGACAGGAGATAGGGCAGTAACGATCGAGGAACAATCGGCGGCAACACCAGGGACTAGGGCCGCCGACCCTGGGATTCTGCAGCACTTCCAAGCTGCGTTGGTAAACCTAATCAGCGAAGCCAACAAGATAGGGCTTTCGCTTCCCATCGGTTTGGGAGTTTCATCCCCTTATGAGTTAACTACCCCTGGAATCCATCCTCCTGGAAAGCTACGATCAGAAGTTCACATCGCAATCCCTGATACTCAAGCAAGACAATCCACCGAGGAGACTCCCCAGGACCACCCAGAGTATTTCGAAAGGAGAAAACAAAGGAAAGGAAAAGGTGTGATGAATGAAGAATCCAGAGAGGAGCGAGACCAGGCGCGGACACATGGGGTCAATTCCAGTGACACATACCAACGGAACCGACGGAGACACCGTTCTATCTCGTCTGAAGATAAGAGTCCGCGTCCACAAAGAGAGTTACGGTCCAAAAGAGCACGGCGAAGGAGATCCGAAAGCACAGAAGATCGAAGGAGCCCTGATAATCGGAACAACCATGGGAGAATGACAATTAAGAGCAGACTTGATCCAGCAGGAGATCCGACTGGTCAGCGAGATATCACCCTACAAGAGCTATCAAGAAAGGTTTCAGCGATGGCACGAAGGTACGGCTGTAACGTATCTTCAGATGATGAGTCAGACAGCCCATTCATTGCTGATATTGCTCGCACCCAGTTCCCAGACAGATTTAGAATGCCAACCATTGAGCAGTACAAGGAGAACAGGGACCCGAAGGAGCATGTTCACCGATTCCGTAACATCATGGCCCAGTATTCGTCTGATGACGGGCTTTTATGTCTCACATTCCCTCAAACGTTCGGCGATCTCGCCTCTAGGTGGTTTGGAAGACTTCCGCCCGGAAGTATAAGCAGTTTCTCAAACCTCAGCAAGGCGTTCATAAGACAGTTCACGGGGAGCATGCAGAGAAGAAAGTCACTCGCTCATCTATCAAATTTGAAACAGGAGCACAATGAGTCAATCAAGAAGTACCTAGCAAGATTTGGTAAGGAGGTTGCTCAAATTGAAGATGCCAGCGATGTAGCTGTGATCGCCGCTTTCACCAATAGGTTACAAAGCGGGCGATTATCTTTTGACCTACGAAGAGAGAGACCAAAAACTTATGAGGAGATGATGGAAATAGCTGGCGACTATGCATTAGCAGAAGAAGAAGAAGTAGCACAAGGGGGTAGCTACGTGCATGGACACAAACCTGACTCAAAATCGGATCGAAAGGATGACAAGAAGATGGTATCACGTGATCGCCAGAGAGACGAGAAAGGCCAAAAGGGGCACTCGAGAGAAAGCAAAGGAAATCCTCGAGCCAGTAGGTTTCGAGGAAGGTACAACCATTACACCCCTTTAACCGGCGATCAAGAGGAAATATTTTCTGTGGTGGAAGACAAAGGACTCGCTAAATACCCTCGACAGCAGTCGGCGAATGCCAGGAGAGACACAACTAAGTACTGCCGATTCCACAAAGATCATGGGCATGAAACCTCAAAGTGTTTCCAGCTGCGTGACCACATTGAAAGTTTGATCAGAGATGGGCACCTGAAGGATTTTGCTTTGAAGGGAGATAAATATGGTGGTCGCCAGGATAGCCGCCAAGGAAACAGGCAGGAGGGGAAAAGTCCAAGGGGGAACAGCCCTAACGCCACCATAAACACCATTTTCGGCGGACCTCATACTGGGAGAAGCAATCGAGAAAGGATGTCAGAAGTTCGAGAAGTAATGTATGAAAGCAGAAGCATGGAGATCAATTCCGTACAGAGAAGCCCCAAGAAGGGAAGAGAAGGACATGACCCTATAACATTTACAGCAGAAGACTCAGACGGGATAGATGCAAAACCTAACGACGCAATCGTCGTGGGGGTTCGAATAGCCCATAGGGATGTCCTTCGGGTGATGATTGACAATGGAAGTTCAGCCGATATCCTAAGTGCCAGAGTATATGATGAATTGCGGCTGGACAGAAAAGATCTCGAACCATTCCATGTACCACTAAAGGGATTTGGTGGCGCATAAGTTAGGTCGTTAGGAACTGTTAAACTGCCGGTGAGATTTGGTACAGCACCATGCCGGCGAACAATCCTTTTGGACTTTGTCATGGTTGACATCCACAATTGGCCGTATAATGCTTTACTTGGCCGACCGTTTCTTAACAAAGCTCGAGCTGTCACTTCAACCCATGCATTGAAAATAAAATTCCCTACAAAATTTGGTGTCGGAGAATTGAGAGGGTCACAGGAGATGGCTCGCCGCGCCAACCTATCAATCTTCAAAGATAAAGCAGGGATGGAAACTTTAAACATATTCGAAGTGGACAGGGAGGTGCAGGAAGATAGTCCGGGAAACTTCGAACTGGACCCAAGGGACAAAACGAGCAGAGAGAAAGAAGAACCAACTGAGTCAGTTATTCTAGACGAAGCGGAACCAGACAAAACAGTGAAGATCGGAGCAAGGCTGGCTAAACAAGTTAAGAAAGATGTGACAAACTTGTTAAAGGAATATAAGGGGATTTTCGCTTGGTGCCACGAAGACATGCCAGGGATTGATAGAAGTGTAATTTCGCACAATCTGGCTATGAATGAGAAATGCAAGCCAGTTGTGTAAAAAATGAGGAGTTTTAACCCATAAAGAAGTGCAGCGATTAAGGAGGAAGTATCAAAATTGCTCGCTGCAAGGTCAATCAGAGAAGTTAAATACCCAGAATGGGTGGCGAATGTGGTCTTAGTGAAAAAGAAAAACAATCAATGGAGGATGTGCGTCGACTTCACCGATCTGAATAAAGCCTGCCCCAAGGATAGCTTCCCGCTACCAAGGATCGACCAGTTAGTCGATGCAACAGCTGGACATGAAACGTTGAGCTTCATGGATGCATATTCAGGATATAACCAAATAAAGATGCATAAGCCAGACGAAGAGAAGACAGCGTTCACCACAGATCAGGGGTTGTATTGTTACACGGTCATGCCATTCGGCCTAAAAAACGCTGGGGCAACTTACCAGTGCTTGGTCAACAGAATGTTCGCTAGACAAATCGGGAGAAATATGGAAGTCTACGTTGACGATATGCTAACAAAAAGCACCACAGCGGATAGACATACAGATGACCTGAGGGAAACATTCGACGTGCTGGTCAAGTATGGAATGAAGTTGAATCCAGCAAAATGCGTATTCAGCGTACCATCTGGGAGGTTTTTCGGATATCAAGTACATCAAAGGGGAATAGAGGTGAACCCTGAAAAAAATCCAAGCACTAGCAAAAATGGTCTCGCCAAGAACTCTGAAAGACGTTCAAAAACTCACAGGGTGCTTAGCATCGCTGAGCAAATTCATAGCCAAATCAACAGACCGATGCCTACCATTTTTCAAAGCTCTAAAAAAGGGAAAAGGAATCGAGTGGAATGAGGAGTGTGAAAAGGCTTTCCAAGCCTTGAAAGATTACCTGGGGCAAGCACCGCTGCTATCAAAACCAGAAACAGGAGAAACATTGTACATGTACTTGTCCGTCTCTGGAGCAGCCACAAGTTTCGTGCTAGTAAAACAGGAAGATGGGATCCAGAAACCAATATACTACACCAGCAAAGCACTGTTGCCAGCCGAAACCAGATACTCGCCGGTTGAAAAATTGGCACTAGCTCTAATAACAGCAGCGAGGAAACTGAGGCCATATTTCTAGGCTCATAAAATCAGAGTATACACCAACTGCCCACTGAAGTTAATCCTGCAGAAACCAGAAGTATCCGGTCGATTAACAAAGTGGGCAATCAAGTTAAGTGAATTCGATGTAGAGTACCTCCCAAGGACAGCAATTAAAGCCCAGGCAGTGGCACACTTTGTAGCAGAGTTCACCGAACCAAACGTGGAAGTAGCGAGAATGATGGAGGAACAAAATAAAAAAATATATAAATGGCAACTCCGCGTTGACGGCTCATCAAACACGCATGGCAGCGGGGCAGGGGTAGTAGTGTTAACCCCAGAAGGAGACTCAGTCGAATGTGCCTTGCGTTTTGACTTCTGAAAGTCCTAGAGGCGTGTTTATCAATATAAAGCTAGAGGGGGGGTGAATAGATTTTATCTAATTATTACCCAATTTTCGCATGCATGTCAATTTTATGAAAATACCCCTAGCAAGTCAACAAAACATACAAGTGTAATAAGATGCGGAAATAGTAAATGACACTTGATGTATACGTGGAAAACCCAACGACTGGGAAAAACCACGGGCTGTTAAGTGCGCCACACTCGGACCTCGAAATCCACTATATGAAAAGACGGTTACACCCTCAAGTGATTCTCGGACCCTCACCCTAGATAACCTCAGGCTATGGACACTACCAATCGCCACTCTTGGTTCAATCCCTAGTGATATCCCCTGATACACTACTCTTGGCGTGAGCACCCTCTAATCTACCACGCGGGCCTTTTATAGCGGCTCTAGTCCAATTTGCTTGAGGCCTAAGCAACCTTAGCCCCAAGACTTCAATCTCTCAAAAGAGATGCACAACCCTATGTGAATATGTATGAATATTCAATTATGCAATAAGAGCTAGGTACTCTAAATGCTTACCTAGGATTATAAGATGACAATATAACAATCCTAGATATCACATATAGCTATATGACATGGCATATAACTTTAGCTAAGTAAAGGATCACCAATCCTAGATACAAAGCTGTCATATAAAACCCACAAACATTCAAAGGATTACTAGTTGATTAAAAAACAATCTATCAACCTAGTTACAATACATCACACAAGAATGTTCATGGCATAGCTTTTAGGCAATATGACCTAATCAAATAAGCTATGAAAAATAATCTCAATCAATAAATGAGATCAATTAGCTAGATGGCATATGAACATTAAAGCCTAGCTAATAAATAATACCCAATCACACATAATCTCAATCTTATATGTAGAAATTAATCTAAACACATATAAGTAAAATATGAGATAAAATTGATAAGTAGAAACACTAATTATGTAAGATAAAAGTGTTCAACAAATCATACCATGTGTTTTGAAGAAGTCCCTGCATTAGCATATGCTAGATGATCTAGATGATGCTTAGATGAAGATTTATGCATGTGGAGGTGAATTAGGTTTAGAGAGTATCTAAGCTTTAACTCTTCAGTCTCTCTAAATATCTCTCTCAGTAGGGTTCTTATGATCAAGACTTGTGTTCTGAACCAGATATAAGATGTATTTATAGAGACCAAAAACAGGGCAGGTGAAATACAATTTTGCCCTTGAACGCACCGATCGGCGGTTTCATTCGGCGCCAGGCCGCCGAAATGAAAACCCGCCGAATGGCTCCCGAGTGGAACAGGGGAACTTCGCGACTTCATTCGGCGGTTGGAAACCGCCGATCCCAACCGACCGTTTTGGACCCGAGAGAATATATTTCAATCAGGTCTCATTCGGTGGTTCGTAACGGCCGGCCAGCCAAAACCGACGTAACCGCCGAGTCACCAAAAATGGTGTCAAATCAAGGCAGAGAACACAAGGGCATCTCCACCGCGATCATCGCGCAAAACAAAGCATTACCGTGCACGCCGCGGGACGTTTCCGAACATCCTTAGGGAAACGAATTACTCCACACTAAAAGCTAACATAACATGAAGTGCAAGTGTGGGTATTGAATGCATCCTAATCCTAACATGTCATTCATTATCATATAACAAGATGCAATCAATTCAACATGCAAGAAGAGATATTGAATAAATCAATAAAGCACAATGCACACAAAATATAAACACACCATACAAGAATAAGAGTTATGCATGTTGTGTGTGTGTGTGCAACTATATCTCTTCAAGCCAATGTAAGCACTAGATATATACCTTTGGTGCTTGTCCTCTTGAGGTCTTGGAAAGGGTCTTGATCTTCAACAAACACCTAGACTACCCTTACAACCAAACCCCAACATGTGGTTTGACCACGAAATAAGCCAATCAATTAATGGGAATCCTAACAACTTCAAAGCTACCAACAATCAAGCCGAGTACGAGGCACTCATAGCAGGTTTAAAAATTAGCACAGTCCTAGGAGCAGACGAAGTGGAAGTTTTTAGCGACTCTCAAGTTGTTGTCAATCAAGTACTAGATGAATACCAAGCAAGAGATGAGAGCATGATCACCTACCTGGAATTGGCAAAGGAGCTATTAAAAAGATTTAAAGAATACATGATTGTTCATGTCCCCCGAGAAGAAAACGAGAAAGCTGATGCCTTGGCCAAATTGGCATCTGCCACAATCAGCATCTGGCCCAAAAATATTTCTATGATTCGCTTATTACAGCCGAGTATAGTTAAAACAAAGGAAGTTGGGGCAGTCTTTGGCGAAAGGGACAGCTGGATCACACCAATCAAAGAATATCTCATCATGAGTGTACTCCCAAGGGCCCGTTAGAAGCAAAGCGGCTGAAGTACAGAGCTACAAGATACTCATACTCAATGGAGAACTGTACAAGGGGATACTCGAGGGCACTGCAGAGATGTGTTGGGCCTGAGAGTAGAAGTTATCCGAGATCATACATAGTGGAAATTGTGGGAACCACGCTGGGGGCGCCAGTCTAGCCCACAAAACATTAAGGCAGGGTTTTTACTGGCCAACACTGTTCGCCGACTCCAAAAGGGTGGCAGCGGAGATGGAGGCTTGTCAGAAAATTGCTAATAACATCCGACAGCCACCTGAACTCTTGCAAAGTATACTACCCCTCCCGTGGCCGTTCGCCATATGGGAATTGACTTGATCGACCCAATGCCAACAGCAATTGGAGGAGCAAAACATGTCATAGTAATGTAATCGTATTTTAGTATTTACTATCAAGGCATATTCTATTTTACTTACTTGTATGTTTTTGATCATATGATTAAAACAAGAATTAAAGAATTAATTGTGCTGCATTGATTGAGTGTTGGAGTGGAAGCTAATTAGGTTTTTTGATTAATCTTGATTAGCTAAGTATTTGAAATGAATCTAGCTTATGATTCTAGGATTGAATAATTGTATATCATATCCTGGTAGCATTTTGAGTATTGTACATTTCACCTAGGTTGCAAATCTCTTCAAGAGAATTATAGTCTTGGCTAAGGTTGCTTAGGTCTCAAGCAATTAGGACTAGAGCCACTTTTAAAGGCCCGAGTGGTAGAAGTGGGGGGTTATTGACCGGAGTGTTAGACGAGGTCTACATAGGTTGTAAACTCCATTTCGATTAGTGGATTTCGAGGTCCGAGTGTGGCGCACTAAACAACCCGTGGTTTTTCCCAGTGGTTGGGTTTCCATGTATACATCAAGTGTTATTTAAATTCCGCACTATATTACACTTGCTTGTATTTTTTACTAGTCGGGGTATTTTTGTAAAATTGACTTGCATGCGAAAATTGGGTAATAATAGTTAAAATATATTCACCCCCCCTCTAGATATATATATCGAACACACCGAGCGTTATTGTATTACTTTCAGAAACACCTCATGTGGAGTTGCTCCCTAGTTAGGCGCATTATTGGGAATGTCTTAATGATGGCACTGAACTCCTTCATGAATTGCAAACAATCCTCATTCAACTTCCCATAGAAGGAAGGTAGAAGGTTGACATGCATCGTCCTTAGCTCATATCCCCTTGCAACCGGATCTAAGACAATTGGTGAAGGTTGATTCCCAATTGCGGGTAATGAGTACTCCCCCATGGTCATCCTTTGGCCTTGGTTAGTAGGAGTCTCTTGAGTCACTTCTTCCCTAGGAGGTGCTTCATCCTCCCTCATTGGTTCTTGTCCCACTATACTCATAGTTTGCCTAGGATTCTCTTCAACTTCTCTAACAACTCTCCCAACACGGCTAGATTCTCCCAATGGTGGGTGTACTCCTCTTCCTAGGGATCTCCTACTGAGCATACACCTAAATTCCTGAAAATGGAAAGGATAAAGACGAAAAAGGTAAAAAGAACTACGAAAATCTACTAATAACCGAAATCAACAATAGAAAAATGTTAGTAAGTTAACTAGCAAAATTATATAATACAAAGATAAGTCAATAAATTCAACAATCGCTACCATTCCCCGGCAGCGGCGCCAATTTTGATGAGGTCGTTTTGGTACTCAACAAAATACAATATTGATGTTCTTTTGAAAACCGTATTTTAACCACTTAAAAATCTTTAAAGATAATATTTCTTAGCAAGTGGTAAGCAAAGTTCGTTCCATAGGGAGATGGAGGATGTATTGGATCAATTGACTAATCTAAAGCAATAAAATAAATCATTGAAAATGGATAGTTGTTTTGGGTTTTACAACCCATGAAAATGCAATTAAAATAAACATACAAAAATGATATGAAAAATAGAATACTCAACAATTTTGATAAGAGAGATGGTAAAGTCAATTAATAGAAGATAGGGAATAGATTGAGTTACTCATGAATCTAGGTAATGCTTTCAAAACTCAATAATGACCAATCTCATAAATGTTAGCCATTTGTTTTCTAAAGTGTGTTGAGGTCATCACTATGAACACTCAACATCTTCTCACCTCAATGCCTAACCGATTAAGGAAAGGGTGTCAAGGTGAGATTAGTTAGGTACAAATCAAGGGTTGGATTAATGGGGTTGATATACCCACCACTAATCCATCCTAATCACTAAGTTCTTCAACCAATCAAGGGTGTCAATCCAAGATTGGTTTCACAACAAATTATCCAACACAATATTACGATTTACTAGTGATATACAATGCAAATCATAATAAACATAGAATCTAAATATAAAGTGAAAAGAAAACAAATAGAGATTCAATTGCAAATAGTTTAGCAAATACCCATATCCACAAGTTCCTCAAATATATCCCCTAAATTAGGGGTTTAGCTACACATAGTTACAAACAAAAGAATAGGAAGTAATAGTTGAGGAAATCACCCTTAGGCCACCTTCTTTAGAGCTTGCTCCTTCCTTTCCCTTGATGCTCCTAGTGTAGAGAGTGGTAGAAGATGAAGTGTCTAGATAGGTGGGTGTCTAATGGTAAGTGACAAAGGTATGGAAATGGAGAGAATGGAAAGAGAGGAATGATTTGGGTGAAGGAATCAAGATATTGTGTTGAGGTTTTTGATGGTAGAGGTAGTTCAAGATTAGAGAATGGAAGAGGTTGAAAGGTGAGTAATGGATGAGAAACTAGGGTTAGATTTGTAGAAATTTCGTGCTCTCTAAGTATGGTGTGTGGCTCAAGTTTGGAAGAAGAGGAATATATATAGTGGCCATGGAAATGTACTGATAACCGTTGGAAAATCTAATGTGGCAAGGTGTCGCCACTTCCATTGTCACCACTTGTCATGGCGACACAAGTGGCGACAGACGATTATACCTCCTGAGATCCAAGTGTCGCCACAATTCTCATCTTTTTCGCCATTTCCCAAGTGGCGACATCATATTGTGCTTACAAAAACCTTCTGATGGCGACGCTTGTGGCGACAGAAGTGGCGACAAATTCATTTCTTCTGTGTCTCCATATATAGAAGTGGCGACATCTTGTGGCGGCGAGACCTGATTGATTTGCCTTGAAATAGGACTTCTTGTCGCCATGGCGACACAAGTGTCGACAACATAAGTGGCGACAATGCCCTGTTTTGCCCACTTGTGCACCTTTTTGAACCAAACTTCACATCTTCTTCACAAAAGCCCTTGATACCTAAATAAACTTGAAATGCTTATTTTAACACTATTAAATACGGGGACATGCCCGAGAATCAAGCATAAAGAGACGAGAATGAGGTACAAAATCATACCAAATTTGGCTTGATCATATGTCATGAAATAAGCCGATCATATGTCATGAAATAAGCCAATCACAAAATAGAGGTCCTTACAAGAAGAGATCATTTTATTTTGATAGTGCACTAGTAGCTTATACATCAATAGGTTTTGTGCACAACTTCTAATAAGGTTCACGTGAGTTTCGATTATTAGATTGAGAATTCAAAAGTGACTGGAACGTTCTTTGTTATCTCTTGGAGGTTTAGTGACTAACGAAAAAGAAAAAGTTTTTGTTATCCATCCTCAGGTACACAATTCAAAGAAAGGGAGACCACACTCTTAGGTAATTCACGTTCGTGATTGGATTGGAAGATCTTGCGGATTACCATCGACGCAACGTCAATCGGATCACGCGACAAAGGTACGATACTTTTATTATATATTAATTAATCAAGGGGTTAAGGTTCATCTTTAAAAGGGAAAATTTTGAACTATACTAAACCTATTTTTCGCTTCCGCTGCGTGTATTTTTCCCTACAATTGGTATCAGAGCCTTGGTTGTACCCTTGATTAATTAATGCATACGTACGTGAATCTATTTCTTTTTATTGTGATTATGCATGTTTTAGAAAGAGATGACACTCTAGGTATTCTCATATATAATTACATTGGAATGTATGGATTTATATATGTTATTATAATTATATGAATTGTTGTTGCTTGATTTTGGTCTTAGAATTTCAATGTATTTTTTGTTTCAGAATTGTAACAAGAAGGGTGGTCTATCATCGCCATAATTCCTTCTTGGTAGTTGCTAAGTTCTCTTTTATTTTTATTGTAATAAAATAGTCAAGTTTTTTATTGTATTAAAATAGTGCAGTTTTTATTGTATTAAAAAAACTGCAGTGATTAAAAAAAAAAAAACTTTAGTAATTTATTGTTAAAATATGTTGTAATATATATTCAAGTTTCGAAGAATCGAAGATGTGAAGAATTGGAAGCAATCGGAACTAACTTGGGATCGTGTGCACCATAGCAATGAGCGTGCATGCAATTTAGCATGTAGCTACGCTTGTTGTGGTATGGGCTGTGCACGGCAGCCCTTTATGGTGCTGTGGGGTGCGCACGCCTATGGAAGGCAACCAAGGGGTGTGCAAGTGGACGATGGCTGCATGAAGACTTGTTCGCAAATAAAGGAGTTTTTGTATTCCAAACAAATGTAATTTACTTGCTTTTCTAGGATGGACCAAAATAGTGGCTATTTATTTTTCGTAAATATTACAATATTTGCTGTTGTATGATAACATGTCATATAGAATAGGAGTGCCACTCATATATCTCTTTTGGTATGAACATGCATTGAATGATTTAGGTATATAATTGACATCTAGATAACTTGGTAAATCATTCTATGGAATTTAATCACACGCCTTAAATAATTGAGTGGGAGAAGGTGTTTTGAAACACCTATGGCCTTCAAGGTTAGTTGAGCTTTATGTTTCGTGTGATAACCCCCCAAGGGGTATCCATGAATGGAATTTAGCAAGAGACTTCCTTACAAGGATAGACTAGACAATTGACTCAAACGAGATCTACTCTCAAATGAGGGATTTTCGTGAGAGAAAATATTGAGGGTCGATATCTTGGTAACACACTCAATGTGATTTTATTGGTATCCTCCCAAGAGTTCTTGTCAATAAAATCGCAAGGCTAAAATTGAAAACGCTGGTTGTTATGTTAACAATTAGGTGGGACCTAGTCCAACTAGTAAATGGTACGAACTCCCAAAGGAGGCGTAACATTTATGGGTGTTGGATCACCGTTGAATTTTTACGATTGAGTTATTTATTTAATTCAAGATAAATATTCGAAAGTGCTTTATCATGATTATTTACTTATATATATTTTTGTTTTTATTCAAAAATCATGACCCCATCCCCAATGAACATCCTGAAAGATAATATTTTAACTAGAGATAATTATGTCATATGGAAAAGGAAAATTGGGCTGTTGCTGCAAGCTGAAAATCATAAGTTCGTTCTAACTACTCCTAAACCACCTGCTCCTAATAATGAATATAATATGATGCAAAGAGATGAGTATGAGTAGTGGAAGACCTCATATGATATGGTCAAATATTACATTATGGCTACTATCTTCGACGTGTTGCAACAGCAGCATGAAGGAATGGGGTCTGATCGGACTATTTTATTCCTATTTGAGGTCCCCCATTTCCGATCGTTTGTTCGTTTTCGAGTGTATTTTTGTATATAATGTTTTGTTTGAGCCTTGTGTAGGTACATATTCCCTACAACAGGTATTTGAGCTTAAAGATTAGTTGGGAAGGCAAAATGGAGCAAAAAGGGCTGAAATTGTATATACGCGTGCAGAATGTACAACTTGTGGAGGTCATATCTTCCTCCTCAGATCGAACCATGTTGATTTCTTTATATATTCGGAAAGCTCTGGAAGTCTAGTTTCCATAACATTTTATGGATTGTGATTCCGAGCTTTCTACAGGAAGTTATAGCCATTTCCGTAATAGTACGCGATGCTGAAAACACTGAAATGCTGTCAGGTCCAAAAGGCTACTTCAATTCTGCGGCTAGGCCGCATAACGAAACCGTCGAATCATTTCAGAAAGTCATTTTTTGGGTGAATTTCAGGGACAGTTTCGTCCTTTCACCCCAACCTTCAGCCTTAACCTCCCAACACTATATAAACACCTTATTCTCTTCTCTCCCAATAGAACCCACTCCCCACACACTTCCTCCTCCTCTTCTTCTTCTTGTTCTTCTTCTTCTTGTTCTTGTTCTTGTTCTTCTTCTTCATTTTCTTCCACCTAATAAGAAAGAGAGAGAGAAGCTTTCTAGAGCATCCATGGAGGTTTTTCCTCTATGGATGCTCCCCACTTCATCTTCTACCCATCATCCATACATCTAGGAGTAGATTACAAGGAGAAAAGAGGGTATTTGGACCAAATTCGAGCCAAGCATGGATCAAAGGAGATTAGCACACTCTGGAGGGGCTCTCCACTTGGGTTTTCTCTTTTATCTCATTCTCTTTGTATTTCTTGTTTTCTTAGATGTGTAATCCTCACTTGAGAATATTTGTAAACCTAATTTGTGCTCAATATATATGTGGTTGTTTTTATATCCAATTTGTGATTTGATTCATTCTTGATTGTTGTAGAATATATCTCTTATCTTGAAATGCATATTTATGGATGATTAGAAATTAATATGTATTCATGGATGGGATTAGGAGTAGATTAATGTAAATTAGGAGTAGTTATAATCAAATATCTCTTATCTTAACGAACCCTGTGTTTACAAGAGGATTAAAGGTGACAAGTTGGTTTTCCTCATTCTTTATGTTGATGGTATACTACTCATCGGAAACGATGTAGGTGTACTGACATCAGTAAAAGAATGGTTAGCAAAACAATTTGATATGAAGGACTTAGGAGAAGCAAGTTATATTCTTGGTATCCAAGTTATATTTAAGGGATAGAAAGAATAGAACGATTGCACTATCCCAAGCTTCATACATAGATAAAATCTTGTCTAGGTTTTCCATGCAAGATTCCAAGAAAGGTATGTTACCTTTCAGACATGGAATCAAGCTTACTAAGGAACAAGTTCTTAAGAATGAGCATGAAGAGCAATTCATGAATAGGATTCCATATGTCTCGGCGGTTGGAAGTCTCATGTATGCAATGCTCTACACTATACCATATATTTGTTTTGCTGTGGGCATAGTTAGCAGGTTTCAATCGAAACCTAGTCTTGATCATTGGACAACAGTCAAGCATATTTTTAAGTATCTCAAGAGAACGAGAGATAATATGCTTATATATTCAGGAGGGGATTTGATTCCCGTTAGGTATACATATTCTGATTTCCAGTCGGATTCTGACTCTAGAAAATCCACATTAGGATCTGTGTTTACTCTTGGAGGAAGAGCAGTCATATGGAGGAGTATCAAACAATCTTGTATTGATTCCACCATGGAAGCTGAGTATGTTGCTGCATGCGAAGCTGTCTGGCTCCGCTAATTCCTGATTGACTTGGAAGTGGTTTCCAGTGCGAATAAGCAGATCATTATCTACTGTGACAACAGTGGAGCAGTGGCTAATTCGAGAGAACCAAGAAGTCATAAGAGAGGAAAACACATTGAAAGGAAATATCATCTTTTGAGGGAAATTGTGCATAAGGGTGACGTGACGATTACCAAAATCGCGTCAATAGAAAATCTACCGGATCCCTTCATAAAGGCTCTACCACAGAAGAGTTTTGATGGGCACCTAGAGAACATGGGAATGAGAGATATGACACATTTGCTATAGCGCAAGTGGGAGATTGTCAGGGTTATGCTCAATAGCAAGAGTATAATATTGTTTTTGATAATCTTATCATATTAATAAAGTGATTTCTGTTTTAACAAATCTTATAGCATTTATAGACTAAATATTATAATTGTCAAAAGTAAATAATCATAAGGTCAAAAGACTATGAGAAAAGAAGAATTGTTCGTACATCTGGATATATATGAGGTAGACACAATTTTTTAGTTAGTCTTGAATAAATGTTCACAACTTAAGGTAAAGGTTGGGCACCTTTATCTTGTTAAAGTTGTAGATTCTTTTGCTAACATTTGAGTGAGATCAAATGTGTTATGATGAGTCTAAATCATCAAAGTGGTGTTGAGTAAAAGAATCTAGTGCACTAGGTGCATTGAATAGGATTACAATGAAATACTTTATCTAGAACCGTCAGTAGATAAAAGTCTTTTCATTATGAGGACAATCGGAGAGTCTATCTTAATCCTAAGATAAATGATGGACTTATGATTACAAGTGTTATCATTTGAGCTATCAATGAGTACGATTATATAGCATAGTCTATCCTTGATAGTTTGGTAGTATTCATTTGCTAATCGATAGAGGACTTCATTTATATATATGGACACTGTGGCTCTATTTATTAAATGAGAGTATAATATCATCATATGGATGTTTTGAGATATTGGATATTAAATCTCAACGTTGAGTTTTCGATAGTGTCTATTGAAAACATGGCTTCTGGACAAGTCAGAATATCCAAGTTCAAAATGTGGTCATATGAGTAAATATGGTAACTAGGAGAGCTATAGGTGGTCTATGAGCTCCTGGCGATTACTGATATTATTCACGAGGATTCACTATCTGCAATAAGATTGTCTAGGGTATGAATGAGGAACTTTTACTTATTCTATCTTTATTTAAGAGTGCAATTTTAGTTCTTTAGTGGAATGAACTAAAATTAATAGATCGAGCCTAAGTGAATCATTTGTTGATTGTGATTGGGTTATGTCTATTGAAGCTTAAATTTAGATAGCTCACCAAGATCCCCAATCCACTCGGACTTGCATGGATAACTTGATATATTCTACCGGACTAATTTATGAGTCCATCTAGAATTGTATTAAGGCATGTGGACTTGTTTCTTTTAGTAAGAATGGGCCTAGTTCACATGTGGCCTTTTTGATTAAGGTCCAATGGATTTAATAAAATGGAAAAATAATATTTAGCCCATGTATGTGTATATGGGTGGCAAGGCTAAATTATTAGTCTAAAATATTATTTTATTTTATTATTTGATTAAATGGAAATTAATTAATTAAGAATCAAAATCTTTTTCTGACTAGGAAATATGTTTCTTAGTAGTATACTATTGTGGTTGTATAATGAGAATAAAAGATTTTATTTGATAAGAAGATAAATAAAATGATTTTATTTATCTAGTCAAATTAGGAAGTCTTTTGTGTTAGGATTATGCTCAATAGCAAGAGTGTAATATTTTAATTGAGAATCTTTTTCATATTAATAAAGTGATTTCTGGTTTAACAAATCTTATAGCATTTATAGTTTAATATTATAATTGTCAAAAGTAAATAATCATATGGTCTAAAGACTATGAGAAAAGAAGAATTGTTCGTACATCTGGATATGTATGAGGAAGACACAATTCTTTAGTTAGTCTTGAATAATGTTCACAACTTAAGTTAAAGGTTGGGCACCTTTACCTTGTTAAAGTTGTAGAATTCTTTTGCTAGCATTTGAGTGGGATCAAATGAGATATGATGAGTCTAAAATCGTCGGAGGGTCTTCGAGTAAAAGAATCTAGTGCACTGGGTGCATTGAATTGGATCACAATGAAAAGCTTTATCTAGAACCGTCAATAGATAATGGTCTTTTCATTATCAGGACAATCAGAGAGTCTATCTTAATCCTGAGATAAATGAAGGACTTATGGTTGCAAGTGGTATCATTTGAGTTATCAATGAGTACGATTATATAGCATAGTCTATCCTCGATAGTTTGGTGATATTCATTTGTTAATCGGTAGAGGACTTCATTTATAGATATGGACATCGTGGCTCCATTTATTAAATGAGAGTATAATATCATCATATGGATGTTTTGAGGTAATTGGATATTAAATCTCAACGTTGAGTTTTCGATAGTGACTATTGAAAACATGGCTTCTGGACAAGTCAAAACATCCAAGTTCAAAACGTGGTCATATGAGTAAATATGGTAACTTGGAGAGTTATAGGCGGTCTATGAACTTTTGGTGATTACTGATATTAATCACGAGGATACACTATCTCCAATATGATTGTCTAGGGTATGAATGAGGAACATCTTCTTATTCTATCTTTCTTTAAGAGTTCAATTTTAGCTCTTTAGTGGAATGAGTTAAAATTAATGGATCAGACCTAAGTGAATCATTTGTTGATTGTGATTAGGTTATGTCTATTAAAGCTTAAATTTAGATAGCCCGCCAAGATCCCCAATCCACACGGACTTGCATGGATCACTTGATATATTCTACCGGACCAATTTATGGGTCCATCTAGAATTGCATGGATCACTTGATAGCCCGCCAAGATCCCCGCCAAGATCCCCAATCCCCACGGACTTGCATGGATCACTTGATATATTCTACCGGACCAATTTATGGGTCCATCTAGAATTGCATTTAATATATTAAGAATATAATTTGCACATTATTTATTTAATGGGCTGGTCAATTATATTAATATATTAATGGAAGGCATGTGGGCTTGTTTCTTTTAGTAAGAATGGGTCTGGTTCAGATGTGGGCTTTTTAATTAAAGTCTAATGGATTAAATAAAATAAGAAAATAATATTAAGCCCATATATATATGATGTGGGCGGCAAGGCTAATTATTTAGTCAAAAATATTATTTTATTTTATTGTTTGATTAAATGAGAATTAATTAATTAATTAATTTATTATTTAATTAAGAAACAAAATCTTTTTCTGATCATGAAATATGTTTCCTAGAATTATACTATTGGTAGTAGTATACTAAAAGTAAAAGACTTGTTTGGTAAGAAAATAAATAATTAGGTTTATTTATTTAATCAAATAGGAAGTTTTTTAATTTAGTCATAATTTAATACTACACTATAGAATTGGATTAGGGTTTGGATTCTCAAGAGTGATAGGAGTTTTGGTAAAACCTAAATCCTCTTGGAGTGAGGATTTCGGTCACCTACAAACTCCTACACTAGAGGATGCGGCAACCCTAAAAGAAAATAGAGTGGAATTTCGGTCACCCTATATAAGTGAAGAGATGAAATTCGGCCACCTTACTTGCTTGGCTTGAGAATTATATCTTTTACTTAGAAAATAAATCCTACTCTAGTGATTAGTGTGTGTTGAATTCGGCCAAGACAAAAAAGAGAGAAGAGATTATTCTATTTTCGATAGTACACTAATTGCTTATACATCAATAGGCTTGTGTGTACAACTTCGAATAAGGTTCACGCGAGTTTCGATCATTAGATTGAGAACTCAAAAGTGACCGGAATAATCTTTGTAGTCTTTTGGATGTTTTGTGACTAACGTTAAGAAAAAGAGATTTTGTTTGTCCATTCTCAGGTACGCAATTCAAAGAAAAGGGAGACCACGCTTCTAGGTGATTCATGTTCGTGCTAGGATTGAAGATCTTGCAGATTACCATCGACGCAAGTCAATCGGATCACGCGACAAAAGGTATTATACTTTTATTAGTTTATATATATGTTTAATTAGTTTAAAGAGTTAAGGTTCATCAAAGGAAAAATTTTAAAATATACTAAATCGTTTTTAGTCTCGCTTCCGCTGCATTGACCGTATTTTTCCCTACATTTTGATATAGTCATAATTGAATAATATACTAATAAGTTGGATTAGGGTTAGGATTCTAAGGTTGATAGATATTTTGGTGAAGCACAAATCCCCTAGCAAGGAGGATTTCGGCCACCACCCTAATTACCTATCATAGAATGCAGCAACCCTAATATTTTTGAGCAAGGAATTCGCCCACCCTATATATTAGAAGATATATAATTCAGCCACCCTACTTGTTAGGCTTGAGAGTTATTTTCTATTGCTTGAGAAAAATAAAATCCAACTCTAGAGATTAGTGTGAGAATTCGGCCAAGAGACAAAACGAGAAGAGATCGTTTTATTTCGATAGTGCACTAGTAGCTTATACATCAATAGGCTTTGTGCACAACTTCGAATAAGGTTCACACGAGTTTTGATCATTAGATTGTGAATTCAAAAGTGACCGGAACGTTCTTTGTTATCTCTTGGAGGTTTAGTGACTAACGAAAAAGAAAAAGTTTTTGTTATCCATCCTCAGGTATACAATTCAAAGAAAGGGAGACCACACTCCTAGGTGATTCACGTTCGTGATTGGATTGGAAGATCTTACGGATTACCATCGACGCAACGTTAATCGGATCATGCGACAAAGGTACAATACTTTTATTATATATTAATTAATCAATGGGTTAAGTGACAAGACCCGCCCCGACTCCTATCTCGAGTACGAGGGAATCCTGTGAAATTCTTATCTTTCCATCTGAAAATCTTTAACTTTAAAAGTAAAGTTTACATAAAAACATATAAATCTCAAAGTGGCTTTTCAAAACTTTTCAATATCATATCTTTTTCTTTCTATGGTGGGCTTGAGTTTGAGATTTATAACTCAAACGCCTACGTACCCTATACTCAATAGGGATCGAAGCCCTTGTAGCTCACTGAACTTTATTCTAGCCAACCAAAAACAAAATCTGAAAATTTCTAACAATTGAGCTTTAAAGCTAATTAAACACATTCTTTGTGGATGAGTCATATTCTCCTGTAAATACTACATAAATTACTACAATATTTCTGTTTTTATAAAATATAAATCATCTAGCATAAAAAAAAACTGATATTTGATAATCTCAAATATTCTCTGTACTTTTCATAATCTGTAAACATATAAATAAATTGAAACTCATTACCACACTTGTACCCAGGGAAATATCTCACGTATGTGGCAAAGATTCTCAATGCACACGCAGAGTAGGGGAAAATACATATCTCACATACACTGTGATATCTAATCACCCGTGCAGAGCTATAAATTTCACATACACGCTGATATCTAATCAAATGTGCAGAGTAATATATACATATAATCTCACATACACGTCGATATCTGATCGAACGTGCAGAGTAATCTCACATACATGGCGATATTATCGCACATGCAGAGTAATCTCACATATACGTGTAGAGAAGCCCCAAAAGCCACATACACGTGCAGAGTAGCCCTAAAGGCCAATAATTTAAATATGATAATATTGGGGTGGGTACAAATATGGTATCACTACAACAGATTGGGTCTTTTACGACACATATAAATAACGCGTTGTAAATGTTATTGTTATAGGTAAAAATCGTCATAAAGGACACGTCATCCCCAGGAAGAAGCCACGTAAGCGGGAGTCAGGAAAAGTCAACTCGAAAGGGGGAAATCCCCCAAGTAACCCACTCAGCTAAAACCAAAGCGACCCGATCACAAGCAATGAGAGCCAGCTCGGGCAACATCACCTACTTGGGCATACTCGGGCATACTCGGGGATCAACAAGAAGAGATGGTTGCGGAAACTCACTTCCCAAATACATGGAACGAATCAGTAGTGAGCACCTCCACAATACGTAGCAGTGCGACCCTTCAGAGTTTAACAAGGAAACAAACAGGTCTCCTGCGAATAAAGGAGAAAGAATCCGGACCAAACTCGGACTCAGCCAAAACAGGAAATATATCACGCCCAAGAAGGAAACAGAATCTGACTAAGACTGGGAAACCGCTCAAGACTTGGGCGCCACGACACCAAACCCTAGCGGCATCCCCAAACCCTAGAAACAACATGTATAAATACCCTTTGTAACGCATAAGAGAGGGATCTGGTTCTTTGAGAAGAAAAAGAGACCAGAACGTATTTTTTGTAATCAATTTCATATATAGTGGATTTTGGCTTTGTTGCTTAGGCAACAACCTGTGGACGTTTCTCCGGTCATCGGAGTTTTACCACATATCTCTTGCTCGTTATTTTTATAGCATTAAGATTCAAACTATTATCACTCACAAACGTGATCTCAAATCATCGACTGAGTGTTGACGAAAAATCACCGTCAACAGTTATCATTCACGACTTATGTTTAGTGCACGTCGTAATTGTGATACATAATTTCTCAAAGACGGTGTGCATTTGAAGAACGCCGTAAAAAAAGATTATTTACGGCTTACCTATTGCGTGTCTTATTTGAAAGTCTTTTAAGACATACTACTCATGCCGTGTATACATTTTTCAGAAACAAGTGAATGACTATTTACGGCATTCAGTGCAAGTCGTAATAGTGATACATAATTTCTCAAAGACGACGCGCATTTGACGAACGTCGTAAAAAAGAGATTATTTTACGGTGTGCATTTGAGGAACACTGTAATACATAATTTCTCAAAGACGGCGTGCATTTGAAGAACGCCATAAAAAAAGGATTATTTACGGCTTACCTATTGCGCATCTTATTTGAAAGTCTTTTAAGACATACTACTCATGCAGTGTATACATTTGTCATAAACAAGTGAATGACTATTTACGGCATTCAGTGCAAGTCGTAATAGTGATACATAATTTCTCAAAGAAGATGAGCATTTGACGAAAGCCGTAAAAAAGAGATTATTTATGGCTTACCTGTTGCGTGTCTTATTTGAGAGTCTTGTAAGACATACAACTCATGCATGTATACATTTTTCAGAAACAAGTGAATGACTATTTACTGCATTCAGTGTGCAAGTCGTAATAGTGACACATAATTTCTCAAAGACGGCGTGCATTTGAGGAACACTGTAAAAATGGATTATTTACGGCTTACCTATTGCGTGTCTTTCCTAAAATAATGCAATATATGGATCATTTTGTTCGTCCAAAGTGGTTCTCTATCGTGATGAATTTTGTTTTTTCCCAATAAGTTCTTCATAAGGTTCAATAACTATTAGTCTTGAGAGGTTTTCTATTATTTTAAAAAAAGAACCAAACCGTCGGAACCAGAACCGAAACCATTGGTTCTGAATCGAAAACCGAAACCGCTGGTTCCAAATGGAAAATCAAAACCGCTGGTTCTGAATCGAGAACTGGAACCACCTGTTCCGAATCGAGAACCAGAACCAGGGTCATGTCTAATTCCGAGCACGATTAATGATTGAACCTTTGATCTGACAATATAAGATTTTAATAAAATAGTTTAATTAAATGTTATAATAAATGTTTTTTAGTATCAATTTGTTTATCATATAAAAATAAAATTTAAATTAGTGGAATCGATCTACAAACAAAATTTTGATTGAAAAATAATCAATAAAAATTTAATAACAAGTAGAGGTTATATATAAAAATTATGCTTTTATTAGCACATTCAAAGCAGCAGCAAGGTGGATAAGGCTTGGCTGATCACTCATGAGTGCCAGGTTCAATATGCTATGAGAACATCAATTAATTGTGATTTATGTGTGATGAGTTGGTGGGTGGCTGGGTCTGTGTGGGTGGCTGGCAGTAGGGTCATAAATAGTCATTTATGGCTTTCTTCTGTAAAAGACCCAATCTGTTGTAGTGTATATTAACATCTCAACAATCCTTCTTGCAATCTGTCTGAACATACATAAATGATTCTTAATAAATCTCATCTCAAAGCTGAATATTACAAATTCTATAGATTCTTATCTAAAAAACAATTATGATTTTCTTAAATACTTCTTAAAGAAATTCTCAAATATAACAAATAGGTAAAATATTCTCTTTTTAAACATATATAACGCTCATCTGGAAGTCTAAATATTCTGTGATAATCCCTTGAAAGAATAACTGTATTCTCAATTTAAATAAGCCAAATATTCATCAACCATTTGATATCATAAGTATACACAACCCTTATTACTCTTTAAATGACTATTAGTGAAAACCCAATTGTTTTCATTTACAATTTCTATTTCCAAAAGTTACTGCAATTAATCAAAATTGTTTACTCAACTTGTAAATCACAATTCAAATATAAATTCACCTCATACATGAGTATCCATTCCTAGGGAAAGAAATCTCTATAAAATGACAACAATAACAACTCTGAAATCAAATAAACATCTGAAAACTCACCTTGAAAATCCATGGCAAAGTTTCCAATCATTCCATTTTGCTTCCTCTTTCCCTTATTTCTCAACCACTCTCCTTAATCCTTCTTTCTCCTTTCTTTTCTTCACCGAAATCTCTCTCTCTACTGTTTCCCAAATTTTCCTTTCTTCTTCTTTTACAGTTTGTTCTTCTCTCCTCTCGCCTCACTCTCTCTGCCTAGCTTCTTTTATTTTATTTTATTTTATTTTTTGTCTCTTTTCTGTTCTTCTTTTTATTGCTGTCTTGCCGAGTCGTTTCTCTCTTACATCTCTTTTCTTTTGTTTCTCTGGTTTCTGTTTTCTTTCTCTGATGCTTCCCCTTTTTCTTTTTGTGTTCCTCTCTTCTTTATATATATATATTATCAGTTCCAACTGACAAAAGTTATATCAGTTCCTTGTATGTGGGCCACTGGATTTAAATACTTTGACTGATAAGTGCATACAGCCAAGTCAAAGTATTTAAATCCAGTGGCCCACATGCAAGGAACTGATATAACTTTTGTCAGTTCGAACTGATAATAAAATTTATATATATATATATATATTCTTATCCCTCAAGTCCATCGCTTGAGTTATAAATAAATAAATATAAATATTTTCATCTACACGTGTCAATCAGCCAACAACAATTTCACTAAGTCATCAATTGGATGGAAAATTACATTTCCATCCCTTGTATTATTTCTTATCCCTTTTCAATTTATCAATGCATAGAAAATTACAACCTCACCCATTGAATCATACTAATTTTAATTTGGGCATGGATTCCAGGCTTGGAAGAATTTCTGGAACTGTACCTTACAATTCTTCCCCCCTTAAAAGAATTTTATCCTCGAAATTCCTCCTTATAAGAATTTCGTTCTTGAAATTCACACAATTATTGGGGTCTTGGCTCTTTGCTAATAATTTGTTGTTTCTCAATTCTCCTCAATAAACATATATCCCAATAACTACTATTGAAACTTCTGGAAAACTAACTCATCGGTATAATCTCTTGCAACTAGTATAACTTTCATATACTTCAAACTCAACTTTACTATAACTTACTATGCTCAATCTATTCCACACTAACTTTTGCTGCTAACTAATTAGATCTTTCACAGAGATGCACAATAAAATACAACTTTATCCTTAACCAAATCAAAACTTGATGCAAATAGCATGAAATGTCAATGGAATCTTAAACCTATGCTCTGATACTAAATTCTGGGTTGTGGATCAAAAGTTATGAGCATTTCTTCGACCAAAGGTCATGGGTGATGCCCTGTTTTTCGAAATTGCGCTTTCACTGTTTTTATCGTCCATTTTCACACTTTTCCCATTCAAATTTTGAAATACGTTTTAAATGAAAAGTGTGTATTTATATGTCTACTCTATGGTGTAAAATTTTTGAGAAATTATTTTAAGTGCTTTTAAAGATATGCACCAGAAAATGGACATTGGACGACTTTAATTTCGACAGTTTTTGAAATCTTTGGCCTCCATGTTGAGTTGTTTTTCTTTGTGTGCCGGTAGAGACATCCATTGTATGCTTTTAGCTCCGTACATCGCTTAAATTTGCTTGTACAATGCCAATCTTTTGATGTTGAGGTGGATGAGATTTCTTTGCTTGTTTAGCCTAAGAAAATAGTGGAGACTACCTGTGAGCTACACTTAGCCTAAATAGCGAAATTGAGGGTATATATTGTTTCTACTCTTTAAACACTCTTCGATTTTGTTCTTAAATGTGATCTCATTGTACATACATACATTTTGCATTGATTGCCATAGAACTAAAATAATGTGGACTGCTTGTTGAGATTTGTATTCCCTTGTTAGATGGACTTTTTGAAATGATTTTGGGCTTGAGTGTGTGCGTAACTACTAAAATAGCCTAAACACTCTCATACCCCTATATTCATTGCAAATTGAGGCCAAACACTACATCCCCAACCATTCCCTAGTTATTGATCATATTGAGGTGTATAGCTTAATAGAAGTTGCAAAGCCCCAAGCGTGTACTTAGGCAATGTATGTAATTGTGCTAGGACAAGGCTTTCAAAAAGAGAGAGAAAAAAAAGAATAAGTGTTGAATTATAAAACACTTAAGCCTTTGGTTCTTCAATTGTAAAGTTACTCTTAAATATGAGTACAAATGTTGCACAAATGTACAATGTAAAGTTTATAGCCTAAACGCTTGTATTATAATGTGAAATAAGGCTAATTTTGTGTAAATTGTAATGTGTATACACACCTTGATATGGTTAGTAACTTTATCCTATCCACTTCTACCATATCTTCCATCCCATACACTACTACACATCACCTTGGCCCCAATACAAGTGAGGAAAAGCCCATTTGATCTCTTAGGAAGTCTATATTGGGAATGTGAATTGATGCATGTCTTTCCACATTCGTGGCATTTCAATTCCTTTCATGAGATCAATTTTCAGAAAATGTGCTTTACTGTAAAATACTCATATGCGATAAATTAGATTCCAGTACATAAACTCATTTGCATATGTTTGATTGAGAGTAATCGCCTAGTTTCTGAGTGGAAAAATACGACTAAAATCCAGGGAGGATTAGAGTCAAGGCGAATTTCATCTTGGGCATACAAGTGTAGTTGTTTTGTAAACCGAAAATATCCTAAGTTTTTGCATACTTGCATTACGTGATGCATTGTTATTAATTGGTATATTTGAGATACTAGCATGCATGTAGTCTTTATTTGGTATGTTTGGATTGCAACTCAACTTATCTTGCAGAGTATACGTTTGTGGGTGTCGTAGCTGTAAACCCTCAGGAGACTATAACTCCTCCTCTAAGGATCGCTTAGTGGTTTAAAGGCTTGTGGTACATGCTAAGTGCCATCGTGTTTCCTACGGAAGTGGACTAGTCTAGTCTTTAGTTTTAATATTTTGTTGTTTTTTGTTTTTGTTTTGCTCGAGGACGAGCAAAAGATAGGTTTGGGGGTATTGATCGGACCATATTTACACCTATTTGAGCTCCCCATTTCCTATTTTCTGTACTCGTTCTCGAGCGTATTTTTGTATATAATGTGTTTTATGAGCTTTTTGTAGGTTATTTACCATAAATAAGGTATTTGAGCTAAATTGATGGGTTTTGGAAGTTAAAAGGGCTGAAATGGAAAAGGCTCGTGTAGAATACCTGACTTTCGGGGGCTATATCTTTCTCCTTAAAAAGAACTAGATTCATACTACCTATGGTTGGAAAGCCCCGACTGTCCTCTTTCCAACGGTTTTTACAGATCGTGATTCCAATATTTTAAGAGAGAGTTATGCCCATTTCTGTAACGGTGCGCGATGCTGAAAACCACTGAAGAACAAGAAGCATTGTACGGTCCCTGTACAAAAGGGCTGTACGTACAGCGCCCATATTGCCAAAACAATTCCAGAGAATTGGCGCTGTACAGTCGTTGTACAAAAGGGCTGTACTTACAGCGCCCTAGGCACCAGTCGCGATTTTTGGCAGATTTTGAAGGGCAATCTTGTCCTTTCACACCCCATTCGTGCCCTAACCTCCCAACTCTTTAAATACCCCCATTTGGGGTCTGAAACAACAACTTTTGACACCTCCCACACCTCAAAACCGAAATCCCCTTCATCCTCTTCCTCTTCCTCTTCCTCCTCCATCTTTTTCCCCAAATAAGTGAGAGCTTCAACCTCCCATGGAGGATTTTCCTCCATGGGAGCTCACCATACATCTCCACCACCCTTTTGACACTACATCCACCCATCTAGGAGTAGATTACAAGAATAATGGAGTGGTCTTTGGACCAAAAACGAGCTAGGAAATCAAGGAGAGCTTGGAGGAGTTGTTTTCAAGGGTTGTCTCCTTTAAACTCATTTCTTTTTGTATTTCTTGTTTTCTTGGATGTAATCACCAATTTGGGAATTTTGTAAACCTACACTTGTGTAATATATGTATGAATGTTTCTTAAATTCTTTGGGTTTTGTTTTACTCCTTGCTAAATCTATAATAGTCTCTCTTATTGTGATACTTATGTGTGTGGAGGTCCGAAATTGACATGTATGCATGATTGGGATTAGGAGAAGAGTAATTTAAATTAGGAGTACAGTAATTTAGTATCCCATAATTGTTTGTATGTTGATGGGGGAACCAAAATTACTATGTTTAGAATGATTTGAGTGTTTAAGTATTAGCTCCAAAGAGTGGGAAAAACTTGGTTGATTATGCATTCACATGCTAGATTAAGCTTGGGTTCCATATTCTTGTGCTCAATGGGTCTTTTTATTAAGGCACAATTGCTCATCCTATGGCTTGGGTTGGGTGATGAATTGATTTTGATGAATTCCTTAATCAAGAGAATGAACCCTTAACTTGAATTGAATGTTCTTAATGATAACAATCAACTATTTGCACATTGTTGTTTGGTGAGCTTGTCCCATTTTTTGCCATCCATCTTAGGGAGATTTGAGAGATAAGGAGAGAGCTTTCTCTATAAGAGAGTTGAGCATGCATGAGATTGGAGAACACCGTAGTCGTCCAGTGGTGAGGACATCTCGGATTGACACCCGAGAAGACCTAGTGTTCAATTCCCGATTACGGATGAGGGGTCTCCTTTCTATCCATTTTGTATTTCTTTCTTTGTATCTTTGTCTCTTCGTCGATGTGTACTTTCATTCATTAGAGAATTGATATAAACCTAGCATTGTTGCCTTTTTGTTGCATATGCTTTTTGATGGTTGAGTGGTCCTTTGAAGTGCTTAAAGCTTTCTAGTGGTTAGCCACCATTTGAATGGACTTAGTGTGAAGGACCGAGAGGTAAAGCACTCAACGTGCACTAGTAGATTGGCCACTACATGTAGAGTCAGCGCGCGGTTTTGCATGTATTGTCGCTATATGTGTCTCATAGTTCTTAAGGAACTCGAGTGCAATTTGGACAACCATCGAGAGATAGGTTGCTGGTGCATGTCGGTATAGCCGTTGTTGCTGGAGTGAGGACAATTGGCGAGGATTAAGTGAGCACGGCATTCAACATTGACTATGCATGTTTGTATGAAATTGTGTGATTGCTATGGTGGAGTCATTTACTTAGTGTAACCATTTACATTCCATATCTCTCCATTCCATTCTATCCATGTACATATATTGTATATAATTTATGTTTTATTGCTTTATTTACATTTACTGCACATAATAGCACACAAGCCTATTTCCGTGTTTGGCTAAACTAGTGTATGTTGGCGGATTCCACCTCCCTGCGGAACGATACCCTTGCTTGCACGCTATACTAGTCTTTTGACTCGCGCGCTAGCGAGGACGAACTTAATTGTTCATCTTTTGATCGACACTGCAACGACATGTCGTCAAGTATCCCGATCCACTAAAAGCTAGTGGTAGGCACCAGGTGAATAAATCTCGTGGTAAATACAAGAATCCCAGTATTTCGATCCCGCCTAAAGCAAGAAGCAAGTACCCCAACCAGCAAACCGAGAAGAAAGACAAGCACTAAATGCCATCGTTTGAAATAGAAAGTCACATGCTTTCCCGCCATTCAAGAGTCTCATTTAAAAGGGGAGTCAACTCTTTCAGTTCTAAAAGGAATCACTTGATTTGAGGGATCAACTCCCCGACGAATTCGTGGATCACCAAGGAATGACCCGTAAATTGCTAAAACCCTAGACCTAAGTTCTAGGAGTGCATGGCAAGAAACGAGCCTATATATTCATCGTATGATCACAGAGAAAGGGATGGAAACACTATTTCATACTTGTCCACTTATCGACATGCACGAAAGCTCCATCGTCATCGCCTATTAAGTTTACTTTTATCATATAACCATAACTATTAACTGTAACCCCGTCATGCATTCATTATCAATAAAATAAGCTACATATTTGTTCTACTGTTTTCTCGTCACTACCATCCACCATTCTTATTGAATTTCTAGGAAACTAAAGGTATCGAACTACTTGATATCTCTCCGACCAAGATCAACCCCGATCCTGGTCCCCCTTGAATTGTTAATTGGAGAAATCACCCCAGTGATAATTTTCGGTTAACACTTTTGGCGCCATCTGTGGGGAACTAAATTCCCTACCTTTAACAAAGCTACCAAGCTCTATCCAGAAGAAGTAGAAGATGAGGCTTCGATCCTCTCAGGGGCAGCCCACCACCTCGGGGCCCCATTCCTTCGCTTCCACCCAAAGAAATCAAGGGAAGAGGAAGGGAGTAAGAAGCCAGATCCCAGTACCAGTTCCACCACCTAATACCGGGTCAGCGCCACAGGACCCCGCGGTCCTAGAGGTAAATCAGAATGCCATGGAACAACATGCTGCTACCTATATAGAGAGCGTCCGTCTCCGAATGATTGCCCAAGGGATACCCTTTGAGGCACCCAGACTTGTAGAAGGAGCTGGACCAAGTACCCGGGTACCGGTTTTTGATAGACTCGGGCCACCACTACCAGTGCCGAATTATCCTAGAGATCTTAGACCTCGACAGGTGAAATCAGCTTTCGACATCCCGCCCAAAAAGATCCAGCTAATAACTAGGCCGGCAGCAGAAAGGAAGAATCCTCAGCCCGATGCAGGTGTCAGTACTGGACCTAGGAGGAACTAGCGAGGTACCCGGCTTCGAAGGGAGGAACGCAAGGAACCAACTATGGAGTCAGAAAATTCGGACAATGAAGCTTCTGTAGCCTAATCTAGGCATGATGGATCCAAATGCCTTGAGGATCAGATGGCCAAGATGGTGAAGCAACTCGAGGAGTTGAGGAAGGGGAAACACCGGGGTACCCGGAAGAACCCCTTAGGGGAGATAAATGCACCTTTCTCCAGAAGAATTAGAGAAGCAGAGTTACCCCCAAATTCAAGATGCCCACCGAGAAGTATTTCGAATCAGAGGATTCCGTGAGTCACATAGAGAGCTTTGTCCACCAGATGGAAATCTAGAATGCCACCCGGTCGGCCATGTGCAGAATGTTCCCTTCCACTTTGACCTACTGTGCGAAGACTTGGCTCAGAAAATTACCTCCAGGTAGTGTGGATTCCTTTACAAAGCTTACTAAAGATTTTTGTGCTCAGTTTCAGAGGATCAAGCCTCGCCCCAAAGACCTCGTCCTACTCCAGTATGTAATCCAGGAGCGAGGTGAAACGTTGAGATCCTACGTAGAAAAATTCCACAAGGAAGTAATCCAGATGGGAGTGTTTGTTGAGAAGAAGACCTTGGCCAATTTCAGAAGAAACCTGTGGGCTGGCATATTATTTCGATCATTTGCCAAGCATCCGTCTGAGACCTACCAGGAGGCCTATAACAGGGCGCTGGAGCAGGTGGACATAGACGAGCAACTTCGAGTCAAGGTTGAACATGATGAAGCCCGAATAGCTAAGCGGCCTAAGAAAGAGTCTCCAAAGTCGGCACCTGTAAAGAAGTTCCAGAACCATCCTCTAAACCAATCAACATACAGGCCACCTCCTTCCCAACACCGGGAAAGATACCCGGTTAGAAAGAATCCTCCCCGAACAACACCTCCTCTGAGAGAAGTAGCCCGGGTAGCAGGTGAGGAAGACTGGTACAACCACTACACTCCTCTCAATGCCTCCCGAGAGAACATATACCTGGCTATTCACGATAAGGGCTTGCTCAGGAAACCTAGTCTGATGAAGGTCCCAGTTGATCAAAGAAATCGTTATAAGTAATGCGATTTTCACGAGGATATCGGACACAACACATCCGAATGCTACAGTCTTTGCAACCAGATTGAGGGATTGGTAAAAGGAGGGCTTTTGGTTGAATTTTTACAACAGGTACAGGATAGCATTAAGGTAGGAAAGGAGGTGCAAGGGGAAGTGCAGGATGCAGAAGAAAAGAGGAAGGAGGAAGGAAAGGATTTGATGCAGCAAATCCAGGTGATCCATACTATTAGTGGAGGCCCAACACTAGTGGGGACTTTTAACAATTCAAGGAAGAACCATGCTAGAAAGATTCCAAGGCTCACTACTGGACAAGATGTACTCCGAGTTTCCAGAAGGTCACAAGAGCATCTTTGAAGAAACCCCAAGCAAATTGAAGGTTATAAAAGAAGAAATCTCAAAGATATGAACACTACCTTACAATCACGAGCTGGTTCATTTTTCTGGGTAGAACCACCTCAAAAATCGATCAAACAGTTGCAAGACCACTTGGAAAAGGTAGAGCAATTGATTATGAACAATCTCCAACTTGAATCAACCAATTCTGACTTTGTATGAGAAAGTTATGGTGTTTGGAAGGTGAGAAAAATTGGAGAGAAAATTCTGGTGAGATTTCGAAGCTTTTCTTCTTGAAATGAAAATGGAAGGGAATATAAATATTTAAAAGGAAGAGAGAGAGACGAAGGAGCCGGCCAATCAGCAGCTGCCATGTCAACTCCACGTGTGGACCGTGTGTAGCACACGTGGGTAGAGGGCAGTGCTGCCTGTGTGGCACACGTGGCTCACACGTGGCCTGCAAGGTTGGCCGATGGCCAATCTTGCTCCTCTCGCTCTCCGCTCGCGTTTGTTCGACCGTATTCGAGACTCCGAACTCTGATTTTGAATCCGTCTTCAGATTATGAATCATGACTCCCTCACACACAATGATGACTACAAAACTTTGACAAAAGGTTGAGAATTCATCTCGGAAAACGACGACGAAGACAACTCAACAAATGAGAACGCAAAGTAGCGTAGCTACATCATTTGGACTCGAAACCTAATGAATGAGTAACCAAAATGACTAGAACTCAATAAGGAATCATAAGAGATCATGTTCAAGTCCAAAAACAAAAATACGGAAACAAATAAACACAAAATCACACACGTATGCCATTTCCTAGACATAGTCCTAGAACATGCAAATTACAATGTTTATCAAATTAAATCTATTGCATGTGCATACATTACCAAGTGTGTGAAAGTGATATATAAATGTTTTTCAACCATGCAGGGACACATATGAATGCCATGTGTGTGTGTGTGTGCCTAGCCCTGTAAGAGAAATGAGGTCTTATATACCTTTGTAGACCGATGAAGCACATTTCTCTTTGAAGCCGACATCATGCATGAGTTGTGGCCAAGTTTTTCTTTGACACCTTAAATCTTCAATACTTTGACCACTAAACATTACAAGAGAACATCGTTTTGATATGGAATACATGCTAAGACAAACCAAAAACCTAACACTTCTCAAACGAGCCAGGGTATCTGTTAGGTTTTTGGTTTGTCTTGGCATGTATTCCATATCAAAATGTGTTTATCTTATATTATTTAGTGGTCATTATCATGATGATACAAAACTTCAAGGAAAGACTCAGCTAAGGTTCATGCAAGGTGGTGGCTTGTTAAGGGGAATTAGCTTCATTGTTCATCAAATGTATAATTGACCTCATTCCTCTTACAAGGCATAGGCACACACACAAAAATCATTCATAAGTGTCCCTGCATGGTTGTGCACATTTTATATAACACATTCACATGTTTTTGTATGCTTATGCATTAAACTCAAATTCTCATACATTGTAAAATTGCATGTTCTAAGACTATGTCTAGGAAATGGCATACATGTGTGATTTTGTGTTTATATGTTTGTGTTCTATTATATTTGGACTTGACCATGATCTCATATAATTCCTTATTGAGTCCTGGTCATTTCGGTTACTCATTCATTAGGTTTCGAGTCCAAACGATGTAGCTACGCTGCTTTGCGTTCTCATTCGTTGAGTTGTGTTCGTTGTCATTTTCCAAGATGAATTCTCAACCTTTTGTCAAAGTTTCATAGTCTTTGTTGTGCATGAGGGAGTCACAATTCATAATCTGAAAATGGATTCAAAATCGGAGTTCGAAGGCCCGGATACGGCCAAAGAACGCGAGCAGTGCGCGAGAGGAGCAAGCATGGTCAACGGCCAAGCTTGGTGGCCACGTGTGGAGGCCGTGTGCCACATGGCCAGAGCACCTCTCTACCCACATATGGCACACGTGCCCCCTATGGCATAGGGGTGATGTGGCTGCTTTTGGTTGGCTCGTTTCCTCCCTCTCTTTCATCTCTTTTAAATTCCCTTTTCCCTCCTATTCATTTAAAAAAAAAAAAATAGAAATCCTTAGACCAGAATTTTTCTTTCAACTTTTTTCACCTTCCAAACACCATAACTTTCTCATACGAAGTCGGAATTGGTTGATTCAAGTTGGAGATTGTTCATAATCGAGTCCTCTACCTTTTTCAAGTAATCTTGTAGCTGTTTGATCCATTTTTGTGGTGGTTCTACCCAGAAAACTGAACCAGCTCGTGAACTTGAGGTAGTGTTCATATCTTTGAGATTTCTTCCTTTATAACCTTCAATTTGCTTTGGGTTTCTTCTTCTATATGTGTGTATATGTATGGTGAATGCTATTAAAAAAGATAGCTTTATAATCAATCCTAATCAAAAGTCTAATTAGAGACATATGTGAACTAGTTTTTTAGATTCTAGGTTTTTTCATATGTTTGAGAGTTGTATTGTGATTAGATTGATATCTAGGATTATTCGTGACTTGATTGAATCATTTTATGATTAATAATCCTTAAAATGTGTTTTGATCCTTTGATTGATAATATCCAGGATTTATGTTTGTATATGTGTTTTTAGAGACACATAGGATTTAATTGATTTATCATTATATCCTTGCTCTAAATCTTTGGCTAGAATATTCATTGAATATATTTTATGATTCTAGCATTTTTGTGTATATTTGTAACATCTTGAATATGTGCTTCATGATTATGTTTTATTCAAGTGTTATTTGTGTGAATGAAACTAGGAGCTTTTGTGTTAGGTGTTTTTCACATGCTCTAGGTTTAATTCATGTTTTGGCATCTAGACTATATTACTTGTGTTCTCACATGTTTAGGTCTAGTTGTTCCATGGAATGTATTGATCACATGTTCTATGATGAATTGATTGTTTGCATCATTTGCATTCACATGATCACACTAGGAAGTCCTTGTAAAAGGCATGAAGTCTTGACTAGGACAAGGTGTTCGGATAGTCAAGCAAGGAAGTCTTGGTTAGGACAAGAGGTCCGGATAACCAAGCAAGAAGTCATGGCTAGGATCGTGAAGGTCCGGATAGTCATGCATGGGAGGCCCTCTAGAGGCATGAGTGCCTTGGATAGGGAGTTGGCTACAATATTGGTAGCTAGGCATATGGATAGACATAGACTCCAAAAGAGCGAGGTACATGAGATGTGTATGCACTCTTGAGGAATTTCTAATCTTCCATCGATGTTGGTTTGGTATGATCTCCAATATATGGTGGTTCTACATCATTGAGGGATTTTGTACTTTCCAATAGGGTTGGGTAGACATAGACTTCAATAGGAAGTAGATCAAAGTTGGTCACTTTTGAGGAATTTCTAATCTATCATCCAATATATATAGTACCCAATTGTTGTAGTTCAACCCATGGATGTTTCCTCCTTGGAGGTTTTACCACGTTAAAAAATCTCTTGTGTTAATTCTTCTTATCTCTATCTCTTATATTTGTTTATGTGTATGTTGTTATCTTGTTATCTTGTTGCATATTATTCACTTGTGATGTATATTGGAACAAGATTTTGTAAAGTGTGATTTGTGAACCTATTCTTTTGATCATATTTGTATATACAATTCAATTGTGTAAATACAATTCTCTTATTCTTTGATTCTTTTGTACTGTTGTATTTAGATTGACACTTGTATATACATTGAACATATATTGAAATGCAAGTATTGTTTGTTGTTATATTTTAATGGGATCCATCTTCTTGATACTTAGCATTATATAGACAATGACTAAAATGTTCACATGCTTATTTTGTCTATATATATGATTGTTTGTTTTATATGTTGTATGTAAAGCTATCTTGAGGGACAAATGTAAGTTTGCTTCAAGGGATTGAAAATGGTGTAAAAACCTATTCATCCCCCCCCCCCCCCCCCCCCCCCCCCCCCCCCCCCACCCCTCTCTAGGTATGCTTTAAGCAATTTAACTATGTTTGTATACTTTCAGTATCAATAGTGCAGACAAAATCAGGAATGATCCTGGAATCGTGGAAAGAAGAAATGGGACCAATTAACATCCCCGAGAGGTCTACAAGGGGAGCATCGTCTCTCCCATCTTCAGCACCTTCATCCTCCTTTTCATCTACAATCTGGACCGGGTTCTCAGGTCTATTCTTGAAACCCGACCTAATACCAGTGTTCGTGTTGGAACGATGGCGTTGGATTGGGATGTTACTCTCCACGGCGTCCTCTTCACCGTGTTCCCTCTTCCTTTTATTTGATTGGGAACTCTCAGAGGAATCAACCTTATCCATTCTAAGAATATCATCGAGGCTGTCAGTAGGGGTTGTTGGAGTTGCCATTGAAAAATAAAGAAGAAGAGAAAGAAGATTCTCAGAAGTTCTCGAAAGAAGGAAGACTCAAAAAGGAAGCTAGAGTTTAATTTTTAAAATTTGAAGTCGGTGTGAGTAAGTAAGGAAGAAGGGTGAGCTACTTATAGACAGAGGTAGGCGATTACCGGAATAGAAAAGGAAACAGTAATTAAATGACCGGAGACATGTAAGAGACGGTTTCGAGAAAATCGCACCAAAACGGTTCATTCAAACAAGCGCACCAATTCGAGCCTGACACGTAGATTGCCTATTAAATACAAGTGTGCCGAAGGAGGACTTCCTCATAGACAGTTGAAATCAGCTAGACAGGATAGGAAAAATCCTTCAAGTGATCCAGGTATCTTGACCCCAACCCCGGCTATGTATCGGTGTTCAAGTTAGGGGGGACTTCTGTTAACTGCCAAAAATGGCAAGGGTCCAAAGAAGAATTTTCCATCCACACCAAGACTATTTGAAGTGGGAAGACACTACAGGAAGTATCTCGCTAACTCAAGAAGAAGCCAGACTGATATGTCTAGATAGACTTTCTACAAATCCAAATCCAGATCATGATCAAGGGCGTCTAGATCCCCAAGTACCAGGAAACAGAGAAGTCAAGGTCCTAGGGACTCCGTTACTACATTATCTCGGTACCCTGCTACTACATCGACCCGGTATCCCGGTACCCCGATACCCTGATACCAAGATACTTGAAGAGTACTGTTACCACGGTCCAGTAAAATGTGGGGTACTAGGATACCCCGATCCCTCCTAGAACCAGTCTACCACACAATGAAAGACGAAGATGAAAAGAAGATTATCAAGGAAGAAATAGACCAGTATGCCAAGGAACCAGAATCATGCTACAAGAAAGACGATATACGCCAATATTTAAATACAAGGAAAGTTGACTTTTCCCGCCACCTTTAAAGCTCCACTTTGAATGGGATTAGTCAACTCTATCAAGATCACCAAAAAAGGAAATGAAATCACTTGATTATAGGAATTATTCCCGTGTGAAAGTTCTTAAATACTCGAGGTGTGTTTATCAATATAAAGCTAGAGGGGGGGTGAATAGATTTTATCTAATTATTACCCAATTTTCGCATGCAAGTCAATTTTACGAAAATACCCCTAGCAAGTCAAAAATACATACAAGTGTAATAAGATGCGGAAATAGTAAATGACACTTGATGTTTACGTGGAAAACCCAACCACTGGGAAAAACCACGGGCTGTTAAGTGCGCCACACTCGGACCTCGAAATCCACTATATGAAAAGACGGTTACACCCTCAAGTGATTCTCGGACTCTCACCCTAGATAACCTCAGGCTATGGACACTACCAATCGCCACTCTTGGTTCAATCCCTAGTGATATCCCCTGATACACTACTCTTGGCGTGAGCACCCTCTAATCTACCACGCGGGCCTTTTATAGCGGCTCTAGTCCAATTTGCTTGAGGCCTAAGCACACTTAGCCCCAAGACTTCAATCTCTCAAAGAGATGCACAACCCTATGTGAATATGTATGAATATTCAATTAATGCAATAAGAGCTAGGGTACTCTAAATGCTTACCTAGGATTATAAGATGACAATATAATCAATCCTAGATATCACATATAGCTATATGTCATGGCATATAACTTTAGCTAAGTAAAGGATAACCAATCCTAGATACAAAGCTATCATATAAAACCCACAAACATTCAAAGGATTAACTAGTTGATTAAAAAATAATCTATCAACCTAGTTATCAATACATCACACAAGAATGTTCATGGCATAGCTTTTAGGCAATAATGACCTAATCAAATAAGCTATGAAAAATAATCTCAATCAATAAATGAGATCAATTAGCTAGATGGCATATGAACATTAAAGCCTAGCTAACAAATAAAAACCCAATCAACACATAATCTCAATCTTATATGTAGAAATTAATCTAAACACATATAAGTAAAATATGAGATAAAATTGATAAGTAGAAACACTAATTATGTAAGATAAAAGTGTTCAACAAATCATACCATGTGTGTTGTTGTTGAAGAAGTCCCATGCATTAGCATATGCTAGATGATCCTAGATGATCCTTAGATGAAGATTTATGCATGTGGGAGTGGGTTTAGAGAGATAAAGATATGATCTTTAAGCTTTCTCTCTCAAGTCTCTCTAAATATCTCTCTAGGGTTCTTATAATCAAAAGACTTGTGTTCTGAACCAGAGATAAGGATGTATTTATAGAGACCAAAAACAGGGCAGGTGAAAATACAATTTTGCCCTTGAAACGCACCGATCGGCGGTTTCATTCGGCGGCCAGGCCGCCGAACTGAACCGCCGAATGGCTCCTGAGCGGAACAGGGGAACATCAGTAACTTCATTCGGCGGTTTGGAAACCGCCGATCCCAACCGCCGTTTTGGACCCGAGAGATATATTTCAATCAGGTCTCATTCGGCGGTTTCTAACGACGGCCAGGCCGCCGAACGTAACCGCCGATTCACCAAAAATGGTGAAACCAAGGAGAAGCCAAAGGCATCTCCACCGGCGATCATCGCGCAACACAAAGCACATTACCGTGCACGCGCGGACGTTTCCGAACATCCTTAGGGAAACGAATTACTCCACACTAAAAGCTAACATACATGAAGTGCAAGTGTGGGTATTGAATGCATCCTAATGCCTATCATGTCATGGCATTTCATATAAAAAGATGCAAACAATCTTATGCAAGAAGAGACATTGAATAAACAATAAAGCACAATGCACACAAAATATAAACACAACATTCAAGAATAAGAGTTATGCATGTTGTGTGTGTGTGCAACTATATCTCTTCAAGCCAATGTAAGCACTAGATATATACCTTTGGTGCTTGTCCTCTTGAGGTCTTGGAAAGGGTCTTGATCTTCAACAAACACCTAGACTACCCTTACAACCAAACCCCAACATGTGGTTTGACCACGAAATAAGCCAATCTATTAATGGGAATCCTTACACCGTGCCTGAAACAAGGCCACCATTAAAGTCCCGTTGATTGCTTGATTGATCGATTGATTAATTGTCAGAGTAATGGGCAAGAAAGGGGGCTAATAAATAATTCAAGACTCTCGAAAGAGAGGGGATCGAAAATCAGACTTTCGACATACACCTTACAATTTTTCCACTTATCGACTTGCACGAGATCACCATCTCCAACTATGTATAAAAACTCCATACCTAAGCCTCCCAGAAATCGCCATTTTGTATTACACCATTGTATTATTTAAATTGTGTATCTTTTATCAATAAACCAACATTATTTAACTATCTCAATAGATACACTGTGTTAATAGGAATTTGACCCCTTTAACATTTTCTTGCTAACAAATGTCTTTGGTGAGACCATGTCCGCGAGGGCCTTGATTTTTTTAGGGTTCACTTCAATTCCTCTTTGATGAACTTGGAAGCCTAAGAACCTCCCTGATAGTACGCTGAACACACATTTTTTCGGGTTGAGCTTCATCTTATATTTCCTTAGGACGTCGAAAGTTTCCCTTAGATTCGAGGTATGCTTTTCTGCCGGGACACTTTTAGTCAACATGTCATCCACGTAGACCTCCATGTTTCTCCTGATTTACCGAGCAAATATCCTGTTTACTAACCTCTGATATGTTGCTCCAGCGTTCTTCAAGCCGAATGGCAATATCGTGTAACAATACAGTCCCTGGTCTGTGGTAAACACCGTTGTTTTTTCATCTGCTTTATTCATATGGATTTGATAGTTAAACAAATTAACGGTGTGTAATATATTAATCTAGAAAAAGGGGGGGGGGGGGGGGGGGGGGGGGGGGGGGGGGGGGTGAATAGATTTTAATTGATTTTACCTAATTTTTGTGTAAGGTCAAGATTACGAAAATGCCCCAACTAGTCAATTTATATAACAAGTGTAATATGTGCGGAATTTAAATAACACTTGATATTTACGTGGAAACCCTCACGGGAAAAACCACAGGTTAGTAAGTGAGCCACACTCGAACATCAAATCCACTAAATGTGTTAAAGATTCACTACTACAAAAAATGCAAAAGAAATCGGTTTTTTTATATGGAAGAAATCGGTTTTTGAAATTTTTAAAATCGATCTCTTTTTGAGTGATTTAGAAAAAAAAGCGCAAAAGACATCGGTTTTTAACCTATGTAAAACAAGAGAAAAGAAATCAGTTTTACTTAAAACCGATTTAAAAACCTAGTAGAAAAGAAATCGGTTTTACTTAAAACCGATTTAAAAACCTAGGAGAAAAGACATCGGTTTTAGTTAAAACCGATTTAAAAAACCTGATGTAAAATTGATGAATTACAAAAAAAAATCCCACCGTCGCCGGCCACCGACCAGCCACCACCGCCGGCACACCCCACCTATGATAATAATGACAATTAATTGTCATTATGAGGAATCGAACTCGCAACCTCAAAGTAAAAGTGGTAAGCCTTTACCGCCTGACTACAAGATTGAATATGTTAACAATTGCACAATATATATATATAACCTATATGAATTGTTAGAAAAAAAAAAAAAAAAAAAAATTTGTTTGAGAAATTTAAATTTACTCAACTAATCAAAATTCTAATTTCTACTACAAACATACATATATTAAATAAATTTTATTGGTGGGTTTATTTTTCATTTCATTTTTTATTGTGTGGTTTTGTGTTCTGCTAGAGATATTTTTATGCAAACTTTTTCCCTAAAACTGTATCTTTTGGCAACGAAATAATTTTTTTCATCCATGCTAGATTTTTTGCTTTTTCGATATGAATCCAACGGTATAAAGAACGTAAAATTATGGGCGGTATTTTGAAAGTTATGATCAATTATTCAGTCAAAGGTCAAAAGCAATTGAAGAAATTTTTGTGCAAACTTTTTTCTTAAAACTGTATCTTTTGGCAACAAAATAATTTTTTTTGTCCATGGTAGATTCTTTGATTTTTTGATACGAATCCAACGGTATAAAGAACGTAAAATTCCGGGTGGTATTTTGAAAGTTATGATCAATTATTCATGAGTACTCAAAGGTCGATCGATTGGAGATATTTTTGTGTAAAATTTTCCCTTAAGAAATAATTTTTTTTTTCCATGATGGATTCTTCGATTTTTCGATACGAATCCAACGGTATAAAGAACGTAAAATTCCAGGTGGGATTTTGAAAGTTATGATCAACTTTTCAGTCAAAGGTCAGAATTGGAGATATTTTTGTGCAAACTCTTTCCTTAAAACTGTATCTTTTGGCAAGGAAATAAATTTTTTTGTCCCTGTTGGATTCTTCAATTTTTTGATACGAATCCAATGGTTTAAAGAACGTTAAATTCCGGGCGGTATTTTGAAAGTTATGATCAATTATTCATGAGTACTCAAAGGTCAAGCGATTGGAGATACTTTTGTGTAAACTTTTTCCTTAAAACTGTATCTTTTGGCAAGGAAATAAATTTTTTTTTCCATAGTAGAATCTTCAATTTTTCGATACGAATCCAACGGTATAAAGAACGTAAAATTTCGGTTGGTATTTTGAAAGTTATGATCAATGTTTCAGTCAAAGGTCAGAATTGAAGCGATTGGAGATATTTTTGTGTAAACTCTTTCCTTAAAACTGTATCTTTTGGCAGGGAAATAAATTTTTTTGTCTATTTTCAGTTCTTCAACTTTTTGATACGAATCCAACGGTATAAAGAACGTAAAATTCCGGGCGGTATTTTGAAAGTTATGATCAATTATTCATGAGTACTCAAAGGTCAAGCGATTGGAGATATTTTTGTGTAAAACTTTTCCTTAAAACTGTATCTTTTGGCAAAGAAATAATTTTTTTTTTCCATGGTAGATTCTTCAATTTTTTGATACGAATCCAACGGTATAAAGAACATAAAATTCCGGTTGGTATTTTGAAAGTTATGATCAATGTTTCAGTCAAAGGTCAGAATTGAAGCGATTGGAGATATTTTTGTAAAATTCTTTCCTTAAAACTGTATCTTTTGGCAAGGAAATAAATTTTTTTGTCCATGTTGGGTTCTTCAATTTTTCGATACGAATCCAACGGTATAAAGAACGTAAAATTCCGGGTGGTATTTTGAAAGTTATGATCAATTTTTCAGTCAAAGGTCAGAATTGAAGCGATTGGAGATATTTTTGTGAAAACTCTTTCCTTAAAACTGTATCTTTTGGCAAGGAAATAAATTTTTTTGTCCATGTTGGGTTCTTCAATTTTTCGATATGAATCCAACGGTATAAAGAACATAAAATTCCGGGTGGTATTTTGAAAGTTATGATCAATTATTCAGTCAAATGTCAGAAGCGATTCGTGAATCCGAGAGTGAGCTGTTTTCATCGCTCATTTTCTCACTTTTCCAAATCGATTTTTGAATATTTTCTGATTTAAAAGTGTTTGTTTGCATGTCTACTTTCTTGTGTCAAAAGTTGAGCAAATAACGTTGAGTATTTTTAGAGATGTGCCCTTGAATGTGGACATAGGTCAGATTTGCATTGCAGAATTTTGCTTTTGAATCTACATCGGTTTTTATAAAAACCGATGTCTAAACGCTTGCTTTTAATATCGGTTTTTATAAAAACCGTTGTCTTTTCAACGCAAAATTTAAGACATCGGTTTTTATAAAAACCGATGTCTAAACGTTTTTTTTTTAATATCGGTTTTCTTAAAAACCGATGTCTTTTGAAATTGTAATTTTTAAGACATCGGTTTTTATAAAAACTGATTTCTAAAAGCTTTTTTAAAATCGGTTACCAAAAACCGATTTCTTTTAGTGATTTCTAGTGATGTCTTTAAGCATTTTTGTAGTAGTGATTACAACTTAGTCCAATTGCTTGTGATTTACGCAACCTAATCCCGGAAGCTACACAAGTCTTACTTCTTAATGAAGAGATGATACAACCTAAGTGAATATATGAAATACTCAAATATGCAACAAGAGCTAGGTAACCATATATGCTTATCTAGGATGATGATATAACAAGAAATACAATCCTAGATATCAAGAGCTAAATGGCATGTCAAAAAACTTAGCTAAACATAGATTATGAAAACCTAGAAAGCTATCACAATACAACTCTCAAACATTCAAAACACTAATCTCAAACTTGTATATAAGATATATATGAATGACATACTAGTGATAAATGAGATTGCTTGCAAAGAAAGACACAAAATATGTAAGATATAAGTGAAAAACTTACCAAGCAAAGTGTGTTGAAAAATCCATGCAAAATGATATCTTGATGATCAAGGATGATGCTAGATGATGATTGATGATCATGGAAAGGTGTTTGAGTAAACAAAGGTGAGTTCTTTAGTGAAATATTTTTCTTTGGAAAAATATGCTAAGTAAAAATATGATTTTGAACTCTCTAAAAACGACATAAGATGAAAGAGGCATATATATAGGGTGTCAAAATGAAGTGACATCATTTTGATAAGTTGCCCTGCTTTTGCCTTGGGCGCTGTACAGGTCGCTGTACGTAGAGCAACTTGTACAGCGCCTCACCTGGAAAAATGAAGAACATGAAGAACATGAAGAACATTCTTCATGGGCGCTGTTCGTAGAGCGCTTTTGTAGAGCGCCTAAACAGTGCCACAAATCTAATCCTCTCGGGATTCAGATAGGCGCTGTACGTAGAGCGCTTTTGTAGAGCAACCGTACAACGCCTTCAATAAAATGCATCAGGTCTGATGCATTAAAAGGTCATTTTCCATCGGTCTGGAATGAGCGATGTTCGTACAGCGCATCTATAGGGCGCTTTGAGCAGCGCCCTTTACAATGCATGAAATCCTAAGCCTAATCATGACATGGCAATGGATAAACAAGATGCAATCATAAGAGCATGCAAGAAGAGATGTTAATTAACATTAATGCACATAAATAAGACACACAACATACAAGAACTAAACAAATGCATGAGGTGTGAGTATGTGCAACTATCTCTTCAAAGCAAGTAAGCACAATAAATTTACCAAAGAAATTTACCAAAGAAATTTACCTTTGGTGCTTCTTCTCTTGAGGTCTTGAGAGCCTAATCTACCCTTACAAAAACCCCAAATGTGGTTTGTCTACGAAATAAGCCAATCAATAAACTGAAACCTTACAGATTGTATCCTGAATAAGCATCCATAAAACTGAGCAACATGTGGCCTGCAATGGTGTCCACCAATTGGTCTATCCTCAGCATGGAAAACTATCCTTCAGACAAACTTTGTTTAAATCTGTGAAGTCCACACACATCCTCCACTGATTATTCTTTTTCTCTACTAATACCACCATGGCTACCCATTGTGGGTATTTGACCTCCCTTATTGATCTTGCGGCGAGCAGCTTCTCCATTTCTTTCTTAATTGTCGCGCTTCTTTTTGGATTGAACAACCGCCTCTTTTGGACTACTGGTCAGAATTCTGGGTTGACGGCTAGGTAGTGAGATATCACTTTCGTGTCTATCCCGGGCATATCCTCATGGCTCCAAGCAAACACATTTTTGTATTCCCTTAGCAAGCGGGGTCAAGTCGGCTTTCATGTTTTCGTGCGAGTTTGCACCTATTTTGACCACCTTGGTCGGCTCGCTACTATCTAGGATTACATCTTCTGTTGGCTCATCTTTTTTACTTTCGGGTTCCTCTCTCGGGTCAAGCCCATGTTTGATGGATTGATATATATATATGAACAAATGAAAATAAGTACAATAATTTTTTTTATTGGGAAAAATTATTTTTATAAACAGTGACAATTGATGGATTATATTATGTGTACCTTTGGCATGTTGGTTAGTTGTCGAATCACATATGTTTGTGCCATGTGGAAGCAATGAAGAATGCAAAGAAATTAAATACGAGGAAGCCACTGCTCAATATGTCCAAAATTACAACCATGTGCACATTGAGCAGAGGCTTCCTCACACTTAATGGCTTTGCATTCTTTATTGCTTCCACATGGCACAAACACATGTGATTCGACAACTAACAAACATGCACTACTACAAAAATGCTAAAAGACATCACTAGAAATCACTAAAAGAAATCGGTTTTGGTAACCGATTTTAAAAAAGCTTTTAGACATCTGTTTTTATAAAAACCGATGTCTTAAAAATTACAATTTCAAAAGACATCGGTTTTTAAGAAAACCGATATTAAAAAAAAAACGTTTAGACATCGGTTTTTATAAAAACCGATGTCTTAAATTTTGCGTTAAAAACCGATGTCTTAAATTTTGCGTTGAAAAGACAACGGTTTTTATAAAAACCGATATTAAAAGCAAGCGTTTAGACATCGGTTTTTATAAAAACCGATGTGTATTCAAAAGCAAAATTCTTCAATGCAAATCTGACCTATGTCTACATTCAAGTGCGCATCTCTAAAAATACTCAACGTTATTTGCTCAACTTTTGACACAAGAAAGTAGACATGCAAACAAACACTTTTAAATCAGAAAATATTCCAAAAATCTATTTGGAAAAGTGTGAAAATGAGCGATGAAAACAGCTCACTCGCGAATTCACAAATCGCTTCTGACCTTTGACTGAATAATTGATCATAACTTTCAAAATACCATCCAGAATTTTACGTTCTTTATACCGTTGGATTCATATCGAAAAATTGAAGAACCCAACATGGACAAAAAAATTTATTTCCTTGCCAAAAGATACAGTTTTAAGGAAAGAGTTTGCACAAAAATATCTCTAATCGCTTCAATTCTGACATTTGACTGAATAATTGATCATAACTTTCAAAATACCGCCCGGAATTTTATGTTCTTTATACCGTTGGATTCATATCGAAAATTTGAAGAACCCAACATGGACAAAAAAATTTATTTCCTTGCCAAAAGATACAGTTTTAAGGAAAGAGTTTGCACAAAAATATCTCCAATCGCTTCAATTCTGACCTTTGACTGAAAAATTGATCATAACTTTCAAAATACCACCCGGAATTTTACGTTCTTTATACCGTTGGATTCGTATCGAAAAATTGAAGAATCCACCATAGAAACAAAATTATTTTCTTGCCAAAAGATACAGTTTTAAGGAAAACGTTTACACAAAAATATCTCCAATCGCTTGACCTTTGAGTACTCATGAATAATTGATCATAACTTTCAAAATACCACCCGGAATTTTACATTCTTTATACCATTGGATTTGTATTGAAAAATTGAAGAATCCAACATGGACAAAAAAATTTATTTCCTTGCCAAAAGATACAGTTTTAAGGAAAGAGTTTGCACAAAAATATCTCCAATCGCTTCAATTCTGACCTTTGACTGAAAAATTGATCATAACTTTCAAAATACCACCTGGAATTTTACGTTCTTTATACCGTTGGATTCGTATCAAAAAATCAAAGAATCCACTATGGAAAAAAAAATTTATTTCCTTGACAAAAGATACAGTTTTAAGGAAAAGGTTTACACAAAAATATCTCCAATCGCTTGACCTTTGAGTATTATAACTTTCAAAATACCACCCGGAATTTTACGTTCTTTATACCATTGGATTCGTATCGAAAAATCAAAAAATTTAACGTGGATGAAAAAAATTATTTCGTTGCCAAAAGATACAGTTTTAAGGAAAAATGTTGCATAAAAATATCTCCAGCAGAACACAAAACCACACAATAAAAAATGAAATGAAAAATAAACCCACCAATAAAATTTATTTAAAATATATATGTTTGTAGTAGAAATTAGAATTTTGATTAGTTGAGTAAATTTAAATTTATCAAACAAGTTTTTTTTTTTTTTTCCTAACAACTCATCTAGGTTATATATATGTATATTGTGCAATTATTAACACATCCAATCTTGTAGTCAGGAGGTAAAGGCTTACCATAGGTGGTGGTGGCTGGTCGTTGGCCGGACGGTGGAGCAGGCCGACGACGGTGGGATTTTTTTTTGTAATACATCAATTTTACATCAGGTTTTTTAAATCGGTTTTAACTAAAACCGATGTCTTTTCTCCTAGGTTTTTAAATCGGTTTTAAGTAAAACCGATTTCTTTTCTCTTGTTTTACATCGGTTGAAAACCGATGTCTTTTGCTCTTTTTTTCTAAATCACTCAAAAAGAGATCGGTTTTAAAAATTTCAAAAACCGATTTCTTCCATATAAAAAAACTGATTTCTTTTGCATTTTTTGTAGTAGTGATGCCAAATGTACACATAATATCAATCCATCAATTGTCACTACTTATAAAAAAAAAAATCCTAATAAAAAAATTTGTTGAACGTAATTTCATTTGTTTATATATATATATAAATGACATTTTAAAAACACTTTTGACCGTACAATATGTATTTTGGTATATTCAATATAAAAACAAGTTAACAACCAACAAATTATATGAGGGTGAGAGAGACTAACAAGATGTAGTAAAGAAGAGGACCAATCGTAGCCTTAGAAGAACTTTTATACATATTCTCTGTTACTTTGTTTAAGGGAAACAAAAAAAATATATACAATACTAATTAGTTGGATCTACTCTAGCTTATATATAACAATAATTATAATTTATAAATTATATAACTTTACTATATAATGTCAATAATATCTCAATATATACATCATATTTGGTAGGAGACTAAATATATATAGTATATAATTATCATAATATATATATATATATACTCTAGCTTATATATAACAATAATTATAATTTATAAATTATATAACTTTACTATTTAATGTCAATATATAATATCTCAATATATACATCATAATATATATATATATTATGATAATTATATGATATATATTAAGATAATTATATGCTATATATATTTAGGCTCCTACCAATTATGATGTATATATTGAGATATTATTGACATTATATAGTAAAGTTATATGATATATGACACGATATTCAAAGAGGGGAGAGATATATATAGTATAATATCTCATATTATACAATGATTTATAATATGGTAAGAAAATCGTAGAAGATATATATATATATATATATATATATATATATGGTATAAAATATGATTATATAAAATATCAGAGCATCTCCAATGCAAGCGTGACTTGTGAAAAAAAGAGATGTCATGTAGGATAAATAGATGTTATGTTAATAATTGTGTCTCTAATGCAACTGTGCATATTCAACCTTAAGCTGACGTGGTAAAAAAAATATTAGATATTGTCAACATGACCGTCCACTAAACATTAATTTTTCATATATTTTTGATAAGGAAATAAAATATAAAATAAAATAGGAAAAAAAGATGGACATGTCATTAAAAAAATTGTGTTTTAGACAGAAGCATTGGAGACCAAATTTTGAGTTGATTGTCTATTTTTATGCCACATAGGAAGCAAGTCTCTTGACATTGTTGCCATGTCAATAATTATTGATATGTAAACCACTTTTGCATTGGAGATGCTCTCATACAAATATTCAAAAAAAGGTAAGATAATCCCAAGAATTAAATAATCAATCATTAACTAATAACAAATTACAATATTTCTTTCTTGGGATTATCTTGCCATTTTTTTGAATATTTGTATGATATTTTATTTAATCATATTTTATGCTATTTATTTATGTTAATATATATATAAAAATATTTATAGCATACTAATACACATCAGCACACTTTTACCATATAAGCAACATAATTTTAATCATAATAATACACATGGAAAAAGTGTGATGATGTATATTAGTATGTTATAAATATGTCTATATTGTGTGCCTACTAGAGAAAAATTGGTTAATATATATCTTCTTCGATTATTTTACGATAATTTGAATCATTGTATAATATGAGAGAATACTTCTCTAATCAGGACTGTCTTGACTTTATAATTTCAGGACGTCCAACCACAGCCACATACACAACCCCATATTAACAAATACCTACACCAAATATGAATGTCTAGCTGTGGTTGGACCTCATTAACTTATAATTTCAGGACGTTCTTACTAAAGAACTACCCTAATATGAGATTTTATACTATATATATAATATATCTCTCCCCTCTTTGATTACCGTGTCACATATCATTTATACCATATATATTTATATATAATATTATGATAATTATATGCTATATATATTTAGGCTCCTACCAAATATGATATATATATTGAGATATTATTGACAATAGATAGTAATGTTATATAATTTATAAATTATAATTATTGTTATATATAAGCTAGAGAAGAAACAACTAATTAGTATTGTATTTTATTTTTTATTTTTGTTCCCTTTAAACAAAGTAACAGAGAATATAGATAAAAAGTTCACTACAAGAAAAAAGGCCTATTGGGATGAAAATTTATAGGGGCGTTTTTTTTTCGTCCCAATAGGATGTCTATTGGGACGAAAAAATTATTCGTCCCTAAAAAAAGCAAAACTGGTCAAACCTTTAGGGATGAACAAATTTGTCCCAATAGACATTCTATTGGGATGAAATAAATTATTCGTCCCAATAGATTTCTTTCAGGATAAATTTTGTCCAATGTGGTAAAACCTTTAGGGACGAATTTTTTTTGACCCAATATAACGTCTATTGGGATAAAATACATAATTCGTCCCAATAGACTGTCTATTGGGACAAATGTTTTTCATCCCAATAGGTTTTCTTTTTATTTAAAATTAAAATAATTAATTAATTTTGTTGAAAATTCTTGATTATTTTTTTTGAAGTTTTTCCTTAAAGATTGACCTTTAGGGAAGAATTTTTTTGTCCCAATATAACGTCTGTTAGGATGAAATTCATAATTTGTCCCAATAGACTGTCTATTGGGACAAATTATTTTCGTCCCAATAGGTTTTTTTTTTTAATTATAATAATTAATTAATTTTGTTGAAAATTCTTGATTTTTTTTTTGTTGTTGAAGTTTTTCCTTAAATATAGATTAATAATTAAATTACCACATAAATTAGAAAATGAGGCAATATGGATCATTTTGTTCGTCCAAAGCGGTTCTCTATCGAGATGAATTTTGTTTTTTTCCCAATAAGTTCTTCATAAGGATCAATAACTATTAGTCTTGAGAGGTTTTCTATATTAAAAAAAAAAAAAAAAAAAAAAGGAACCGAACTGTCGAAACCGGAATCGGAACTGCTGGTTCCGAATCAAAAATTGGAACCGCTGGTTTCGAATTGGAACCGTTGATTCCGAATTGAGAATCGGAACCGTGGTCATGTCTAATTCCGAGTACGATTAACGATTGACCTTTTGTTCTAAAAATATATGATTTTAACAAAATAGTTTAATAAATGTTGTAATAAATTTTTTTTAATATCAAGCTGTTTGTCATATAAAAATAAAATTTAAATGAGTGGAATCGATCTACAAATTAAATTTTGATTGAAAAAAAAAATAATAAAAATTTAATAAGAAGTAGAGGTTATATATAAAAACTATGCTTTTATTAGCAAATTCAAAGCAGTAGCAAGGTGGATAAGGCTATCTCACTCACCTGTCTCCAGTTCAACACTTTGACAACATCTAATTAATTGTGTGATTGGTGTGTGAGCAGATGGAGTTGGTGGGTGGGTGGGTGGGTGGGGTGTCATTTAAAGGCAAAAGACCAATTTTTAATTTTTTTTATTTTTAAATTTCGTCCCTATAGGATATCTAAAGGGACAAAAAATTATTTAAAGGGACCAAATATTTCGTCCCTACAGGTTGTCAAAGGAGACGAAAATACAAATTTCGTCCCTACAAGTTGTCTATGGGGACGAACAAAATTTCGTCACTATAGATAGTCTTTAGGGGCGAATTTCAATTTTCGTTCCAAAGAACCTATTACGACCCACCTGAGGCAACGTAATTTTGGACGAATTTTTTTTGTCCCAATAGGTCTATAGGGACGAATTTCGGGCTATTGGGACGAAAAAAAGCGTCCCTATAGCCCCCTTTTTTGTGGTGGTTCTTCTAAGGCTACATTCTTGATGGTCCTCTTGTTCACTATATCTTGTTAGCCTTGTTAGGAAAATGGTGAATAGGTGAATGATAAATTGATATTCAAAATGCACCTGTTGAATTGGAAAAATAATAAGTCCCACATTGGTGGGAAACGTATATCTAGTCAAGGATATATTGGATTGCTTGCAAGAATGAGCAGCATAGTATCACGGACCGCGGGTTCAACGACTTGTGTGTGGATGTGGATGCTGCAACGGTTCGAACCGTGGGTGTGCATCCGTGACTGATACCGATTTTGCTACTTGGTTTTTTTTTTTTCCAATTCAAAATATCTAAGGCTTTTAAATATTCTTTAATTTAAGATTATAATTACCATTTAAAAATTAAAAGGAAAGTTAAATCTTTAATTTCAAAGACTCAACTGATAAATTAATAAAGAATAATTCTCATACTAATTGACCATTTTTTCTGTTGATTTTATTACTTTCCTACTTTTGTTTGAAATTTTATAAATTGCCTGAGTGCCATCATTCTAAATATACGGAAAAAAAAGGCAAACAATATTCTCTCTTTGTAAGAAGCAAAAAACAGCTCTTTGTCTTACGTCTTTGTGTGCTTCATTCTTGATATTTTCTTCCTATTTTCGGTGCTAAGTTCAGACCTTGTTTGAGTTTGCTGAGAGTAGTCTTGTTTTTCAACACATCTGCTGTTGAATCGTTGTTTCCTGAGAGAAAGACGCCAAACACATACGGTGTGAGGGCAAATCTGTTTTAAGGACACTATGTGAAAACGGACCTCAATTCTGGTCATGTGTACCTGAAAGTATACAAACGGAGTTAAATAGCTTAAAGCATACCTAGGGGGTGAATAGGTTTTTACGCATTTTTCAATCCCTTGAACAAACTTTCGTTTGTCCCTCAAGGTAGCCTTACATACAACACATAAACTATAAATTCATACATAGACAAGATAAGAATATGGTCATATAAGCATAGTCTATGAATATCAATTAGTTGTATGAGGTATAAGAACACATAAACTCAACATCAAAGAATACTTGTATTTCAATATTTGTTCAATGTATTACAAGTATAATAAAATAATACTATACACAAGAAATACAATATACAAAAAAATTATATTTACAAATAAGATTAAAAGACTAAGATCACAAATCACACTTTATAAAATCTTGTTTCAATATACATCACAAGTGAATAATATACAACAAGATAACAACATACACATAAACAAATATAAGAGGCAGAGATATGAAGAATTAACACAAGAGATTTTTTAACGTGGTAAAACCTCCAAGGAGAAAACCTCCAAGGAGGAAACATTCACGGGTTGAACTACAACCATTGGGTACTTAAATATATTGGAAGGTAAATTAGAAATTCCACAAAGTGACCAATCTTTAGCTCACCTACCTAGTAGAGTCTATGTCTACCCAACCTTATTGGAAAGTACGAAATCCCTCAATGATGCGAAGCCACCATATATTGGACAACATACAAAACCAACATCAATGGAAGATTAGAAATTCCTCAAGAGTGTATACACATCCCATGTACTCCGCTCTTATGGAGTCTATGTCTATACATACGCCTAAGCCTACCAACATACAAGCCAATTCCCTATCCAAGGCACTCATGCATTTAGGGAGCCTCCCATGCATGACTATCCAAGTCTTCCCGACTCTAGCCATGACTCATTGCTCGGTTATCCGGACATCACGTCCTAACCAAGACTTCCTTGCTTGACTATCCAGACTCCTCGTCCTAGTCAAGACTTCATGTCTTTTACAAGGACTTCCTAGTGTGATCATGTGAATGCAAATGATGCAAACAATCAATTCAACATAGAACATGTGATCAATGCATTCCATGGAACAACTAGACCTAAACATGTGAAAACACAAGTAAAGTAATCTAGATGCTAAAAACATGAATTAAACCTAGAGCAAGTGAAAAGCATCTAACACAAAAGCTCATAGTTCTATTCATACAAATAACACTTAAATAAAAACATATACATGAAGCACATATTCAAGATGTCATAAACATACACAAAAATGCTAGAATCACAAAATTTATTCAATGTATATTCTAGGCAAAGATTTAGAGCATGGATATATTGATAAATCAATTGAATCCTAGATGTCTCTAAAAACACATATAAGAGCCTTAATCCTAGATTACATCAATCAAGGATCAAAGCACATTTCAAGGATTATTAATCATAAAATGATTCAATCAAATCACAAATAATCCTAGATATCAATCTAATCACAATACTACTCTCAAGCATGTGAAAAACCTATAATCTAAGAAACTAGTTCACATATGTCTCTAATTAAACTTTTGATTAAGATTGATTATGAAGCTATCTTTCTCTATAACATTCACAATACATATACATACATATAGAAGAAGAAAACCCGAGCAAATTGAAGGTTATCAAAGAAGAAATCCCAAAGATATGAACACTACCTTGGATTCTCGAGCTAGTTCGGTGTTCAGTATGCAACCACGAGAAAAGTCAATCAATCAGCTGCCAAATCACTTGAAAAAGGTAGAGGAATCGATTATGAACAATCTCCAACTTGAATCACTCAATTTTGAGTTCGTATGAGAAAGTTATGGTATTTGGAAGATGAGAAAAATTGGAGAGAAAATTCTAGCGGGATTCAACTTTTTCTTCTTTTAAAATGAATGGGAGGTATTTGGAAATTTAAAAGGAACGGCCAACCAGAAGCTGTCACATCAGCTCCTGGCCATCTAAGGCGTGTGTGCCACACGGGACCAGAGAGCTGGTCTGGCCGTGTGGCCCACGGCCTCCACACGTGGCCAAGCAAGCTTGGCTATTGGCCTCGCTTGCTCCTTCCGCGCTCCGCTCTCGTTCTTCCTCCGTATCTGGGCCTCCAAACTCCGATTTCAAATTCGTCTTCGGATTATGAATCATGACTCCCTCACGCACAATGAAGACTATGAAAATTTGACAAATGTTGAGAAATCATCTCGGAATACGATGACGAAAACAACTCAACGAATGAGAACGAAACGTAGCATAACTATGTCGTTTGGACTCGAAACCTAATGAATGAGTAACCGAAATGACCGAAACTCAATAAGGAATCATAAGAGATCATGTTCAAGTCCAAAACAAGAAATACGGAAACAAATAACACAAAATCACACACGTATGCAATTTCCTAGACATAGTCCTAGAACATGCAAATTACAATGTTTATCAAATTAAAGCTAATGCATGAGCATACATTACGAAGTGTATTAAAGTGATATATAAATGATGTTAAACCATGAATGGACACATATAAATGCCATGTGTGTGTGTGTGTGCCTAGCCTTGTAAGAGAAATGGGTCTTATATACCTTTGTAGACCGATGAAGCACATTTCTCCTTGAAGCCGGCATCTTACATGAGTTGTGTCCACGTCTCTCTTTGATGACTTGAATATTCAATTCTTAGACCACTAAACAATATAAGAAAACATCATTTTGATATAGAATATATGCCAAGATAAACCAAAAACCTAACAGTACCGATTCTTGATTTTCAGTTATCTCATCTTTGACGTTTCTGTTTGTAATCTCAATCTGAAACATTTTCTAAACAATATTACTAACAAGCCTCTCTCACCCTTATATAATTTGTTATTGTATTTATAGTGAATATACAAAAATACATATTGTTCGGTCAAAAGTGTTTTTAAAAAGTCACACACACACACACACACACACACACACACACACACACACATATATATATATATATATGATGAGTCGTCGTTGTGTACTCAACAAAATGATTGTTTTTAAATGTGTTCTCGTTGAAAACCGATTTCACCACTTAGATAGAAAATTAGTGAAGTGTCAAGTAGGATTCGTTCGATAGGGAATTAGAGTAATAGTTAAATAAATTAACAATTCATAAATGCAATAAAATAAAACATAAGCAATGGATGGTTGTATGGTTTGTCAAGCCATCAAACATACATGTAAAATAAACCTAATAAACCTAATAAAATGGATAGAAATCTAGATAAGAGATATATGAGATAAACAATTAATAGAATTGCTAGGGAATTAATGGGATCGCACGTGGATTACGGGAAGTGATTCTCAATCTACCTTAGTGAACCAACCTCATAAATGTTAACTAATTGATTTCTAAAATGTGTTTAGACCATTACTATGAACCCTAAACAACTTTTCACCGTAATGCCTAACTGATTAAGGAGAGGGGGTCACGGCGGGATCGGTTTGTTATAATTAACGGTTTAGATAATCGCGGTTGATATACCCTTCGATGATCTATCCCACTCACTATGTTCTCAATCCATCATGGGTGTCAATCCAATCAAGATTATATAACAAATTATCCTAAACAAGAGTATAATCAACTAGTGGGCATACATGTCAATTATATAATGCATAGAATCTAGTTATAAAATGAATAGAACACAAATAGAGATTAAATATATATTAAAGCTTAAGCAAAACCCAATCCAAGTGTTCTCACATAAAAACCCTAGAAAGAGGGTTTAATTACACATATTACAATCAAAGGGAAGGCAAGTAAAAGATTAGGAAATCACCCTTGGGTCTCCTTTTGTAAGCTTGATCATTTCCTTGCCTTTGATGCTCCTTGTGCAAAGAGTGGATGATGAGGAAGTGTCCAGATAGGTGGAGTCAAATGGGAACTGACTAAGGAGATATGTGGAGAAGATGGGAAGAAAGGAATGATTTGGGGAAGGTAATCTAGATGTTTAGTTTAGGAAGAAGAGAAGTGGAGGGATTAGGAATGGTAGAAAGGAGGTTTCTTGGTTGTCAAGAATGGTCAAGAGTTGTTCAAAAGAGGAGAATAGTGATGAAGGGATTTCAAATTAGGTCTCGGGTGGTAAATTACCAAAACACCCATGACCATGGTAAATTACCATTTAGTCCTTAAGAGGGAGCATCTTGTAATTTTCCCCACCAATTAGAGTTTGACAGAGAAGAGGTCGCTACTTGGTCATTCATGGCAACACTAGGGACATGGGGGCGACACTTCCAGTTGCCAAAAACAACTCCCTGTCGCTATGGCGACATCGAATGACCAAATGGCGACAAAAAGAGGCGACAAATGGTGACATTAGACGTGAAGGAGGCGTGGAGATTGGAGGAGTTTTTCGGCGGTTTTGGAGCGTCGGGAAGGGTGGCGACTTGCTCGCGTCATCATCGCTGTTCATCTGGGCCAAAAATTGGCCGGAGATAGGCCAGGAATGGCCACTTCCAGGTGGCGGCTGCAAGCTTAGGTTTAGGCGTGTCAATGGTGATCATCGAGAGGTTGAAGATGAAGTGCCAAAGAGATGGGGTGTGTTTAGAAGTGGGCTGGAGTGCAATCAGCTTACTTCTTCTTTGTTATAAATGGGGTGTGTTTAGAAGCAGGCTGGGGCATGTTTAGAGGCCCAAGCCGGCCTCAAAACGCACCGCATCACATGTGGGTATGGGTTGACATGAGTTGGGCATGCTGCTTTGGGCTTGTTGTTTGGGCCACCCACTTATGCAAAATGCACCGTTTTAGAAGCTAATTGCGTGGGCTACTGGCGAATTTTGTTTCAGTCCCTTCATTCTTCCAAAATTGCGATGACTTCAATCCTCCCTTCAATAATTACATTTTGGCCCTTAATTCTCCAATATTACTCCAATGCCCCAGAACTTTATAAATTCCTGAAAACACTTAATTTTCATAATTAAATTACAGGATAATGCCCGAGAATCAAGCAAAAGGAGAAGGAAGTGAGGGCCAAAATCATACCAATTTTGATTCGATCAATATATATGAACAAACACTACAAGAAAATAAAGGCTTCCTTGACAGTTTTAAAAACTATCAAGAATAATATATATTTTTTATATTTATACACAATCAGACCACCAGCGCCGGCCAGACAAAGGACCGCCGCAGGACCACCACACCACCGCTGGACCGCCACATGGCCACCTCTAATAATAATGACAATTAATTGTCATTAGTGGGAGTTGAACTTGTGACCTCAAGTTCAAAGGTTGTAAGTCTTTACCACTTGACTACAACCTTTGATGTGTTAACAATTGAACAATGTTCATATATGAGTTGTTACAAATAAAAATAAAAATAAAAACATTTTAAGATAAATTTAAATTTATTCAACTAATCAAATTCTAATTTCTACAATAAACATATATTAAAAAATATTTATTGAAACTTTTAATAAAATTATATTTTTCAAAAAATATAGTCGAGTTATTGGTCAATACTCTATGGTCACGTTCGGTTACATGTTGGAATGATTATGAGAATGAGAATGAGAATGAGAATGGAAAGGAAAGGAAAACTAAGTTTTTTGTTTGATTGGAAATTTAGAATTAGTCTCTGAATCGGTATTATTTTGTTTGGTTAACAACGGAATGGAATGGAGTTAATTGTATTTTGACCAAAATACCCGTAAATATAAAACATTCATAATAACATGAGTATTATATATGATACATATAATAATTTATATATTATATAATATATATATTAATATTATATATATATATATATTATATAATATATGTAATAATATATAATATATATAATAATATAATATATATAATATATAATATATATACAATAATATAATATATATAATAGTATAATATATATAATTTATATAATAATATAATATATAAATATATTAGATTATATATGTTTATATATCGCTATATATATTAGAATAATATATTATATAATAATAATATATATAATATATATATAATAATAATAATATAATATATATTTATATGTCATTAATATAATATATAATAATAATATATTATTTTTGGAAAGGAGGGTATTTTTGGAATGGACGAACGTCGTCGGTGGGTGGTTGGTGATGGTTAGCATCGACAGCGGGCGGTGGTCCGACGGTGAGGGAGGTGGTTATTATAAATATAAAAAAATGTTATTTAATTAAATATTAAATTATGAAAATTTAAAAAAAAATATATATTAACATTTCTTGACAGTTTTTATTCTTGACAGTTTTTAATTTATGACAGTTTTTAACTGTCAAGAAAAAAAAATCTATCAAGAAAAAAAACTGTCATCTGTGAAGGTTTTTCTAGTAGTAAAATGAAAATAAGTATAATAATTTTTTTATTATGAAAAAATATTTTTATAAACAGTGACAGTTGATGGTTTGATTTTTTTTTATTTATTTATGGAAAGTTGATGGTTTGATATTATGTCTACATTTGGCATGTTTGTTAGTTGTCGAATCACGTGTTTGTGCCATGCGGAAGTAATGAAGAATGCAAAGAAATTAAGTGTTCACACTTAATTTCATGGCTTCCTCACACTTAATTTCTTTGCATTCTTCGTTACTTCCGCATGGCACAAACACATGTACAGTACATGGCTTCCTCACACTTAATTTCTTTGCATTCTTCATTACTTCCGCATGGCACAAACACATGTACAGTACATGGCTTCCTCTGGCACAAACACATGTACAGTACATGGCTTCCTCACACTTAATTTCTTTGCATTCTTCATTACTTCCGCATGGCACAAACACATGGCACAAACACATGTGATTCGACAATTAAAAAACATGGCAAATGTGGACATAATATCAATCCATCAATTGTCACTGTTTATAAAAATATTTTTTCCCAATAAAAAAATTTATTGTACTGAATTTCATTTGTTTATATATATATATATATATAAATGACTTTTTAAAATCACTTTTGACCGTACAACCAACAAATTATATGAGGGTGAGAGAGACGAATAAGATGTAGTAAACAAGAGGACCATTAAGAACGTAGCCTTAGAAGAACTTTTATACATAGTTACTTTGTTTAAGGGAAACAAAAAAATATACAATACTAATTAGTTGAGTCTTCTCTAGCTTATATATAACAATAATTATAATTTATAAATTATATAACTTTACTATATATACATCATATTTGGTAGGAGCCTAAATATATATAGCATATAATTATCATTATATCTATATATATATATAGATATAATGATAATTATATGCTATATATATTTAGGCTCCTACCAAATATGATGTATATATTGAGATATTATTGACATTAAATAGTAAAATTATATGATATATAACACGATAGTCAAAGAGGGGAGAGATGTATATAGTATAAAATCTCATATTATACAATGATTTAAAATATGGTAAGAAAATCGTAGAAGATATACATAACATATATATATATATGATTATATAAAATATCATACAAATATTCAAAATATGGTAAGATAATCCCAAGAATTAAATAATCAATCATTAAGACATTAACTAATAAAAAATTACAATATTTCTTTCTTGGGATTATCTTGCCAGCCATTTTTGGAATAATTGTATGATATTTATTTTATCAGATTTTATACCATTTATATATGTTAATATATATATAAGCATATTTATAGCATACTAATACATATTAGCACACTTTTACCATATAAACAATATAACTTCAATCATAATAATACATATGGAAAAAGTGTGATGATGTGTATTATAATGTTCTAAATATGTCTATATTGTGTGTCTACTAGAGAAAAACTGGTTAATATATATCTTCTTCAATTATTTTACGATAATTTGAATCATTGTATAATATGAGAGAATACTTCTCTAATTAGAACCGTCTTGACTTTATAATTTAGGACGTCTAACCACAACCACACACACAACCCCACATTAACAAATACCCACATCCAATATGAATGTCTGGCTGTGGTTGGACCTTATTAACTTATAATTTCTGGACGTTCTTACTAGAGAACTACCCTAATATTAGATTTTATACTATATATATAATATATCTCTCCCCTCTTTGATTATCGTGTCACATATCATTTATACCATATATATTTATATACAATATTATGATAATTATATGCTATATATATTTAGGCTCCTACCAAATATGATGTATATATTGAGATATTATTGACATTAGATAGTAAAGTTATATAATTTATAAATTATAATTATTGTTATATATAAGCTAGAGAATAAACAACTAATTAGTATTGTAATTTTTTTTTGTTCCTTTAAAACAAAGTAACAGATAATATAGATAAAAGTTCTTCTAAGGCTACATTCTTGACGGTCCTCTTGTTCACTACATCTTGTTAGCCTTGTTCGGAAAATGGTGAATAGGTGAATGAGAAATTGATATTAAAAGTGCACCTGTTGAATTGGAAAAATAATAAGTCCCACAAAGGTGGGAAATGTATATCTAGTCAAGGATATATTGGATTGCTTGCAAGAATGAGTAGCATAGAATCACGAACTGTGGGTTCAACGTCTTTTATGCGGACGTGAATGCCGCAACGGTTCGAACCGCGGGTGTGCATCCCTGACTGATACCGATTTTGCTATTAGGATATTTTTTAAAGACTCAACTGATAAATTAATAGAGAATAATTCTCATATTAATTGACCATTATTTTTCATTGATTTTAAGGGGCTTTGCAAAAATGTCCACTTTCAAGTTTGAAAGAGCAAAAATGTCTCCTCATTGTTTTTCTTGCAAAACAGTCTGGTATTAATGTTTACTTTGCATAAATGTCCCCTGTTGGACTAAATTACCCTTCTTACTTAAAGGGGGGCATAATGTCACAAATACCCTTTAACATTTCAGGTTTCCACAATTACCCTTGTCTTCCCTTCCCTTCCCTTCCCTTCCCTTCCCTCCCTCCCTCCCTTTCTCTCCATGAGTCCTGTTTATGTTTGTTGAATTCCCTCCCCATTTTCGAACATATCCTGACCCGACCACAGTCGTCCCCTATCTCTCTTCTTCTTCTTCTTCTTCTTCTTCTTCTTCTTCTCATTCTTCTTCCTTCCCCATCTTTAGGGCTTCAATATTCCTCATACCATTCCGAAATTCCTTCTCAATTGTTTTCAATTGTTTTCAACTGAACATATTCGAAAACCATATAACCCCAAAACCATATAGAAACCCTAAAAACATAGAGATAGAGAGAGATAGAGGCACGAGGACGACGAGGGATGATGAGTTTCTGTCTCTAGTCTTCAAAAGTTTGCAAATGTGTTTGGGTAACAGACAGGCTGGAGTTTGAGTCATGGCAGAGATAGATTGACCAGGCAAGGATACCTAAGCTGCTAGCTGTGGGATCGAAGACAGCTGTAGGTGAGTGTTTCCTGAAATATGTGCATTGGAACCTTTGAAATCAATGTTTAATTTTTCGTCTGTGCTGGGCGGTGTTGCTATTTGGGGCAAGACATTGTTCTTGGGTTGATTTTATTTTTTGTTTTTGTTGGTGTTGGGTTTGGATTAGGTTGTTTTTGTTGGTTTTGCCTGGTGTTTATTTGGGGTCGTTTTTGTTGGTATAGTTGTTGTTTGTCTTATGTTTGCTGTTTGTTCTTTCTTACTGTTGGTGTTTGAGTAGTTCAGTTGTCTTATTTTTTTAGGCGTCTTTGCTTCCCTGCCTGGGTACCTAGGTTGATTCATTTTTATGCAACTTGTGGGTGTTTGGATTTAGCAGAGAAAGTGTTTGATAATATGCTTGAGAGAAGCATGGTTTCATGGAATGTTATAATTGATGCGTTTGTTCAGTCTGGTGAGTTCGTTCAAATGCAGAATTTATTTGAACTTGATGGGTATATATTACAGAGCATTATAAATGCTTGTGCCGATTTGGGTGCTTTATCTCTTGGTATGTGGGTAATTGCTTATATTTTGAGAAAGTCTGATCCTGGTTTAGTTTCCAGTGTTTTGATCAATAATTCGGTAGTTAAAATGTATTGCAAATATGGGTCTTTAGAATTAGCTCAACAAGTCTTTGAAAGGATGCCTAAACATGATATAACTTCATGGAATTCGATTATTCTCAGATTCGCGATGCACGGGAAGGGTGTGTGGCATTTGTTGTTTTGTATGGCATTTGTTGAAGTGTTGCTGTTGTGTGTGGCATATGTTGTTTTCTATGGCATTTGTTGAAGTGCTGCTAGCTGTGTGGCATTTGTTATTTTCTATGTCATTTGTTGAAGTGCTGCTGCTGTGTGGCATTTGTTGTTTTCTATGGCACCCCTTGTTGAAGTGTTGTTGCTGTGTGACGTTGTTTATTTGGCAATGATAACTCTGTCTATGGCTTGAGTTCGAGTCTTGGGCGTGAAAGCCTTGTGCAGGGCTTGAAAATCCTTTTACAGGGCTTCAAATCCTTTAACAGGGCTTCAAATCAATTTATAGGGCTTTAAAAATCAACTATTTTATTTTCACCGTTTTGTTATATTTCTTCATTTTCATATCTTTGTTACTTTAACAACATTTCCAAGGTCTATGGATACGATGGATGGGTTCATAGTACACTGCGATAGACATTGGATTGATGACTAGGTGATGGGTCCAATTTCATTTCATGTCATGACGACAAATATAGTAAATTGTTTGAAACAATATGTCACCAGATCGGGGTTAGTAACGACAGATTCCGGATAAGCTTAAGTTCATAGCTTTTAACACTGTAAGGGAGTTGTACATTATCCATTATGAGCGACAGTGATGTATCCTGTTTGTTTTCTCATAATCGATCCTTGTCCTTATGGACTGAAATTAAGGTCAAAGTCGTAGAAAGATCTGTACCAATGAAGGCAACTGAAAATGTATTTCAAACTCCGATGAAGTCAAGAAATACAACAATCTAGTCATGTATGCCTTCGGCTTGTAAACCCTCCGGTATTTCAGAATCCCTAATTAGTACTCCATATTTTCCGTCAGTGAGTGGTAGCAAACAACCATTTGGGCCAGTGCCTTCCCCTGGATTTACATCAGCCGAGAAAGATCAGGGGACTCTAGCATCGACTACCAAGCATGCAGAGGCTAAGGTGGATGATTCTGATAGTTCTAGTAGTGAGTCTAGCAGTGATGAGTCTAGCAATGACAGGCAAGCGTTAACAGACTATAGAGAAGTTGAAACAAATGGAGCACATAAGAGTTCTACACCTTCTACGACGACACGGTGGACAATACCGGGGTCAGAACTGTACTCAATTCAGCCCATTAGATATAAAGAATTGTTTCAAGACAATAGAGACTTTAGTGAAACATACAAATGACAGATTTTCAAGGACAAGAAAACATTGAAAGGGGCTCTAGGGTTTAATGCGTTGCAAAAGAGGTTTGATTACAGGGTTCGACGATCGAATCATACACGATTCGTCGCAGTATGTAAAAAGAGAGATTGTCAATGGGTTTTTAAGGTAGGGAAGTCGAGAAATGAGACGTACTAGGATGTTAAGTCCGTTGACTCTAAGCACACATGTGGTGATAATGGAAACTACAACGTAGATTTTCACCATGTAAGTTCCCATGTAATAGGGCAACTGTTTGCAAGAAAGTTTGTCGATCCAGGACACAACATCCGTCCTACAGATATAATGACTGACATGAAGGATAAGCACGACATAAACCTCACCTACAACAAAGCTTACAAATCTAAGGACCGTGCTTTATATAGTGTTTTCGATGATCCATGGGAGTCATTTAAGACGTTGCTCGCATACTTTCACATGTTGGAAAAATCTAATCCAGGGACGAAAACCAAGATTGCAACCGATAAGCAAAACTGGTTCAAATATGGATTCATGGCACTTGGGGCTTGTATAGAGGGATTCAATACAGTTATTAGGCCGGTTATTGCCGTCGATGCTACCCACTTGAAGTCCAAGACCAGGGGAGTTTTGTTAGTTGTGGTATGCAAGGATGGTAATGAGATGATATACCCTTTGGCATTTGGGTTTGCTAATTCCGAGTGCTCAAAGTCGTGGACATGGTTCTTAAAGCAACTTCACGATGTGATCTTGCATCCTGAACTTATTATGATAGTTTCGGATCGACACACGGGTATCTCTAATGGCATGAGAGTAATATTCCCCAATGCAGCACATGTGGTTTGTGCATACCACTTGGCCAACAATCTGAAACAACATTGTAGGAAGCGAGGTGACGTGATTTATCATTACTATCGTGCTGCATATGCGTACCGTGTTGAGAAATTCGACTGTGTAATGGCTGAGCTGAAATCCATCCATCCTAAGGTTTATGATGAGCTTGTAGAGGTTGGGATACAAAAGTTTTTATGTGTCCATAGCCCTAGGAAGAGGTACCATTAGATGACCACTAACATTGCAGAGTCAATGAATTCTTGTCTACTTGCAATCTGGAAGTTGCCTATCACATCTATTGCCGAATTTATCAGAGATTTGTTACAACGTTGGTTCCACGACCGTTGAAGTAATGCAAGAGAAACACCCACATTCTTGACTAATGATGCAGACCAACACATCAAAGACAGGGTATTAGCATCGTAACGGTGTGAGATTCACCCCATTGACTACGATAGATTCAAGGTACAAGACCAATGGAAGGAAGCAATTGTCAACTTGGAACAACGTTCATACTCATGCCATGAATGGGACCTAGATGAGCTACCGTGTATTCATGCCATGGCTGTTGCAACGTATGCTTACATAATGTTTATTTACATTTTGAATAACAACCATAATCTTTAATTTCTAATTGCTATTCATTTATTTGTGTCTTTTGTATCAGGCTTAAAGGTAAGCCAATCAACTCATTATGTTCTGACTTTTACACAATCGGATGGCTGAAACAGGCATACACCATGGCTGTGAACCTTGTTCTAAAACCTGAAGCGTGGGACATTGTTGATGATGTTTGTAATCGCGTTGTGTTGCCATGGAAAAAAAAGCGATTGACAGGAAGACCAAAGAAAAATCGGATGCCTTCTGTTGGGGATAAATGAAAGCAACAAATGTGTGGGAAATGTGGGCAAAAGGGACACAATAAAAAAAGTTGCACGAACCCATCATGTAGCACAGGGAAAGCAGTAAAAAATGCACGTGCTTATAGCGTGTGCAAGAAAGAAGGACATAACAAACTTACGTGCCCGGATAGGGATAACGCACCGGACCCCAGTTTGACACCCCACCTCAGCTCGGATGACACTGACACTGACGATGAAGAAGTTGATTGTTAGGTATGGGTGAGACTCATCCTTTCCTTATATATATATTTTTTTAAAAATAAAAAATCTTTGACAGCCAATAGTTGCTTATGCTTTTGTTGTTGCATGCACATACATCTTCACTGTAGGTTCAGATGCAGGGGTGCAAGAAAGTTGTTGCTGTGATGATGGTGTAGTATGTGTTGTAAGTTGCAGGGGATGTTGTTTCTATGGTTGTTGCTGTGATGATGGTGTAGTCGTTCTTTTTAGGTGGTGTGGTGTAGTCATTGTAAGTTGCAGGGTACCTTATTTATGGTTTTTAAGTTGTTACAATTTCAAATTTAAGTTCACAAGCAGGAGTAGCCCAGCATGTGTTATAAATAAACAATATTTAAAGCTGTTTTTAAGTTGTTGTGGTAATGATCTTGTATGGAATAATTGTGTATTATGAAATATTTGTTGTGGCATTTTATATTATGGAATAATTGTTGTTGAGCCCTTGTTGATACTTGTATTTATGTTATGTTTCTTTTTAAGTATATATTTGTGTGTGGCTAGCATACACATATACTGTTCTTTGTTGTATATATTGTTGTATACTGTTCTTTGTAGTATATACTGGCCTTGATATTATTGATCCTAGGAACGAACAGAAACCATGAAAGACAAGGCTTGAATTGTTTTTTTATTATTTTCATAATAAGCCCTGAACTAACAATGTGAAGCCCTGGGATAACATTTATGTGTGAAGCCTAAGATATTATTTGTCTGTTTCATGCAAGACAGGGCTTGAATTTATTTACATTTCCATAAGCCCTGACCTATGTATGTCAAGCCTTGGAATAATTTTTGAAGCCCAGGAGTCATCCAAGATAGGGCTTGAATTTATTTATTATATCCATAAGTCTTGACCTATGTATGTCAAGCCCTGTAAGAACATTGATTTGTTAAGGCTAGGATATTATTGAGCCCAGCCCAGGAGTCATGCAAGACAGCCCATGTTTTTGTACACACTTACACCATATATATTTTTACGTACATACATAATGTTTTTATGGTGGGACAACGTATTTTAATTAATAATTATTTAGTTAAATGAAGTAGCAGTAATGGTAAAAGTACATTTAGGGAGTCTTTACACTAATGGTGTCTTTTTAGTTTGAAAAATGCATGCATTCATTGCAATGGGTGGTGAAAAGGCATCCAGATGACCTTTCAATGGAAGGAGACGGTTACAATGACCATGGTGGCTTTTCATTTATTGCGACGTTGGTTTTCATACATTATAAATACCGTCATTTGTTACATTTTTTTCTCACTTTCACTTCTATTCTATTGTTTAGTATTTTTTTTTTTTTTTTTTTAGGGTACAATGGCAGACAACAACAGAAGGAATAATGTTGGAAAGAATTTTGATGAAACAGACAGGCTAGAATCCATTTTCGAATGTCTGAGGCAACGGATTGCAAATGCAGAGAACACCATCCGTGAAAAGCGTGCTATCCCTGGACGCCTGACTGTGGACAATGCAGTGTTGATGGGAAAAGTTGATAATCTGGAAGCAGAAATTATCAATTTACATGTGCAGATGGAGGCAAGAGACAATGAACTGAATGGGCTGTATAGTCTTGTCGAAAAACTGCAGAAGAAAATGTTGGACTTCAATGCAGGTGAAGCCTTGGATTCGGAATTGAAGCCCAGAATAACTGTACTGGGCTTAGATGGTATTGTTTTGCATTTAATTTAAATTTTTCGACATTTTTAATTTTTTTTCCGATTGTACTGAATTTGTTACACAACATGTGGCACCACCTAGAGTGTTTGACACCACCAAAAACGCAATCTAGTATGGGAAGCCTTAGTAATACACTATATAGTAACCTAATGTAATAGTGCAAATGTCACACATTACTTTACTAGGGTTATAAGTGTTACTATGCAATTGTAATGGATTTGGTCACGGTGTATTTTTGTAACAGTTCGATGCTCCCGTAAAAACTCTATAAAGATACACACCTACGTTCCATCCACTTTCGACCGTCTCGATTGGGAAGAAAAACACGGGGCCCACATAATCGGATGCATAAACAAAAGAAATTCAAGCCCTGGAATTTAAAAAAAAAAAAAACTAGTGGGATCCAACTGGGTCAATTACTGGGCTGAATGTGGAATAGCTGTGTCAAGCCCAATTCAAGCCCTGTATTAAGCCTACAAGCCCATAAATATAATTGGAGACCTAAAAGCCCACCCGTTTAATTACATATTAACCCCATGGAGTTGTGGGATCCAGTTGTGGACCACTTGCATTGGTTAGTCAGCTATGGTCCACAAACTTCCTTCCTTTCAAATGAAAGACACTGTTTTTCAAGCCCATAAACAATACAGGTGAAGCCCTGGATTCGGAATTGAAGCCCAGAATAACTGTACTGGGCTTAGATGGTATTGTTTTGCATTTAATTTAAAATTTTCGACATTTTTAAAATTTTTTCCGATTGTACGGAATTTGTTACACAACATGTGGCAACACCTAGAGTGTTTGACACCACCAAAAACGCAATCTAGTATGGGAAGCCTTAGTAATACACTATGTAGTAACCTAATGTAATAGTGCAAATGTCACAGATTACTTTACTAGGGTTATAAGTGTTACTATGTAATTGTAATGGATTTGGTCACGGTATATTTTTGTGACCGTCCGTTGCTCCCGCAAAAACTTTATAAAGATACCCACCTACGTTCCATCTACTTTCGACCGTCTCGATCGGGAAGAAAAACACGGGGCCCACATCATCAGATGCATAAATAAAAGACATTCAAGCCTTGGAATATTTTTTTCAAGCCTAGGAATTAAAAAAAAAAAAAAAAAACCAAGTGGGATCCAGCTGGGTCAATTATTGGGCTGAATGTGGAATAGCTGTCTCAAGCCCAATTCTAGCCCTGTATTAAGCCTACAAACCAATAAATATAATTGGAGACCTAAAATCCCACATGTTTAATTACATATTAACCCCATGGAGTTATGGGATCCATCTGTGGACCACTTGCATTGGTTAGTGGGATCCAGTTGTGGTCTACAAACTTCCTTCCTTTCAAATGAAGCCCTGGATTCGGAATTGAAGTCTAGAATAACTGTACTAGGCTTAGATGGTATTGTTTTGCATTTAATTTAAATTTTTCAACATTTGTAAAATTTTTTCCGATTGTATGGAATTTGTTACACAACATGTGGCAACACTTAGAGTGTTTGACACCACCAAAAACGCAATCTAGTATGGGAAGCCTCAATAATACACTATGTAGTAACCTAATGTAATAGTGCAAATGTCATAAGAAGGGTCTTGGGTATGAAGATGGCAAGGCGATCTCAACTTCTAACAAGACCGTGTTTGTTAAGAGCTTGGGCAACAAAGAAGCTTCACTAATGCAAACTCTTAGGAAGATAATTGATCTAGGAGAATGTTCAAATAGTGCACAAGTAAAGGTGGTGCCAAGAAGGCAATCTCAAGCTCAACCTACAAGAGCTCTTCTAGCTATCAATCCTCAACACATGGCTCACAAAGGAAATGGATCAATCATGCAAACTCATCCAAGGAAGCAAGCTAGACCGGTTCAACAACGAAGATGGTTTGAACCCACTCAACCATAAAGACATAGGAAAGCTCCTATGTATGCACAAGGACATGGTATGATTCCTTATTTTATTCCTACATGTCATTTTTATGGTTTTGATGGTCATATTAGACCAAGATGCTTTCGTTATATTAAAATGTGTAAAACTAAAAGCATGATTGAGAAGAAAAAGAATAGAGCCATGATGCATGTTCCTAGGAATGAAAAGATTGATTTGCATGATCCTAGGACTTCTAGAGCCCATGTACCAAAGACCACTAGGAAAGAAAATGTTTTACCTATGTGGATTAGAAAGAATGAAAATGTTTGTTATGTTGCACAAATTGCCTTGAAGGTAAATTCTTCTAATTTTTGGTATTTAGATAGTGGGTGCTCTAGGCACATGATGGGAAACAAGAGGATCTTCAAGACTCTTGTCATGGAGGAAGGTGGAAGCGTCACCTTTGGTGATGGATAAAAGAAAAGAGTTGTAGGGAAAGAAACCATTTCCATTCCCGAATTACCTTCATTGTCCAATGCTTTATTTGTTGATAGCTTGAAAGCCAATTTGATAAGCATTTCACATCTAAGTGACGAAGGACTTTCCGTCTTATTTAGTAAAAAGGATTGCTCTATCCTATTGCCCAATGGACAAACCTTGTTAAAAGGTATGAGATCTAGCGACAATTGCTATTGTCTTGAAGCTAGAATAGTCTCAAACAATGTGTCATGGATGAGCAAATTGAGTTGTGGCATGAAAGACTCTGCCACATGAACTTTAGGGATTTACGAACCCTTGGAAAGTTCAATTGTGTGTGTGGCCTTCCTAAGCTTGGGAAGAAAGCCAATGGTGTTTGTGGACCTTGCCAACAAGGAAAACAAACCAAAAGTATGCATAAAAAGGGCAAGTATCTCTCCTCCAAGAAGCCCCTAGAGCTTCTCCACATGGATCTCATGGGTTCTATGCAAACCGAAAGCTTAGGTGGAAAGAGATACATTTTTGTTTGTGTAGATGATTTCTCTAGGTTCACATGGACCAATTTTCTTAGAGAAAAATTTGAAACTTTTGATAAGTTTAAAATGCTTTGTACTAAAATTCAAAATGAAATGAATTCTAACATTAAAAGCATTAAACGGATTAGAAGTGACCATGGGAGGGAATTTGAGAATGCCTCATTTGAAAGATATTGCAATAGCTTAGGCATCTCCCATGAGTTCTCGGCTCCTAGGACACCTCAACAAAATAGAGTTGTTGAGAGGAAGAATAGGGCCCTTCAAGAGAACTTAAACATTAAAAGCATAAAATAGATTAGAAGTGACCAAGGAAGGGAATTTGAAAATGTTTCCTTTGAAACATATTGCAATAGTATAGGCATTTCCCATGAATTTTTTGCTTCTAGGACACCTCAACAAAATGGAGTTGTTAAGAGGAAAAATAGGGTCCTTTAAGAGATGGCCCGTGTGATGTTGCTTACCAACAATGTCTCTAAGAACCTATGGGCTGAAGCCGTCAATACAACTTGCTATATAGGGAATAGAGTTTTCCTAAGGCCAGGTGATCAGTCTAAGTCTATGCTTATATTTTGCCCGTTTTTCCTTTGTATATGCTTGTTTCTTGAGTCCTTTTGGTGGGTTGATGTGTTTGTTAAAGACTTTGTAGGTCTCTTTCCATAGAAGGATTGATCCGATCTTATTTCGGAGAAATGGAGTAATAAGATGAAGAAAGTGGCTAAATTTGCCATTTACCGCGGCCTATGCCGCTCAACAGGCACATGCTCCATCGGCGGCACGCCAAGCGGTCAAGAAGTGCCATTTATCTCTGACCGGACCGCTCAGGAGGCAAGTGCACGCCAAGCTGTACACCCAGCGAGCTAGATCAGTTTGTCGCCGTTTGATTTACCGCTGCCCAGGCAAGTGCACCATAAGCTGTACGGGCAGCGGTAACTCGTTTTTTTCAGTTCCTTGAGCCAGGTCAGAAGACTTATTAAACAGAAAACTTAAGGAGACCGTGAGGGATATAAAAGGAGAGCAACACACATCAGCAGAAATCATCCATCAGATACCAATTCATTCATTCATTCTTTTCCATCCATCATTAGAAGATTATTGGAAACAAGAAGACGACAGAGATTTCAAGTGAAGAGCATCTCACCATAATGGGTTTTCTCTCCATCTCTTCTATGTTTTCGTTCTCTCCATTGATGTGTAACTAAACCTATAACTAGGGGATGATGTAACCGATTTTGGATAACTCTATGTGAACTATTAGTCTATCTTTTGTTAATCAATTTGGTTTCGTTTTGTTTATTGAATTAATTGCTCTATTCTACTTTCTCTGATTATGTTGTGACCGCAAGTGATTTGAGTTTTGTAGTTTAGTTTATCTATGAGATTAGGGTTTAGGTGTGGATGACCGTTCCATTTAAATCTGAATCAAAAGCTTAATAAACAGGAGAATTGATATATGCATGACCGTGCTATGTTAATTTGGCTTAGAGTTTTGTGTAAAATATGGGTTTTGACAATTGCTCATTACATGACCGTGTGTGAGTAGTAGGAAGAACCCTAGATTATTAATCCGTATTTGTTGCATGACCGTATGCAAGTATTGGAAAGGATCTTCGAACCTAATTGAATTATCTTGAAAACAAGCCCGTAACTGGATTGAAGTGTTTAACAAGACTGATTGTGAGCATTGAGTGTCTAAGAAAGGTGCATCGATTCCCTAGTATTTCTCTCTATATATTCATTCTTTGATTTGATTTTAATTGATTTAGTTCTTAGTCCAAGAAGTCATAATTTAGGTTAACTTTAGAGTTAAACAATCTTCCAAAGAAAAGCATTATGCAATTTAATTTTCGCATTTAGAGTATTCCTTGCTAGATTATTTGGCTTTGACCGATAGAATCGCCAATCCCAGTGAACGAACTTTCTTAATAAATTGAACACAGATTTTACTGCATCAATTTTGGCGCCGCTGCCGGGGAACGGTATAGATTTTATTAGTTGAATCTAGTTAGTTTAAGTTAGGTAGTGTGTGTCATTAGATTTTATTTTTAGTTTGAGTTTTTTTTCTTTTGTTTCTTTTTATCTCGAGGTAGTTGTGTTTTTGGTGTTTCAGGTTTTACAGGTGTATGAATGGACGTCGTTGGCTTGGAGGTATTCTGATCCCGGCTAACGACGAGATTGACCGAGTAGGCCGGACAGATAGACAGTTCGAAGAGTTAGATCCTTTGGTTGAGGACATGGGTGATCACGGTGAGCAACGTGACCGGGTTATTCGAGCTGAAAGAGAGGTTCATGATGAACAAGGTGTTCAAAATAGACAGGAAGTTCGAGACAATCCACCGGGTTCTCCAAGATGTGCACTAGAAGATGATATCAGAATAATGAGAGAGTCTGGACAGCCTATGCTGGGAGACCAACCTCAGCCAGTTGTGTTAGATGCCGTAGCCAGGAGTTATGAGTTGAGGAGTAGCCATTTAAATATGCTACCATCTTTTCACGGTTTGGCAACAGAAGACTGCCTCCAGTTTATGAAGAACTATCAAGCTACCGTAGGGAACTTCCCGATAGGCCGATTGACAGAAGAGCAGTTAAGGATGAGGTGTTTTTGGTATTGTTTGAAGGACAAGGGCATCAAGTGGTACAATTCAGTAAGGGCAGGATCTTTGAGATCATGGGTTGACGTGTGCACTGCATTCTTCAACAGATTTTTCCCTGCTTCTAAAGCAAAAGAAATCCAGATCAAGATAGCTAGTTTCGGTGAAGAAGATGGTGAGTCGTTCCATGAAGCATGGTCGCGATATAAGGAGCTGTTAGATCAAATCCCCCCTCACATGGTGACAGAGGAGTACAAAGTCCGCACTTTTTATGATGGATTGACACCTTTTACACAAAACATTGTTGACAACGCTTGTGGGGGTATCATTACCAGGAAATCTGCTTTAGAGATTGCTGAGATCTATGAAACTTTGGCTCTAAACTCCCAGCATAGAAGTTCAACTGTCAGAAAGGGAGGTAAGTATGAGGTTAACCAGACAACTGGGGTGGAAATTCAGATGGCAAATCTAGCTAAGCAAGTACAGGCTATGATAGCCCAAAACTCGAATAGGACTCAATAGCAGTCAGGGGTGAACTCATTGCAAGATGGAGATGGGATACCATTTGAGACAGAGGAGGTTCAAGCTTTCAATTACCAAAGAGGAAGAAACGATCCTTACTCGAACACCTACAATCCTGGATGGCGTAACCACTCAAATTTATCTTATTCTGACCCTAACACTGCTTTTAATAGTCATCAGATCATTCAACAGAACACTCAGGGAACAAATCAATAAGGGTACAACAGAGGCAATTACCAAGGCCAAGGTTCCAATAGTCAACCTCAACAATGGAACAATGCTGCAAATAGAGACAGTACCACTTATCAGCCGAAGAAGAGATCCTTAGAGGATATTGTGACATCCCTAGCTGAGAATACAGAGCGTTTCTCACGTGATACAAATCAGAGATTTAACAATGTTGAGTCATCTATTAAAAATTTAGAAACACAGATGGGCCAAATAGTTGACGCAGTTCGCAAGAATGAACCAGGAAGGTTTCCTAGTCAATCAGAACAAGCCAAGGCATTGACTGTGTTGAGAAGTGGGCGAGTGTTAAACACTGAAGTTGTTAGAGGGCAAAAGAAAGAGGACACCAGGGGATCAGAAGAGGTGAGGGAGAATGAGGATAGAGAAGAAGAAGAGGTAGTGGTAGATCCACCACCAAAGAAGACCTCGGTTTTACACAAATCGTCAGACCCTTATATTCCACCCCCTCCATATGTTCCACCAATTCCTTTTCCTGGGAGACTTAAAAGGGACAAGCTAAGTAAGGCATTCAAAGAGATTTTTGATGTTCTGTCCAATGTACATGTGAACTTACCTCTTCTTGAGATGATAGAAAAGATGCCCGCATATACAAAATTTTTCAAGAGCCTTCACACCAACAAGCAGAAGTTTGGACCGAATCATCAGGAATATATAGCAGGTAGTGCTAGTGCAGTTTTGCAAAAGGAACTTCCTCCCAAACTGAAAGATCCGGGCAGTTTCTGCATCAATATCACAGTAGGAGGTACCCAACTTGAAAGAGCAATGCTAGATTTAGGTGCCAGTATTAATTTGATGCCTTATTCTATTTACAAGCAGTTAGGTTTGAATGAGTTGAAGCCTACCACAATGTCACTTCTGTTAGCAGATGGTTCAGTAAGATATCCGAGAGGGCATGTTGAAGATGTACTGGTCCAAGTTGGAAAGCTTATTATTCCAGCAGATTTCGTGGTATTAGACATGGAGGACGTAAGTAAAGAGACTAACATGAGACCTGTTCTTCTGGGTAGACCGTTCATGGCCACAGCAAAGACATTTATTGATGTGCAGAATGGAAAACTTTCAATGACAGTGTTATATGAGACAGTGGAGTTCAAACTGTTTGAAGCATCATCATACCCTGCCGGAGCTGATGATTGTTCATTCATTGAGGTTTTAGACCCTGGGATTGATGGAATATTCAAGGATGAGGATTTGGCGGATTAGGATTGGGACGATCAAGACGACAAGACTGAAGATAGTTCTGAACTAGCTGAAGAAGCAGTTGAAGACTTCCAAGTTTCAACTGTCAGTTTGGCCAATGATCCACCACCAAAGTTGGAACTCAAGGAGTTACCAACAACTCTGAAGTATGTGTATCTAGGTGAGAATGAGACATACCCTGTAATTGTTGCTTCAGAATTACAGAGTATTGAGGAAGAAAGGCTCATTGGGGTTCTACAGAAACACAAGTCAGCTATAGGATGGTCAATTGAAGATATCAAGGGAATCAGTCCAACAATTTGCATGCACAAGATATTTCTCGAAGAAGAGTCTAGACTGTCAAGAGAGGCTCAGAGGAGATTAAATTCGATAATGAAAGAGGTAGTGAAGAAAGAGGTCCTGAAACTTCTACAAGTGGGGATAATTTATCCCATATCAGACAGTAAGTGGGTCAGCCCGATTCACGTAGTTCCTAAGAAATCAGGTATTACCGTGGTTCGCAATGAGCAGAATGAGTTGGTTCCACAGAGGCTTCAGATAGGATGGAGGGTGTGTATCGACTACAGGAAGCTGAACACTGCTACCAGAAAAGATCATTTTCCTTTTCTTTTCATAGATCAGATGCTTGAGCGATTAGCAGGGCACAGTCATTATTGTTTCCTCGACGGGTATTCAGGTTACAATCAGATAGCTATCGCACCGGATGATCAAGAAAAAACTACTTTCACTTGTCCATTTGGGACGTTTGCTTATAGAAGAATGCCGTTTGGTCTCTGCAATGCTCCGGGCACCTTTCAGAGGTGTATGATGTCAATTTTTTTAGATATGTTGGAGGAAATCATTGAGGTATTCATGGATGACTTCTCGGTGTTTGGGGATTCATTTGATTTGTGTTTGCACAACCTTACCTTGGTCCTTAAGAGATGCGAAGAGAACAACTTGGTGTTAAACTGGGAAAAGTGCCACTTCATGGTACAACAAGGGATAGTTCTCGGACATGTGATTTCAAGAAGAGGAATTGAAGTAGACAAAGCCAAGGTGGAGGTGATTAGTAGTTTACAGCCTCCAAAATCCGTGAAGGATGTGAGGTCGTTTCTTGGGCACGCAGGTTTCTACAGAAGATTTATAAAGGACTTTTTAAAGATAACGAGGCCCTTGTGTTTGCTCCTACAAAAAGAAATTGATTTTGAGGTCAGTGAGGAATGCATGGTAGCTTTTAACACTTTGAAGAGTGCATTAACCACCGCACCAGTAATAATTCCCCCCAATTGGGAATTGCCCTTTGAATTAGTGTGTGACGCTTTGGATTATGCCATCGGAGCAGTTTTGGAGCAGCGGGTAGACAAGGTTCCGCACGCGATATACTATGCTTCTCGAACCTTGAATGACGCCCAATTGAACTACTCAACAACTGAGAAGGAGCTTCTAGCAGTAGTTTTTGCATTGGAGAAATTCCGAACGTATTTGGTGGGCGCCAAAGTCATTGTATATTCAGACCATGCAGCCCTTCGTCATCTTCTTCAGAAAAAAGATGCCAAGCCTAGATTGATTCGGTGGATTCTCCTGCTACAAGAATTTGACTTGGAGATACGAGACAAGAAAGGTAGTGAGAACGTGGTTGCTGATCATCTAAGTAGGTTAGTACTGAAAAATCCGGATGAAGTAGACAAATTACCATTGCATGAGAAGTTCCCGGATGAATAATTGTTGGCTGTGAAAGATAGTGAACCATGGTATGCTGATTTGGTTAACTATTTGGTAAGTGGAGTAGTCCTGGATGAGTTGAACTCACAAGGAAGACAAAGGTTCATTTCAAGAGCGAAAAAATACATTTGGGATGACCCTTATTTATACACTCATGGTCCTGATTCTGTGATAAGAAGATGTGTTCCTGAGTCAGAGCAGAGAGACGTTCTGAAATTTTGTCATGAGCTACAATGTGGAGGACATTTTGGTGCAAGAAAGACAGCTTTGAAAGTGTTACAATCTGGATTCTTCTGGGAATCATTACACAAGGATGCTATTTGTGGTAAGGAGAGTTGCTATTTGTAAGTAGCAAAAGTACATGTTGGGGAGAATACATATTGAGGGGGAGTAACTTAATGAGGGGGAGCATTGCATTCACATACATTGCATAATGTTGTACTTATTTGTTTAATGCAAATGCTTGTTTTATACTTCACATGATCACCTCACATACACTTGCTTTGGAAGTGTAATCTTTTTGTCTTGAAGGTTTGATAATTCTACAAGAGATTGAAGACTTGAAGTTTATTTTCTTATCTCTTTGTAATGTAGATTTTCTTTACTATCCCGTAGCTTTTATTTATTTGTGAGGATCAATATGAGTGGTGGTTTTGTCATGAAATAGCCAAAGGAGGAGATTGTAAGGATTCCTATTCATTGATTGGCTTATTTCATGGATAAACCACATGTTGGGGTTTTGAAATGTAAGGGTAGCTTAGGCTCTCAAGACCTCAAGAGAAGAAGCACCAAAGGTGTAAGGTCTCATTTATTTGATTGGCTTATTTCGTGGACAAACCACATTTGGGGTTCATTGTAAGGGTAGCTTAGGTATTGGTGTTCAAGTTCAATGCCCTTTGAAGACCTCATCATTGTTAAGCACCAAAGGTAATTTCTAAGTGCTTACTTGCAATTGAAGAGATAGTTGCACACACTCACAAATCATGCATACGTTTAATTCTTATTTGTTGTGTGTCTAACCTGTGTGCATTAATGTTCATTAATCTCTCTTCTTACATGTTCTTTTGATTGCATCTTGTATGTCTAATGCCATGTCATGCATAGGCGTAGGATTGCATACTTGCGAAGGGCGCTGTTCAAGGCGCTTTACAGAAGCGTTGTTCGAACATCGCCTATCCTGACCTGGTGGAAAATGGGTATTAAATCAATCAGGTCTGATGCATTTTACAAAGGCGTTGTACGGTCGCTGTTCAAAAGTGCTGTACGTATAACGCTTATCTCAGACTCGAGAGGATCAGAGTTATGGCGCTGTTCAGGCGTTGTACAAAAGCGCTCTACGAACAACCCCTATGAAGAATGTTCTTCATGTTCTTCATGTTCTTCAACCTTTCCAGATGAGGCGCTGTATAAGTCGCTCTACGTACAGCGACCTGAACAGCGCCCAAGGCAAAAATATGGCAACTTATCAAAACGATGTCACTTCATTTTGACACCCTATATATATGCTTATTTCATCTTAGGTCATTTTTAGAGAGTTCAAAATCATATTTTTACTTAGCATATTTTTCCAAGAGAAACATTTCACCAAAGAACTCACCTTTGTTTACTCAAACACTTTTCCATGATCATCAATCATCATCTAGCATCATCCTTGATCATCTAGATATCATTTTGCATGGATTTTTCAACACACCTTGCTTGGTAAGTTTTTCACTTATATCTTACATATTTTGTGTCTTTCTTCCTAAGCAATCTCATTTATCACTTGTATGTCATTGATATATATCTTAGATACAAGTTTGAGATTAGTGTTTTGAATGTTTGAGAGTTGTATTGTGATAGCTTTCTAGGTTTTCATAATCTATGTTTAGCTAAGCTTTTTGACATGTCACTTAGCTTTTGATATCTAGGATTGTGTTTTTTGATATATCATCATCCTAGATAAGCATAAAGGGTTACCTAGCTCTTGTTGCATATTTGAGTATTTCATATATTCACTTAGGTTGTATCATCTCTTCATTGAGAAGTAAGACTTGTGTTGCTTCCGGGATTAGGTTGCGTAAATCACAAGCAATTGGACTAGGTTCACTTATACCAGAATTAGGTAGGTGTGTGATTATATACCGGGATTATGTTGTAATCTTTAACATATTTAGTGGATTCGAGGTTCGAGTGTGGCTTGCTTACTAGCCCGTGGTTTTTCCCGTGAGGGTTTCCACGTAAATATCAAGTGTTATTTAAATTCCGCACATATTACACTTGTTATATTATTGTGACTAGTTAGGGGCATTTTTCGTAATCTTGACCATACACGAAAATTGGGTAAAATTAATTAAAATCTATTCACCCCCCTCTAGATAATATATTACACACCGTTAATTTGCTTCAATTGGTATCAGAGCGGGTTCCTAGATATACTTAGGTGATCTTTGCTTATTTTGGTGTGTTTTGCATTTTGTGTGATTCTTGATCATTCATACATTTGCATTCATTTCTTTTATTCATAAACACTATGAGTGGAAACGGTGGAAATGGTGGTGGCAACGAGGGTGCTTCTAGCACAAGGCCTCCGCTTCTTACCGGGTTGAATTATGCCTCTTGGAAAGGCAAGATGGAGTCGTACATATGTCAAATCCATGACCGTACATATGTCAAATCCATGATCGGGCTTGGATGGCAGTTGAAGACGGCTACACATCACCCATGATGACTCCTACGGGTGGAGGAGAGGATGTGCTCAAGCCTAAGGCGCAATGGAGCACGCAAGAGTTTGAGTCATCAAAATGGAATAGGAAGGCGATGCATGCCATCCTATGTGCAATGGACGAAAATAAATATAAATTGATTCAAAATACTAGGATAGCTAAGGAGGCATGGGACATCCTAGAGATTGCACACGAGGGAACCGAAGTGGTAAAGGGCTCCAAGCTTCAAGTCCTCCAAACTTAATTCGAGATGCTTAAGATGGAGGAGAATAAGTGCTTTAACGATTTCGAGATCAAGTTAATAGACATAGTTAACCAAAGTCATCAACTTGGTAACCCTTACTCGGATAGGAGGATCAAGCAAAAGATTATGAGATCGCTTACCGAGAGGTTTGAATCAAAGGTGACGGCTTTAGAGGAGAATAGCACATACAAGGATATGAAGCCGAGTGAGGTGATTGGAAAGCTTCTAGCTTATGAGTTTAGGAAGGGTCCTACCTCCACACCTCCTAAAAAGTAAAAGGGAATTGCTTTGAAAGCCTCCAAAGTTGAGAAAGAGGAGAATGATGACTTGGACGAAGAAATGACTTTGTTGATGAGAAGGTTCAAGAAATTCTACAAGTCTGAGAAGAAAGGTTTTGGATCCAAAGGTCAAGACTTGAAGAAAAAGGCTCCTTTTAAGAGATTTGAGCCTAGGCAATAGAAGGCCGAAAGGAAAGGGGTCCAATGTTTTGAGTGTGGTGGCATAGGACACTTTGCCCCCGATTGTGCTAATCATGTTATCAAGAAGAAAGGGAAAGTGATGGCCGCCACATGGAGTGGGAGTGATTACTCAAATGAAGGAGATGAGTCTTCAGATGATGAAGAACTCATGGCTAATTTCATAGCCTTTACCTCTTCTCACAAGAGCAAAAGTGCTAGTGAAGAAGAGAATGAGAGTCAAGTAGAAATTGACTCAAGTGATGATTGCTCTTCATCACAATCCATAAATGGAAATGTGGATATGATGGATCTCAAAGACTACATGGAGAAATTTGAGAGTTCAAGGTTAAAGAACAAGAAGGAAATTAGGAGATTAAAAGAAGAAAACCTAGAGCTCTCAACTTAAGTAGACTAATTAAGTGAAAAAGTAGTGAGATCCACAAAGAATGAAGATAAGCTAAGAGAGGAGTTAGTCTTATCTAAGAAGAATGAGGAAGGTTTGAAGAGGGAGCTTGATGAAGCTATAGAGTCATTATCTAGGATGGCTTCTAGCACCAAGAAGCTTGACCACATACTTGGTGTTGGAAAGAGTCTGTACGACAAGAGGGGTCTTGGGTATGAAGATGGTAAGGAGATCTCAACCTCTAACAAGACCGTGTTTGTCAAGAGCTTAGGCAAACAAGTAGCTTCATCGGTGCAAACTACTAGGAAGAAGATTGATCTAGGACAATGCTCACATAGTGCACAAGTGAAGGTGGCTCTAAGAAGACAACCTCAAGCCAACATTCCTCAACATTTGGTTCATCAAGGAAAGAGACCAATCATACAAACTCATCCAAGGAAGCAAGCTAGACCAGTTCAACAACGAAGATGGATTGAACCCACTTAACCACAAAGTCATTGGAAAGCTCTTATGTACGCACAAGGACATGGTATGATTCCTTATTTTATTCCAACATGTCATTTTTGTGGTTTTGATGGTCATATTAGACTAAGATGCTTTCGTTATATTAAAATGTGCAAAACTAGAAGCATGATTGAGAAGAGAAAGAATAGAGCCATGATGTATGTTCCTAGGAATGAGAAAATTGATTTGCATGATCCTAGGATATTTAGAGCCCATGTACCAAAGACCACTAGGAAAGAAAATGTTTCACCTAGGTGGATTAGAAAGAATGAAAATGCTTGCCATGTTGCACAAATTGCCTTGAAGGCAAATTCTTCTAATTTTTGGTATTTAGATAATGGGTGCTCTAAGCACATGACGGGAAACAAGAGTTTCTTCGAGAATCTTGTTATAGAGGAAGGTGGAAGTGTCACCTTTGGTGATGGATCCAAGAAAAGAGTAAGAGGGAAATGAACCATTTCCATTCCCGAATTACCCTCCTTGTCCAATGCTTTATTTGTTGATGGCCTAAAAGCCAATTTGATAAGCATTTTACATCTAAGTGATGAAGGACTTTCTGTCTTATTTTCTAAAAATGATTGCTCTATCCTATTGCCCAACGGACAAACCTTGTTGAAAGGTATGAGATATAGCGACAATTGCTATTGTCTTGAAGTTAGAATAGTCTCAAACAATGTGTCCTTGGATGAGCAAATTGAGTTGTGGCATGAAAGACTTGGCCACATGAACTTTCCGGATTTACGAATCCTAGGCAAGTTCGATTGTGTGTGTGGCCTTTGTAAGGTTCCCATTTGTTGATTGGCTCATTTCGTGGACAAACCACATGTTGGGGTTCTTTGTAAGGGTAGCCTAGGTATCGGTTTTATTGTTCGAAGCCTTTTGAATACCTCGTGTTGATAAGCACCGAAGGTAAACTTCTATGTGCTTACTTGTCTTGAAGAGATAGTTGCACACACTCACAACTCATGCATATGTTTAATCCTTGTATGTTGTGTTTCTTATTGTTGTGCATTAATGCTTATTTTCATCTCTTCTTGCATGTTAGTTTGATTGCATCTTGCATATCCAATTGCCTTGTCATGTTTAGAATTAGGATTGCGTTTTTGCATTGGGCGCTCCCAAAAGCGCTCTACAGAGGCGCTGTACGAACAGCGCCCATTGAGCGCTGTTCAGACCTGATCGATTTAATTCGGTCGCTGTTGGGTCACTGTTGGGGCGCTGTACAAAGCGCTATATGAAGCGCTCTACGTACAGCGCCACTCTGTTTTCCCGAGGGAACAGAGTTGGGGCGCTGTACAGGCACTGTACAGAAGCGCACTACGTACAACGCCCAAGACAAATTTCAGGCCAACTTATCAAAACGACCACACTTTGTTTTGGCCTCCTATATATATGCCACCTTGACTTTAGGTCAATTAAGAGAGTTCATATTCAGATTCCATACTTATGATATTTTTCAAAGAGAAGAAAAATTCCAAGAACTCATTTTTAGTTTACTCAAACACTTTTTCATGATCATCAATCATCATCTAGCATTATCTTTGATCATCTAGATGTCTCTTTGCATGGATTCTTCATCATACTTTGCTTGGTAAGCTTTTCACTAATATCTTACATATTTTGTGTTTTTCTTAACAAGCAATCTCAATTTATTACTTGTATGATTTTCATATATCTTTTGATACAAGATTGAGATTAGTGTGATGTATGTTTGAAAAGTTGTATTGTGATAGCTAATTAGGTTTTGTCCCTAATCTTGATTAGCTAAACTATTTGATTGAACATGTCATTTAGTTTTTAATATCTAGGATTGTTCTAATTGCATATTAATCATCTTAGATAAGCATATAGGGTTTCCCTTGCTCTATGTTGCATTTGGATATTCATATATTCACTTAGGGTGTTATTCTCTTCATTGAGAAAGTAAGTCTTGTGTTGCTATCAGGATTAGGTAGCTTAAATCACAAGCAATCGAACTAGGTCCACTTATACCAGGATTAGGTAGTTGTGATGATTATTGATCGGGATTAGATCATTAAACCGGGATTAGGTTGTAATCATTTCAATTAGTGGATTCGAGGTTCGTGTGTGGCGCACATAAAAGCCCGTGGTTTTTCCCGTGAGGGTTTCCACATAAATATCTTGTGTCATTTATAATTCCGCACTTATTACACTTGATATTTATATTGACTAGTTAGGGGCATTTTCGTAATATTGACTTCACACGAAAAATTGGGTAATAAGTTTAAAATCTATTCACCCGCCCTCTAGATAGCTTTATACACACCGTGCTATAATTTGTTTCAATTGGTATCAGAGCGGGTTCCTAGACATACATTGGTGATCCTTGCTCATTTTGGTGTGTTTTGCATCTTGTGTGATTTTTTTTTGATTTATTCATACATTTTGCATTCATCGCATTTGCTTTCATCCAAACACTATGAGTGGTTTCGGGATGAGCAAAGAGGGAGCGTCGAGCGTGAGGCCACTGTTGCTCACCGACGATAATTACTCCTCATGGAAGGGGAAGATGGAGGCATACATATGCTAAATCCATGATAGGGCGTGGATGGCGGTTGAAGATGGATATGCTCTACCTATGATGACTCCTACGGATGAAGGAGAAGAAGTTCTCAAGCCTAAGGCACAGTGGAGTCCTCAAGAATTTATTGACTCCATGTGGATCAACAAGGCTATTCATGCCATCCGATATGCAGTGAGTGAAAATCAGTACAAACTGATTCAAATTACTAGGATTTCTAACGAGGCATGGGACATTCTAGAAGTTGCACATGAAGGCACCGAGGTTGTCAAGGAATCAAAACTTCAAGTCCTTCAAACTCGGTTTGAGACCATTAGGATGGAAGAGCACGAGCACTTCAATGACTTCCAAGTAAGACTAATGGACATTGTAAACCAAAGTCACCAACTTGGTGATCCTTACTCGGATAGAAGAATCAAGCAAAAGATCATGCGATCACTTCCCGAGAGGTTCGAGCCCAAAGTGACGGCTTTAGAAGAAATTGACACCTACAAGGAAATGAAGCCGAGCGAAGTCATTGGAAGACTTCTAGCCTATGAATCAAGAAAGGCTGCCACATCACCTCCTAAGAAGAAAAATGATATTGCCTTAAAGACATCCAAGATGGAAGAGGAGGAGGATGACTCAAATGAAGACATGGCACTCATTGCCAAGGGATTCAAGAAGTTCTTGAATCTACAAAAGAGTGGTTATGGCTTAAAGGGAAATGACTTCAAGAAGAAGAAGACCACAATCAAGAATGTCAAGCCATGTCATGAGATGTCTTCAAGAGAGAAGATTGAATGCTACGAATGTGGAGGATTCGGGCATATCTCCAAGGAATGTGCTAACTTGGAAGATGAAAGAGAGGAGGCCGCCACTTCAAGTAATAGTGATGAAGAGGTTGTGGCAAAATTTTTGGCATTAGGTTGCTCTCACAAGCGGGACAACAAAGTGAAAGTTGTTGAAGAAAGTCCCTCAAGCTTGAATGATTGTGAGAACAACTATTTTGCCTTTCCGATCTCCTACAATGAAGAAGAGAATGAGAGTCAACAAGAAGGTGACTCTAGTGAAGATGACTCTTCATCTAACTCCACACATGGATATGTGGAGAAAAAGGTCCTAGATGAATATCTCGCTAAGTTTAAAAGCTTAGAAATGAAGACTAAGGTAAAGACTCAAAGATTGAGAGAAGAGAATCTAGACCTTTTGGCTCATGTTGACCACTTACGTGAACAAGTGGATAGATCCAAGAATATTGAAGATAAGCTAAGAAAGGAGTTAGACTTATCTAAGAGGAATGAAGAAGAATTAAAAAGAGAGCTTGAAGAGGCTAAAGGGTCAAGGACTAGGATAGTTTCTAGCACCGAAAAACTTGACCACATGTTAGGTGTTGGAAAGAGTCCTTATGACAAGAGAGGTCTTGGGTTTGAAAATGGTAAGGAGTCCTCCACTCCTAACAAGACCGTGTTTGTCAAGAGCTTGAGCTACAAAGACGCTTCACCGGTGCAAACTCCTAAGAACAAGATTGAACTAGGACAATGCTCTCATAGTGCACAAGTGAAGGTAGCTCCAAGAAGACAACCTCAAGCTCAACCTACAAAAGTTCCTCATGCTAACTTCCTTCAATCTCAAATCCATCAAGGGAAGAGACCAATCGTGCAAGCTAAACCAAGAAAGCAACCAAGTCTTGGTCAACAACAAAGAAGGAGAGATCCTATCCAACAACCAAGACAACCACAAAGACATGGGAAGGCTCATATGCATGCACAAGGACATGGTATGATTCCTAACTTTATCCCTACATGTCATTTTTGTAGTGTTGATGGTCATATTAGACCAAAGTGCTTTCGTTACATTAAAATGTGTAGAGTTAAAAGCATGATTGAGAAGAAGAAAGCTAGAGCTAGTATGCATGCTCATAGGAAGGAAGAAATTCATTTACATGATCCTATGACATCTAGATCTCTAGAACCATTGACCACTAGGAAGAAAAATGTCATATCTATGTGGATAAGGTAAAATGAACCCGCTTGCTATGAGACTAACAAGTCTCAAATAGGTTCATCCAAGTCAAATGGACTTGGGAGGTCTATAGGACCTCATGACCTTCATTGATGAAGGATGAAAATGACCCCATATAGGGAACTCAAGCAAAGAGAGCTATTTTGCATTTTTGTCACTTGCAAAAAATTTGAAATATCTTATGCTTCTTTTTTTAATTGCTTGAGTAAGCTTGGTTGCACACATGAATATATGTTTTCAATTCAATAAGTGTGAACCATGCTTGTTTACAATCCATGTCATAATTATGTTCAAACATGCATTTTTGGACTAGGAGATGTATATAGGAAGTATGATTTGAATGACCTATGATTATCTCCATGACATGATGATTCTTTAATAACATGCTAATGTCAAATGAAAAAGCATGAAATTCATATAACATGCTCATATGAAAAGCATGAATTGATGATTGCATATTCTTAAAAATGCAAAACTTGTGTGAAAGCTTATGAGACTCAAAATGAATAAAGGATCTTGTATCCGTTCAAAGGAATTTATATTCCAAATGTCTCTCTTTCTTTATTGGTTGAACATGGCTACTATCATATGGATATCTTATCCGGAAAAATCCAAAAGGGTGCAAAGTTGCTCATGCCATGTTTCGCTTATAAAGTTGGATATAGTTGCTCTTAAATTGAAATCAATATATTCTATATCCTTGCTTTACTCATGACATTGGTGAAATTGGTTTGAATTCTTATTAGAAACCTTTGTCATTTGCTTTGCCAAATACCATTGTATTTTGGACTTAAATGCTACATGTCTTGTATGCAAAGCATGTTTGATTCACACATTTTCTACCAAATAAATCTCCTTGTTTCTCTTCAATTAATTGAGATGCATAAAGTGACTTATATTGATTATGCAAATATCTTGCATGCTACTATCTCTCGTTGCTATGAGTGACCCGGTTGGGGACTACTCCTTTGCCTATATAATGACAAAAAGGGGGAGTAGGATATGGTAAGGGTAGTTGCAAAATATAAAAGCAATTGTGCATATTGGGGAGAACATTCATTGAGGGGGAGTAACCCGTTGAGGGGGAGCATTGCATACACATATATTTCATAATGTTGTGCCTAAACTTTTAAAATGCAAATGCTTGTTTTTTTTGTTCTCACTTGACTAATCTCACATTTCACTTGTATTGGAAAATTTAGAAATCTTATTTTCAGGGCTTGATTATTCTACAAGAGATTGAAGACTTGAAGTTTTATTTTCTTATCTCTTTGTATTGTAGAAAATCATAGTTGTCCCGTAGTTTCTATTTCTTTGTGAGGAATCAATGTGAGTGGTGGTTTTGTAACGAAATAGCCAAATGGGGAGATTGTAAGGTTCCCATTTGTTGATTGGCTCATTTCGTGGACAAACCACATGTTGGGGTTCTTTGTAAGGGTAGCCTAGGTATCGGTTTTATTGTTCGAAGCCTTTTGAAGACCTCGTGTTGATAAGCACCGAAGGTAAACTTCTATGTGCTTACTTGTCTTGAAGAGATAGTTGCACACACTCACAACTCATGCATATGTTTAATCCTTGTATGTTGTGTTTCTTATTATTGTGCATTAATGCTTATTTTCATCTCTTCTTGCATGTTAGTTTGATTGCATCTTGCATATCCAATTGCCTTGCCATGTTTAGAATTAGGATTGCATTTTTGCATTGGGCGCTCCCAAAAGCGCTCTACAGAGGCGTTGTATGAACAGCGCCCATTGAGCGCTGTTCAGACCTGATCGATTTAATTCGGTCGCTATTGGGTTGCTGTTGGGACGTTGTACAAAGCGCTGTACGAAGCCCTCTATGTACAGCGGCACTTTGTTTTCCCGAGGGAACAGAGTTGGGGCGCTGTACCGGCGCTGTACAGAAGCGCTCTACTTACAGCGCCTAAGGCAAATTTTAGGCCAACTTATCAAAATGGCCACACTTTGTTTTGACCTCCTATATATATGCCACTTTGACTTTAGGTCAATTAAGAGAGTTCATATTCAGATTCCATACTTAGGATATTTTTCAAAGAGAAGAAAAATTCCAAGAACTCATTTTTAGTTTACTCAAACACTTTTTCATGATCATTAATCATCATTTAGCATCATCTTTGATCATCTAGATGTCTCTTTGCATGGATTCTTCATCATACTTTGCTTGGTAAGCTTTTCACTAATATCTTACATATTTTGTGTTTTTCTTAACAAGCAATCTCAATTTATTACTTGTATGATTTTCATATATCTTTTGATACAAGATTGAGATTAGTGTGATGTATGTTTGAGAAGTTGTATTGTGATAGCTAATTAGGTTTTGTCCCTAATTTTGATTAGCTAAACTATTTGATTGAACATGTCATTTAGTTTTTAATATCTAGGATTGTTCTAATTGCATATTAATCATCTTAGATAAGCATATAGGGTTTCTCTTGCTCTATGTTGCATTTGGATATTCATATATTCACTTTGGGTGTTATTCTCTTCATTGAGAAAGTAAGTCTTGTGTTGCTTTCGGGATTAGGTAGCTTAAATCACAAGCAATCGAACTAGGTCCACTTATACCGGGATTAGGTAGTTGTGATGATTATTGATCGGGATCAGATCATTAAACCGGGATTAGGTTGTAATCATTTCAATTAGTGGATTCGAGGTTCGTGTGTGGCGCACATAAAAGCCCGTGGTTTTTCCCGTGAGGGTTTCCACGTAAATATCTTGTGTCATTTATAATTCCGCACTTATTACACTTGATATTTATATTGACTAGTTAGGGGCATTTTCGTAATATTGACTTCACACGAAAAATTGGGTAATAAGTTTAAAATCTATTCACCCCCCTTCTAGATAGCTTTATACACACCGTGCTATAATTTGTTTCAATCTTCCCAAGCTTGGGAAGAAAGCCAATGGTGTTTGTGGACCTTGCCAACAAGGAAAACAAACTAAAGCCATGCACAAAAAGGGCAAGTATCTCTCCACCAAGAAGCCCCTAGAGCTTCTCCACATGGATCTTATGAGTCATATGCAAACCGAGAGTTTAGGTGGAAAGAGATACATTTTTGTTTGTGTAGATGATTTCTCTAGGTTCACGTGGACATATTTTCTTAGAGAAAAATCCGAAACTTTTGACAAGTTTAAAATGCTTTGTAATAAAATTCAAAATGAAATGAACTCAAACATTAAAAGCATAAAACAGATTAGAAGTGACTATGTGAGGGAATTTGAGAATTGATCGCGCTCAAAAAGTTCACATTTAGCGCTCCCTTTTCCTATCTTTTGTATTCGTTTCCGAGCATTTTTGTGTATTTAATAGGGTGTAAATAAGTGTTTCAGGGAATTAGGGAAGTTCAAGGGCTATTGTGTAATTATGGAGAAATCAGGGGTAAAAGTGCAATATTCGGTAAAGGATTGAAGATTCTGTGATTAAGGAGAAGATCAGGGGTGCAGAATGTAATTCGCCAGCCAAGGCAGTCATCAGCACCACGTTAGTAAGCTGAATGACGTCGTTTAGGGGTGCTCAGCATCAGCATGACGTCACCCTTCTTCAAGCTCCAGCTGGGTCACATGAAACGCGACAGACCCGGCCCAACCCGGTTTGACCAGAACATGTCCCGGCTACTTCTCCGACGTGTTCCAACCGTTTTTTGGTGTATTTTCCGGCGTTCTCTGCCCAGATCGGCAGCTCTCATCCTTCCGGTCACGATGGACCCACTTTTGGCTTCTCATGCACGTGATCTTCCTACCATCCAAGTCCACCAACTTCCATGGAAATGCAAGCCTTCAAGCTTGATTCCAGCGAGTTCTTGCACGCCCAAAGATGTCCAAACTCGCCAAGATTCAGCGGTTTCATGCCGCGGGAATATTCCCGCAGTCCAGAAGGTCAGAACTCGCGGCCAACCTTCGTAAATGACCCGGTGACTTCCGACGGCGGGAATAAGCTCGCGAGACAGGGGAGACAAGCCCGCCGGGACGACCGACTTGGAGATATTTCGTCCAAACCCTTACCCAAACACTTCCTACTATATATATTCATCTTTCCCAACCTTAAACATAATCCCTAATGTCCAAATACCCATCCTATTAGCCTAAATTATAATCCTAGAATAACTTAGACAACCCACCACCTCAACACTACATGGTTCATGTGGATTTCTAGCTTAGAAGAAGGAGGCTTGGTGCTTGATTGAAGAGAAGAAGCTTACCAACTTGTGGTTTCTTCTTACTCTTTTACTTCTCTTCTTATTTGTATTTCATGAACATGTATGTGTAATATACTTTGAATGTTGAGGAATGGATTTTATATGAATTATTCTTGTAGTTAATTGATCTTATCTTTACCATATCCATCTTGAGTTATCATATGTTGAATTGAATTAGATTGAATGTACACATGTTGTTAATTGATCACTAGTAACATGTAAACTTTGTTTTCCAACATTGATTAACTCTAGTGGAGAGGATTAGGTTAATATTTGCATGTCCATGCATATTAGCTAGTTCTCATGTTCTAGGATTGTAAACCTCTCTATTATTGTCATTCTATACCCTTAGTTGATTATAATTGAGTGGTAGGATTATATTGCATATTCCATAGAACATAGGTGCTTAATTGAGGTCAATTACTATATTCCTCATCATTTGTATCTTTGCTCTTGCATAATCTTTGCAAGAATTAGTTAGTTAGATTAGTTAATGATAATTTAGTTAGTTGTAGTGATTAGTGTAATTTAATTTGTATTGCTTTAGTTGTTAATTTACTTATTTGCTTAGTTGATAATTTAATTAGTTTAGGTTAATTATAATTGTCTTTAGTGTAGAGATTGCGTATCCTAGATCATAGGATTCGCATCGCTTTTAATTCTCCGCATTGGTGTAATCGCATTAGTTTAGTTTTTAGCTTACTTGCAACCATTCTCATTTACATTTTCATGCATTGTAATTAATTGTAAATATTGTAATTAGCTTAATTATAACATAAGGCGTAGAACATACTTTACGTATGCCAACCACCCCTCCCTCGTGGGAACGATACACTTACTCGTAACCACTATACGTGGCCATCGATTCGTATACTTGCGAAAAGGGTAGAAATACACTCGCACGCACGTACCATAATTTACCGACAGTTATAGAACTATCGTGTGTCCCGCATGCGCCGATCAAGTTATTGGCGCCACCAGGGATATTTTATTAGAACAATTACGTGCGCATCAAGAATGCTTCTTTTGAAATCTATTGTGATAGTGTAGGCATCTCCCATGAGTTTTTGGCTCTTAGGACACCTCAACAAATTGGAGTTGTTGAGAGGAAGAATAGGGTCTTACAAGAGATGGCCCGTGTGATGTTGCTTAGCAACAATATCCCTAGGAACTTATGGGCCGAAGCCGTCAATGTGGCTTACTATATAGGAAATAGAGTGTTCCTAATGCCCGGTACTAGGCAAACCTCCTACGAGTTATGGAGAGGTAGAAAGCCAAATGTTAGCTACTTACACACTTTTGGAAGCAAATGCTACATTTTAAATGACCGTGATCAACTTAGCAAATTTGATGCTAAAAGTGATGAGGGTATCTTTATAGGTTATGCCTTCAATAGTAGAGCCTATAGAGTTTTCAACTTGAAGACTCGAACCGTCATGGAATCATCCAATGTTGTCATTGATGATACAAGGCTCAAGTCTAATGACCATGAGGAGGAGGTTGCTTTAGATGATGACTCTCCCTTGGAGAAGGTTGTGGAGACTCCTAATGTTGGGATGTCTAACCTTGATAAAAAGGCCACTCAACCTCTTGATAGAGTTCCTCTTATGGACTCTAATGAACCCACTCCATGGGTTAGAAGACTCTATAACAAAGAGGATGTTATTGGAGATGTGAATGAGGGTGTAAGGACTAGGCATCAAATTGCTAATCTCATTAGCTTTACATGCTACACCTCTCAAATTGAACCCAAAAAGGTTAATGAAGCCTTAAATGATGAATTTTGGGTTCTTGCCATGCAAGAAGAGCTAAACCAATTCGAAAGGAATGAGGTTTGGACTCTAATTCCTAGGCCTAAAAACACACATGTCATAGGCACTAAGTGGATTTATAGGAACAAATCCGATGAGGATGGCAACATAGTGCGGAACAAGGCTAGACTTGTAGCACAAGGATACTCTCAAATTGAAGGTATCGACTTTGAGGAGACATTTGCTCCTGTTGCCCGTTTAGAGTCCATTAGGCTTCTTTTGTCCGTTTCTTGTGTGCACAAGTTCAAATTGCACCAAATGGATGTCAAGAGTGCCTTCTTCAATGGTTTCTTACAAGAGGAAGTGTTTGTTGAATAACCCAAGGGGTTTGTGGATGCTCACCACCCCAACCATGTCTATCGCCTCAAGAATGCTCTATATGGGTTGAAACAAGCACTGACGGCTTGGTATGAGCGCCTCACTTAATTTCTTGTTGGCAATAACTACACAAGGGGTAGTGTTGACAAGACTCTATTCATCAAGAAAGACAATGATGAGCTCTTTATAGCTCAAATCTATGTTGATGATATAGTGTTTGGCTCTACCAACAACATCAAGGTCCAACAATTTGTTAATGCTATGTCTCATGAATTTGAGATGAGTCTAGATGGTGAGCTAAGTTACTTCCTAGTTTTGCAAATTAGGCAAATGAATGATAGGATTTTTATAACCCAAGCCAAACCCAAGCCAAATATGCTAATAACCTAGTGAAGAAGTTTAGTCTAGAAAATGCCAAATATTGTGATACACTCATGAGTACCACTTTGAAGCTAAGCAAGGATGTTAGGGGTAAAAATGTGGAACAAACGTTATATCGAAGCATGATTGGTAGCTTAATTTACTTGACCGCAAGTAGGTCCGATATCTCTTTTAGTGTGGGTGTGTGTGCTAGGTACCAAGCGGATCCTAAGGAGTCCCATCTCTCTTCCGTCAAGAGAATCATTCACTATGTGAATGGGACATCCAACTATGGGATTTGGTACTCTTTTAACACTAATGCTAGTCTTGTAGGCTTTAGTGATGCGAATTGGGCAAGAAATTGCGATGATAGGAAGAGCACATTGGGCGGTTGCTTCTTTCTAGGCAACAACTTGGTGTCTTGGTATTGGAAAAAGCAAAACTCGATCTCATTGTCCACGGCCGAGGCCAAGTACATAGCCGCGGGGAGTGGATGCACACAACTCCTATGGATGAAGCAAATGCTAGTCGACTACGGATTCAACCAAAGTACTCTAACCCTATTTTATGACAATATGAGTGCTATTAATATTTCCAAGAATCCGGTACAACACTCTAGGACTAAGCATTTTGACATCCGCCATCATTTCATTAGAGAGCTTGTTGAAAATAAATGCATAGTACTTGAACATGTAGGTACTAATGATCAACTTGCGGACTTATTTACTAAACCCTTAGATGCTACTCGATTTAAAACACTTAGTAGATCTATTGGGATATGTCTTGTGGAGTATTGATGTGTTTTGTAATTGACCCCATATGGGGAACTCAAGCAAAGAGAGTTATTTTGCATTCTTGTCACTTGCAAAAATTTGAAATATCTTATGCTTTTTCTTTTAATTGCTTGAGCAAGCTTGGTTGCACATATGTATATATGTTTTCAATTCAATAAGTGTGAACCTTGCTTGTTTACAATCCATGTCATATTTATATTCAAACATGCATTTTTGGACTAGGAGATTTACGTAGGAAGTACGCTTTGAATGACCTATAATTATCTCCATGACATGATGATTCTTATATAACATGCTAATGAAAATTAAAAAGCATGAAATTCATATGACATGCTCAAATGAAAAGCATGAATTGATGATTGCGTTCTTAAAATGCAAATATTGTGTGAAAAAACTTATGAGATTCAAAATGAATAAAGGATCTTGTATCCATTCAAAGGATTCTAAAATCCAAATGTCTCTCTTTCTTTATTGGTTGAACATGGCTACTATCATATGGATATTTTATTCGGAAAAATCAAATAGGGTGCAAAGTCGCTCAAGCCATGTTTCGCTTATAAAGTTGGATATAGTTGCTTTTAATTTGAAATAAATGAAATCTCTATATCCTTGTTTTTCTCATGACAATGGTGAAATTGGTTTGAATTCTTATTAGAAACCTTTGTCATTTGCTTTGCCAAATACCATTGTACTTTGGACTTGAATGTTACATGTCTTGTATGCAAAGCATGTTTGATTCACACATTTTCCATAAATAAATCTCCTTGTTTCTCTCCAATTAATTAAGATGCATAAAGTGACTTATATTGATTATGCAAATATCTTGTATGCTACTATCTCTCTTTGCTAGAAGTGACTCGATTGGGGACTACTCCTTTGCCTATATCATGACAAAAGGGAGTAGAATGTGGTAAAGGGAGTTGCAAATTGTAGTGGCAATTGTGCATGTTGGGGAGTGAAACAAAAACTAAACGCTCGGTGTGTATGATATATATATCTAGAAGGGGGGAATAGATTTTAACTATTATTACCCAATTTTCGCATGTATGTCAATTTTACGAAAATACCCCTAACTAGTCACAATAATATAACAAGTGTAATATGGTGCGGAAATTAAATAACACTTGATATATACATGGAAACCCAACCACTGGGAAAAACCACGGGCTGTTTAGTGCGCCACACTCGAACCTCGAAATCCACTAATTGAAATGGAGTTTACAACCTATGTAGACCTCGTCTAACACTCCTGTCAATAACCCCTCACTTCTACCACGCGGGCCTTTAAAAGTGGCTTTAGTTCTAATTGTTTGAGGCCTAAGCAATCTTAGCCCCAAGTCTTAATTCTCAATGAAGAGATTATGCAACCTATGTGAATATTTAAAATACTCAAAATGCAACAAGAGCTAGGTAAACTCTATAAGCTTATCTAGGATGATGATATAATCAATTAAATCAATCCTAAATATCAAGAGCTAAATGACATGTCAAATAGCTTAGATAATCAAGATTAAGCAAAAACCTAATTAGCTATCACAATACAACACTCAATCAATTCATCACAATCAATTCTCTTTTCTTGTATTTAGCATATGATCTAAAACATACAAGTAATTTAAAAGAGATGGCTTGATAGTAAAAATACTAAAATAAGATGAAGTTAATCAAAATCTTACCAAACAAATTGTGATGATGCAAACCCATGCATGGATGCATTCTATATAGACATAGAAGATACAATATGAAATTTGATGCAAAAAGGATTTGATTTGAGTGGTTAAAGGTGAGTTCTTGATTTGATTTTCTCTCAAATATCTCTCTTTTAAATTTAGGGTTCTTAGGAGTAAAAGAACTTTTTCAGATAATGAGAAAGTGAGATATTTATAGACATCAAGAACTGGGCATGTGAAAAGACAAGTTTGCTCCTGAAACGCACTGATCGACGGTTTCAATCGGCGGTCAGGCCGCTGATGTGTAAAATCGTGTTATAAAAACCTAACTCGCAAGTGCACGAATCGTGAGATAAGTACAGCGACAAGTAGGGATCATTCCCACGAGGAAAAGTGATTTACTAGTTGTAACTAATTCTAATTAAAGCTAAGCAATTAACAGTATCCAGAAATTTTGAGATTGATTGATTGATGATTGATTAAAACTAAATTAAACTAAGAAAGCAATTATCAAGAATATGTGAATGTGATCAAGAGGTAAGAGGACTAGGTCATCAATTCTCTTCAACTACGTTTACTCAATGCTTCGAATTGACTTTTAATAAAAGATGTTAATCCAGTTAAGGGTTCGTTCTTATCTTATTTATGATTGTTACCGTATGATAATGGGATGAATCAAGTGTTCTCAATTATAATTTAATTTAACTCAAAAACTTGACATATAAATTACAACCAAAAACCCATTAAGCGAAAGAACAAGTGAACCAAAATTACGTCCAAAAACTTGGGGTTAATAATTTTATCCATTCAATTAAAGATTGGTTGAGAATGGTGAAACCCACTCGCATCTCAACCATTAAATCATCAAAAACCCTAAATTCATACCTAGCATAAAACTATGCATCAACAAGAATAAAGAATTATGATATAAGATGAATTGAATGAATCAAAACTTGAATTAAGAAAATATAGTCAATTCTAACAAAGAGTATTCATAGAGGTTCACATTAACTCCCTAGTATAGAGTTAGTTACATATATCAGAAACAAAGAAACAAGAGGGAGAAAAGATAAAACCCATTAAAAAGCTTCAACAAATTCTTCAAATCCATGATAAACTCCTTCGTCTTCGAATCTTCTATGAGTAAGATGAATGAGGGAATTGTGTGATGAGTTATTGTGTATCTGAAAGAGAGCAAGAGAATGCGAGAGAGAGCCAAAACCTAATAAACCCTCCATATATATAGCTCTCAGATCCTAGACGTGAAAAGACGCCTTACGTCAGGCGGAGAAGCCAAACCGCTGCCATTACCGCTGCCAAAGCCGCAGTGGTATGGCAGCGGTCTTGACGAAATACGGACAACCGCTGCCACATTGAGAGCGGTCCGGCAGCGGTCTTGACAGCGAACACCACTGATATTGGAACACTGCTGACCTGCTGCCAATTAATTAGGAGCGGCCTTGTAGCACTTTTTTTTTTTTTGAAAGCAAGTCCCTGGAATCTTCTGAAATGGCACTTTTTGCCTGATATTCTTCAAACTATTCAGCTGGATCCAAAATCCTGAAAATGCTCAAACACACACATTAAATCCCAAAAAGACTCGAGAAACAGGCAATTGATTAGAGGAATGAGGATAAAAAACATATACAATAAATGACTGATCAAATACCCCCAAACCTATCTTTTGCTAGCCCTCGAGTAAAACAAAAATAAAAACAAAACCTAAAAACAAAACTAGAAAACATAAATCCTAACAAAGCCACTTTCGTAGGGAACACGATAGTATTGAGCGCATTCTACAAGCCTTTAAACCTCTAGGTGTCCCTAGTAGGAGGAGTTTTGTCTCCTGAGGATTTACAGTTATGACACCCACAAACATATCCTGCAACAATCAGTCATCCAAAATACAACAATATGTGCTCATGTTGAGACAATGCATGCATAAGCCAATAGGTAAAGACTAATATTAATTCACAAGTCCGAAAACATTGGTCAATTTGAAGTGAAAAGCCCAAGCTCAAAACATTCTAGCTTCCAGGACATATCGTCGAAAAGCCATAGATATAATTCGCCTCGACTCTAATTCTCACAAGATAACTCTCATTAATTCTCACAGAACCTAGGTAAAATCACTCATCAAGCATATGCGATTGGGAAGTTATGCACAAGAAATTCAAATTATTATCGCATATAGATATAACATTGAAGGAACGCTTGATTTGTATGCAAAAGATCTCATGAAACAAATTGAACATTATGAACAAAATAATCACACATCACAATTCTACTATCATAGCAAGGATAACCAGCATATCAAATAGACTTCAGTCAGGCTGTAATGGGGCCATTGGTTGAGGGTTAAGAAAGAACGGAAAACTGGAATTCAAAAACCTATGATCATACCATGAGAGTCTTCTATTACCTTTTCGGTTTCGCACAAGTCTCGTGGTCTCCTTTTCAAGTGGAATATGACCACTTATTAATTAATTCCTCAGAATTCTCCTTCTTTTCTTTTTGCCATCTTCTTTGAATAGATTCAAACTTGCAGTCTTCTCTTGACTTTATCGCACCCATTTACATTCTATTTTCTGATTCTATCAACACACTTTTCTTTTTTGGATGAATCACTTTACAACTATTGCATCACTTTCAGCTTCAGAACTTTTGGATTGAATGCAGCTCTTCGTTTCCTTGATTTAGCGGCAATTTATGCACACAGTCACATGCAAAAATAGCACATCCTCTTCACCCTTCTCAAAGTATGATCCCAAGCTATAAGGTATGGCTAATCATTGGCTTATTTGGGTTGCAGTTAATGTGGTGAAGAAAGAAAAAGGCTATCAGTGTTTGGCTTCAAACAGGGCTATGGAGCACACACATATAGGTAGGAAATATTTAAGGCCTTTTAAGTAGCTAAAACACACATAGTCTATATCACTTCCACTGGTTCAACTTACTCAAGATCAAAATGCAACATGCGAAATCTTTTATGATGACCGTTCTATAATGCTCAATGTACAACCTATAAAGATCGAATCTAATGCTAAGAACCTACTGAGTGTTTAAAGAGTAGAAACAACAGGACCCTCATAGTATGTCATTTATGTACGCTTTTTGGTTTAGTGAACTCACAAGGGTAGTCTCCACTATTAATCATGGTAGTTCAACTCAGTATTCTATCCATTATCATGTTAAGAGCATGTCATAAGTTTTGAAAAATGCAATGTATTACCCTAAATGGCAAGATGTTAGTGTAAACTCATTGATTAATGCACATCATCTCAAGGCACACACCGAAGTGTCTCGTCTCGAAAGACGCAGGAACGACAGACTCTAATATCAAAACAAAAATTTTGACTCAAAAACAAACTATCACACCCCCAAACCTAAATCCAACATTGTCCTCAATGTTATGACATCAACGCACACGACAAATATAAAAAAGGCCAAGGCAGAGCAATAAAGACACAAAATAAAATAGCAGAAAGCAATCATAATAAACTGAATTCAAAGCAAATCCTGAATACCACAATTTCAAACAAAAGAAAATAAAGAAAATAAAGAAAAGAAAAGAAAAGAAAAGAAACATATCATTCTGTAGACTCAGGTCCGTCTACAGTGCCTCTAGCGGTCATCATCTCGCTGCTGGCTCGGGCCAGGGGCAAATCTGTCATCTCCAGGCTGTGGCTGGGCTGGCTGGACTATGGCCTAATGGATCTCATTGATCGAGAGCTGCATGGTGTTCAGCTGGGTGATTATCTCGGTCTTCAATCCCGCAATCCATGTATCTACATATCCCTTCATCGTGGATAACATGTACTCTACCCACTAAGGTCTCTACTGTGATGACCCAGCACCTGAATCTCTCTGAGTCTGTTCCTCCAAAATCTGCTGGTCTGCCTTATCCAAGGGCTCATCTTCATAATCGTCCTCACCTGCCCAACGTCTCTTACTCGCGGGGAAATCACCAATAGTGGGTAGGCCACGAATACTCGCCTAGGTGTTCCATGTGGCAAGCGTCAGTGGTTTGTCCAGCTCTGTCATCTCATCTCTGGCGTCGTCATCTACCATTATCCCAGCTGCTGCACACATGCCTGTGATCAAGCACGGAAACACCATACTCGATCCTATCAGTCGCCCACATCCCCGGATCTCTTTCTTAATGAAATTGGCCACATTATAATATCTCCCTGCCCTGATATCATACAGTACACGAGAAACCTCTTTGAAAATCTCCCCAGTATGACTCGACGGCTTAAGGGAAGCCGTGAGAAACAAGTTCCAGAATGTAGTGTCCAGATACAGATCTCTCCTTAGTAACTTCTGCCCATTCCATCCTGCTCCGCCCTCTCTACGAAGCGCACAACTTAACTCGTACCTGCCTGGGTACGCCTCCTCAACTGTCTCATGTGGTGGTAGGCCGAAATATTCGCTAATAGTCTCCACAGAAATCACCACAGGCACTCCTCTCACCATAACTACTCCATATGAACCATACTGTGAGTCCACCATATTGGCATAAAACTCTCGGACTAAGGTGATGTTGTCATTACAGGGCCGACGCACGTACCCTACCCATCCTCTGGCCTCTACAGTAGCAGGTATCGGGGTCTCACCCAATTCCTTCACAGCTATCCCCCTTTCCAGAATGAAAGTCCGGGTCTTCTTCACCCTATCCTTGTACTCCAGATGACCTTTCAATTGATGTTCAACCGGCCTCTTGTCTCGTCTTCTGTTGGGATCCGATGGAACATGACCTCCTCGGACTACTGTCCTCGCCATAACTGGTTAAGAAACAAGCAACAAGCAAGTTACAAACCCGAATGGGACAATGATTTCTAACAAAATTTCAGCAGCATGACGGCAATACAATCAATAAACCCTTGTACCTACATTGCACAAATTTCATCTCTTTTCATTCAGCACATCACAACACAAAAAGATTATAGAATAACAATTATTTGACAATATCAAATATAATTTCTCATGCAATTGTTACATTATATAATTGAAAATTATCATCACAAACACACTTCCACCTATTGCCTACACCCTATGCATTCATCAATCAACACATGCAATGGCTAGAAACACCTAAAACCCAAAATCCCTAATATTCGGTCTAAAAACCCTAACAACATCAAGTGGATAGAATCATGGGAGAAAGGAATGGGAACTCACAATTAAGAGGCAGTAATCAACATAAAATCGAAATAAAATAAGAGTTGAAGTTCATACTTGGTGGTGGAAGTGGCCGGAACTGAGGAGAGAAGAAGAGGGAAGAAAGCAATTTGAAAAGGAGAAGAAAGGCGACAGTGACAGGCTCTCGCTGTATTGTTCCTTTTATAGTTAGGGCACGACCGCTACCATTACCGCTGCCAAAGCCACAGCGGTTTGGGCAGTGGTCCTCTCCTAATGGACGACCAAACGGTATATTGGAAATGCACCGTTTTCATTTAGTACCGCTGTGGCATGCGCAGCGGTAGTGGCAGCGTATCTACAGCGGTTTGCCCAGATGCACCGCTCCCAATTATATCAGCAGCGGTGTGGCAGCCGTTTGCCTAGTGAATACCGCTGTCTAACCGCTCCCAATTAATACACAGCGGTATGGCAGCAGTTTCATAACAGAATGCACTGCTTCCCTTACCGCTCTCCTCACGCTGTGCACATAGGAGCGGTCTAACCTGACGCCCAATTTTTTATATTTTTTTATTTAAGACAACACCCTCAAACCTATATTTAAGTGAGGGGAACACTAATTTAAGACCCGACAAAAAGCAAAGTGAAAAGAGAATACCTGGGTGGGTTGCCTCCCACCGAGCGCTTCATTTAACGTCTGGGCAAGATGCGCAAGAGCCTTACGGCTCAATGAGCAGGGAAAAACCAGCACTTCTTATCTCGGACACACACAAGTATGGCTTGAGTCTATGGCCATTTACTTTGAATTTTCCAGCGTCACGAAGATTTTCAATTTCCACAGCTCCATGTGGAAAGACTTGAGTTACTCTATAGGGACCAGTCCACCTAGATTTTAGCTTCCCTGGAAACAACCTCAATCGCGATTGATGCAACAAGACAAGCATTCCAGGATGAAACTCTTTCCGAAGGATTCTGTTGTCATGTAACTTCTTCGTTCTTTCTTTGTATATCTTCGCGTTCTCATATGCATTGTTCTGGAGCTCCTAAAGTTCACTCATTTGCAAGCTTCTTTCCTCCCCCGCCTTGTCTAAATTAAAGTTCAGTTTCTTCAGAGCCCAATAGGCGTTGTGTTACAGCTCTACCAGAAGATGGCATGCCTTGCCATAGACTATCCTATACGGGCTCATACCTATCGGGGTTTTGTAGGCAGTTCTGTATGCCTACAAAGCATCATTCAGCATGATTGACCAATCCTTTCTATTCGGTTGCATGGTCTTCTCTAAGATCTGTTTAATCTGTTTGTTGCTCACTTCAACTTGTCCTGAAGTCTGCGAATGGTACGGGGTTGCCACTTTGTGTTTGACACTATACTTCTTCAATAATGAGGCAAATACCTTGTTACAAAAATGGCTTCCACCGTTACTTATGATTGCACGAGGTGTACCGAATCTAGTGAATATGTTCTCCTTGACAAACTTCACCACCACCTAACTATCATTCGTCTTGGTTGCGATTGCTTCGATCCATTTCGAGACATAATCCACAGCAACCAAGATGTATAGGAACCCGTGTGAAGATGGGAAGGGTCCCATGAAATCTATTCCCCACACGTCAAATATCTCTAATACTAATTGGCCTGAAAGAGGCATCTCATCTCTTTTGCCAATGTTCCCCGTTCTCTGGCACCTGTCACAAGAAATACAAAAGGTGTAAGCATCTTTAAATAAAGTGGTCCATAAGAAACCTGATTGGAGAACTTTCAGAGCAGTCTTCTTGGCACTAAAGTGCCCTCCACAACTAAGGTTATGGCAGAATTTCAGCATATCTTGCTGCTCTTCTTTAGGGATGCATCTTCGAATGATCTAATCAGCTCCATATTTGAACAGGTACGGCTCGTCCCAAAAGTATTGCCTAGTGATGGAGATGAATCTTCTTTTTGCTTGGGAGTTCAGATCAGCTGGTACGATGCCATTTGCTAGGTAATTCACGATGTCCGCATACCAAGGATCATTGACTCCTACAGCCATCAGCTGTTCATCTGGAAAGTTATCATTGATTGGCACAAGTTTAGTGCTTTCTTCCACATTCTCATCCTCCACCAGTCGAGAAAGGTGATCAGCTACCACATTCTCGCTGCCCTTCTTATCCCTGATTTCCAAATCAAACTCTTGCAACAAAAGGATCCACCGGAGTAATCTCGGTTTCGCTTCCTTTTTTGTTAGTAAATATTTCAAAGTAGCATGATCAGAATATACAATAACCTTGGATCCAATTAGATATTGACGAAATTTTTCCAAGGCACTAACGACAGCAAGCAATTCTTTTTCAGTAGTGGAGTAATTCAATTGTGCATCATTTAAAGTGCGACTAGTGTAGTAAATAACATGTGGAACTTTATCTACTCGCTGTCCTAAAACAGCACCTAGAGTATAGTTTGATGCATCACACATTAATTTAAATGGAAAAGACCAATCAGGAGGCATAATCACATGAGTAGATGTCAATTTATCTTTCAGAGATTCAAAAGCATGCAAACATTCATCATTGAAAACAAATGTAGAATCCTTGGTCAAAAGGTTACATAGGGGGCGACTAATTTTTGAAAAATCTTTTATAAAACGCCTATAAAAACCTGCATGACCAAGAAAACTCCTTACACCCTTCACTGAAGTGGGGGGGGGGGGGGGGGGGGGGGGGGTGGAAGTTTAGCAATTACTTCAATTTTAGCTCTATCTACTTCTATGCCTTTATCAGATATCACATGTCCTAGCACTATTCCAGATTTCACCATAAAGTGACTTTTCTCCCAACTAAGAGTTAAATTGGTCTCAGTGCATCTTTTCAAAACACTAGTTAAGTTATCAAGGTAGTGGTCAAAAAAATTACCAAAAACAGAAAAATCATCCATAAATACCTCAATATACTTCTCTAGCATGTCGGAAAAGATTGACATCATGCATCTTTGGGAGGTAGCAGGGGCGTTGCACAGCCTAAAAGGCATTCTTCGGTAAGCAAAGGTCCCGAAAGGGCATGAACGTCGTCTTCTCTTGGTCCTCCGGAGCGATGGCAATTTGATTGTATCCTGAAAATCCATCCAAGAAGCAATAATAAGCATGTCCCGCCAACCCGCTCGAGCATCTAATCAATGAACGGCAAAGGAAAGTGATCCTTTTTAGTTGCAGTGTTGAGCTTGCGGTAATCTATGCACACTCTCCATCCCATTGTCTTCCTTGTAGGAATCAACTCATTGTTCTCATTAGCTACCACCGTTATCCCAGACTTCTTTGGCACAACATGGACCGAACTCACCCATTTACTGTCAGATATAAGGTATATAATACCCACCTTAAGTAGCTTTAGGACCTCTTCCTTCACGACCTCTTTCAAGTTTGGGTTAAGTTTTTGTTGAGCCTCTCTAGACGGCTTCATACCTTCTTCTAAAAGACTGTGATGCATGCAGGTGGTAGGGCTTATTCCTTTAGTGTCTGCTATAGTCCATCCTATGGTGGCCATATGCTCTTGTAGCACCTTCAACGGTCTCTCTTCTTTTTCTGCCTCTAAGTCAAAGGCTATGATTACTGGGAAAGTATCATTCGCCCTTAAGAAGGCATATTTAAGGTTAGAAGGAAGTTGTTTGAGTTCTAATACAGGGGGAGAACTCACAGATGGGATTAACGACTTGTTGATCTCATTTTCTATTTCAGCACTTACTTCCTCAATGTCAGATTCTTCTTCTGAGACTTCACCCTGTTGAATTTCTTCCTCATCTTCTAATGCATCACAAATCCAATCTAGTAGTTCTTCAGATATTTCTTCGATCAACTCATCTTGTACTGCTGAATTCACCACTTCAATTGAACTACACTCAACTGAGTAACAATCATCTGCTGCTTCAGGGTGAAACAAACTATAGCACGGTGTGTATAAAACTATCTAGAGGGGGGGGGGGGGGGGGGGGTGAATAGATTTTAAATTTATTACCCAATTTTTCGTGTGAAGTAAATATTACGAAATTACCCCTAACTAGATAAAGCAATAAATCAAGTATAAAATGCGGAAATTAAATAACACTTGATTTTTACGTGGAAACCCTTACGGGAAAAACCACGGGCTAGTAAGTAAGCCACACTCGAACCTCGAATCCACTAAATGTGTAAACGATTACAACCTAATCCCGGAAGTAATCACACACCTACCTAATCCCGATATAAATGAACCTAGTCCAATTTGCTTGCGATCTAAGCAACCTAATCCCGGAAGCTACACACAAGACTTACTTTCTCAATGAAGAGAATAACACCCTAAGTGAATATATGAATATCCAAATGCAACATAGAGCAAGGGAAACCCTATATGCTTATCTAAGATGATGAATATGCAATTAGAACTATCCTAGATATTAAAAACTAAATGACATGTCAAATAGTTTAGCTAATCAAGATTAAGCATAAAACCTAATTAGCTATCACAATACAACTTCTCAAACATACAACACACTAATCTCAATCTTGTATCAAAAGATATATGAAAATCATACAAGTAATAAATTGAGAATGCTTGTTATGAAAAACACAAAATATGCAAGATATTAGTGAAAAGCTTACCAAGCAAAGTGTGATGAAGAATCCATGCAAAGAGACATCTAGATGATCAAAGATGATGCTAGATGATGATTGATGATCATGAAAAAGTGTTTGAGTAAATAAAAAATGAGTTCTTGGAATTTTTCTTCTCTTTGAAAAATATCCTAAGTATGAAATCTGAATATGAACACTCTTGATTGACCTAAAGTCAAAGTGGCATATATATATGGAGTCAATATGAAGTGTGGTCATTTTGATAAGTGACACCACTATTTTGCCTTGGGCGCTGTACGTAGAGCGCTTCTGTACAGCACCCCAACTCTGTTCTCTCGGGAAAACAGAGTGGCGCTGTACGTACAACGCTTTGTACAGCGCCTGTACAGCGACCCAATAGCGAGCGAATTAAATCGATCAGGTCTGAACAGCGCTCGATGGGCGCTGTTCGTACCGTCGATCGCCGCATTCTTCAGACCAATAGAGAAACGCTTTCATGGCGGCCAGGCCGCCGATCATAACCGCGCCCAACAATGGTGAAACAAAAATGCAATCCCCATAAGTCTTCGCGCGAAACCAAGCATGATAAGGCGGACGTTCCGACCAATTGGATATGCAAGATGCAATATACAAAATGACAAGCAAGAAGAGATGTTAATGAACATGTGAAGAATGCACAAAAAATAAGACACAGTATGCAACATACAAGGATTAAACATATGCATGAGTGTGAGTGTGTGTTCTAACTATCTCTTCAAGACAAGTAAGCACATAGAAATTATACCTTCGGTGCTTATCAAGACGAGGTCTTCATGGAAGGGCTTGAGCAATAACAACAACACCTAAGCTACCCTTACATTCAAAATCCCAACATGTGGTTTGACCACGAAATAAGCCAATCAACAAAACGGGAATCCTTACAACCTCCTTGAAGATCTCCCCAGTATGACTCAACGGATTAAGGGAAGCTGAGATAAAAAAGTTCCAAAACGCCGTGTCCAGATGCAGATCTCTCCTTAATAATTTCTGCCCATCCCATCCAGCTCCTCCCTCTCTACGAAGTGCACATCCTAACTCGTACCTGGCCAGGTATGCTGCCTCAACCATCTCATGTGGTGGTAGGCTAAAATATTCTCTAATCATTTCCACAGAAATCACCATAGGCACTCCTCTCACCACAACTACTCCATGTGAACCGTACCGTGAGTCCACCATATTGGCATAAAACTCTCAGACTAAGGAGATGTTGGCATTACAGGGCCGACGCACGTACCCTGCCCATCCTCTGGCCTTCATAGTAGTAGGTATCGGGGTCTCTCCCATTTCCTCCACGGCTATACCCCTTTCCAGAATGAAAGTCCGGGTCTTCTTTATCCTATCCTTGTACTCCGGATGACCTTTGAATTGATGTTCAACCGGCCTCTTGTTTCGTCTTCTACTGGGATCCGATGGAACATGACCTCCTCGGACTACTGTCCTCGCCATAACTGGTTAAGAAACAAGCAACAAGCAACAAGCAATAAGCAAGTTTCAAGCCTGAATGGGACAGTGATGTTTAACAAAATTTCAGCAGCATGACGGCAATACAATCAATAAACCCTTATGCCTACATTGCACAAATTTCATCTCTTTTCATTCAGCATATCACAGCACAAAAAGATTATAGAATAACAATTATTTGACAATATCAAACATAATTTCTCATGCAATTGTTACACTATATAATTGAAAATTATCATCACAAACACACTTCCACCTATTGCCTACACCTTATGCATTCATCAATCAACACATGCAAAGGCCAAAA
>CM017764.1:41122349-41212123 GCA_008009225.1 Acer yangbiense | reverse complement strand
TCATGGTAGTCGTCGCTTGACAAAATTCAAACGGAGGGCGAGTCGGAACCAAACTAATGCACGGATCCCATATGTATGGGTGTCGGTGGTGTGGGGGGGACCCGCTCTGATACCAATTGAAACAAATAATAGCACGGTGTGTATAACGCTATCTAGAGGGGGGTGAATAGATTTTACGCTTTTTACCCAATTTTTCGTGTTAGTCAAAATTACGAAAATGCCCTCAAGATAATATAACCAAGCAATTGTAATATGGTGCGGAAATTAAAACAACACTTGGTTTTTACGTGGAACCCTCACGGGGAAAAACCACGGGCTATGTAAGTAAGCCACACTCGAACCTCGAATCCACTAAATGTGCAAACGATTACAACCTAATCCCGGAAGTAATCACACCACCCTACCTAATCCCGGTATGAGTGAACCTAGTCCAATTTGCTTGCGTTCTAAGCACCTAATCCCGATGCTACACACAAGACTTACTTTCTCTTTGAAGAGAATACAACCCTAAGTGAATATATGTGAATATCCAAAATGCACATAGAGCAAGGGAAACCCTATATGCTTATCTAAGATGATTAATATGCAATTAAGTATAATCCTAGATATCAAAACTAAATGACATGTCAATTAGTTTAGCTAATCAATATTAAGCACAAAACCTAATATGCAAGCACAATATAAAATCTCAAACATACATCATCTCATCTCAATATTGTATCTAAAGCATACAAAATAACAAACAAGTAATTAATTGAGATTGCTAGATAAGAGAAACATAAACATGTAAGATATTAGTGAAAAGCTTACCAAGCAAAGTATGATGAAAATTCCATGCTAGATGACATCTAGATGATCTAAGATGATGCTAGATGATGATTGATGATCATGAAAAGTGTTTGAGAATCAAGAATGGAGTTCTTGGAATTTTTCTTCTCTTTGAAAAATATCCTAAGTATGAATTCTGAATATGAACTCTCTTAATTGACCTAAAGTCAAAGTGGCATATATATAGGGGGCCAAATCAAAGTGTGGTCGTTTAAGTAAGTTTCAAAGAAACGCGCCAATCGGCGGTTTCAATCGGCGGCCAGGCCGCCGTTAATGACCGCCGAATTGAGCTCGTGAAGAACAGAGCATAAACGGCGGTTCATTCGGCGGTTTCGTGACCGCCGATTACAACCGCCGAAACAGAACAGAGAGATCAAAATCGACCAGGTATGAACGGCGGTTTCGAACGGCGGTTTCATGCCCGCCGTTTCAACCGCCGAATTAGACCGAGAGATAAATCAATCAGGGCTTGAAACGGCGGTTTCGAACGGCGGTCGTGACCGCTGATCTTAACCGCAGAAAAGCTTCAGACCAATCTGGACTGAAACGGCGGTTTCTTTCGGCGGCCAGGCCGCCGATCATAACCGCCGATCACCTAGATAGGTGAAAACCAAGGAGAAGCCAAGGGCATTCTCCATAGGCGGTCCTCGCGCTAAACCAAGCACATTCTCGTGCATGCGCGGACGTTTCCGAAAGTTATCGGGAAACGAATTAACACAACAACAAGACACAATAACACATAACAAAATATAATAAATAAGTGCAAGTGTGAATTGTGACAAATGAAGAGAATGCACACATATGCAATGAATGTTTAGTGTGTGTGTGCTTCTAAATCTCTTCAAAGAAAGGTAAGCACATAGAAATTTACCTTCGGTGCTTATCAACACGAGGTCTTCAAAAGGGTTTCGAACAACAAGACCGATACTTAGGCTACCCTTACAAAGAACCCCCACATATGGTTTGATCACGAAATAAGCCAATTAAAAACAACGGGAGTCCTTACAACATTAATGCACAAAAATAAGACACAGAACATACAAGGATTAAACATATGCATGAGTTGTGAGTGTGTGCAACTATCTCTTCAAGACAAGTAAGCACATAGAAATTTACCTTCGGTGCTTATCAAGACGAGGTCTTCAAAGGGCTTGAGCAATAACAACAACACCTAAGCCACCCTTACAAAGAACCTCAACATGTGGTTTGTCCACGAAATGAGCCAATCAACAAATGGGAACTTAAGAGACTCAAAGACTTTAAACTCTACCGTTTCATCTAACACAATCATCGTTAGCTTTCTATTCTGGACATCTATAAAAGTCTTTGCAGTTGCCATAAAGGATCTTCCCAAAATAATAGGTTTGCAGTTCCTATCTTTAGCTCCTTCATCCATGTCTAGGACAACAAAGTCAGCAGGAATGATGAGATTATCTACCTGCACTAACACATCTTCAACATAACCCCTAGGGTATCTAACAGAACCATCAGCCAACACAAGTGACATAGATATCTTCTTCAGGTCATTCAATCCCAGTTGCTCATAGATATAGCAGGGCATTAAATTAATACTGGCTCCTAAATCTAACATGGCTCTCTCCAAAGTGGTACCTCCTATAGTGATGTTGATGCAAAAACTACCTGGATCTTGTAATTTTGGCGACAACGACTTTTGAAGAACTGCATTAGCACTTCCGGTCATGAATTCTTGATGATTCTCCCCAAATCTTGTCTTGTATGTATGAAGGCTCTTAAAGAACTTGGCATATGCTGGCATCTTCTGAATCATCTCCAATAAGGGCAAGTTGACATTGACTTTCAAGAGAATGTCATATATGTCTTTGTATGATTTCTCTTACTTACTATTTTGCAACCTCCCTAGGAATGGAATTGGAGGAATGTATGGATTGGCTGACTTGTGTAAGAGTGGTGAAACTTTGGACTATTCCACCACTATCTCTTCCTCCTAGGGCATGTTGTTATCTTTTGAAGGACCTGAAACATTAGCAGATTTATCAGAAAGTTCAGCAGGTCTATTATCAGTTAGAACTTTACCATTTCGAAGGATTGTCATAGCCTTTTTGCCTGCTCAGTGAAACTTGGAAATTTTCCCTGTTCCATTTTTTGTTGAGCTTCAGCTAATTGCCCAACTTGAGTTTCTGTCTTCTTCAATGAAGCATGAATATTTTGAAACTGTACCTCATTACGTTGGTTCATTTGCTGTATTTGTTGAATTTGTTGCTGCATTTGTTGGAACATATCTTCTATTGATGGCTTCTTGGGTTAGGATTCAGAGTTCTATTGGGCACCGGTATTGAATTGTCTTTGATTGCTATTGTTGTTGTTTCCCCATTGGTTTCCTAAACTCTGATTGTTGTTGGACCACAAAATATTTAGGTGGTTCCTCCAACCTGGATTGTAAGTATTGGAATATGGATCATTCTGTGGTCTATAATTAAAGTTGTTCATATCTTGAACCTCTTCTTCTTCTTCTCTAGGTCCAGGACCTCCTACTTGATGCTCTCCCATAAACACTTTTTGTTGCCAGCTCTTCATTTGTCCCAAATCAGTAGTAAGAATATCCATCTTCTTCATTAGTTGTGCTATCTGAATAGAGGTTTCTGTGTTGGCATCTACTGTATAAATTCCTTTCTTCCTCCTGGAATTTTTATGACAAGAGTTCTGAGACAGTTTTTCAAAGATAGAGTATACCTCCTCAGGTTGCTTGTCATACATGGATCCTCCACAAGCATTGTTTACCAAAAGACCTGATACTTCAGTCAGACCATCATAAAACCACTAACATAGCTGATTAGTAAAAAATCCGTGCTGAGGACAATCTCTGTTATATTTCTTGAAACGCTCCTATGGCTCATAAAAAGTTTCATTGTCTTGTTGATAGAAACTTGAAATTTTGGCTTGAATCTCATTGGTTTTCTGAGGTGCATAATACTGGTCAGTGAGTTTTTCTCCCATGTTCTCAAAGATGCTAGAGGCAATGTCAACAACCATGTTTTCACCTCATCTTTTAATGCATGTGGGATGCATCTCATGCGCAGCTGGTCTTCTGTAATCCTATGATTAGGTAAGGACTGTATTGCTGCGTAGAACTCTCTAAAGAACAAAAGCACATCTTCATCTGGTAGACCTAGGAACACAGGCAGCTGGTTATAGTGGCTACTTCTCAGTTCATAATTCCTTGCTGCAGGTTCTAACATAATGCACAAGGGATGGTTGCTCACAACCGGCCTGCTGTAGTCTTTCATAGTTCTGATGGGCTCTGGTTCTGGCTCATAAACTGGATTTGGAACAAGGTTGGGTATGGGATCAGGATCCTGGTTGAGCCTTTCTTGGTTCTGAATTTGCTCGTCTTCCATTGTTTGATTTCTGATGCGATGGATGTTATCGTTCAAAGGTAACAATTCTCCCTATCGAGATCTTCTACCTTGCATCTACTGTCAGCACATGAAACAAGAAAAGACAAGTAACAAGTCAACTGCAAAAAGAAAGAAAGAAAAAAAAGAAAAATCTAAAAAGCTAAAAATTAATGACTCAACTACCTAAACTTAAGTAAACCTATTAACTATAACTAAAACTAAAACTAGAAATAACCAATAAATTCACAAGTCCCCGGCAACAGCGCTAAAAACTTGATGTGTAAAATCATGTTATAAAAACCTAACTCGCAAGTGCACGAATCGTGAGATAAGTACAGCGACAAGTAGGGATCATTCCCACGAGGAAAAGTGATTTACTAGTTGTAACTAATTCTAATTAAAGCTAAGAAATTAACAGTATCCATAAATTTTGAGATTGATTGATTGATGATTGATTAAAACTAAATTAAACTAAGAAAGCAATTATCAAGAATATGTGAACGTGATCAAGAGGTAAGAGGACTAGGTCATCAATGCTCTCCAACTACGTTTACTCAATGCTTCGAATTGACTTTTAATAAAAGATGTTAATCCAGTTAAGGGTTCGTTCTTATCTTATTTATGATGCTACCGTATGATAATGTGATGAATCAAGTGTTCTCAATTATAATTTAATTTAACTCAAAAACTTGAGATATAAATTACAACCAAAAAACCCATTAAGCGAAAGAACAAGTGAACCAAAATTACGTCCAAAAACTTGGGGTTAATAATTTTATCCATTCAATTAAAGATTGGTTGAGAATGGTGAAACCCACTCGCATCTCAACCATTAAATCATCAAAAACCCTAAATTCATACCTAGCATAAAACTATGCATCAACAAGAATAAAGAATTATGATATAAGATGAATTGAATGAATCAAAACTTGAATTAAGAAAATATAGTCAATTCTAACAAAGTGTATTCATAAAGGTTCACATTGACTCCCAAGTATGGAGTTAGTTACACATATCAGAAACAAAGAAACAAGAGGGAGAAAATATAAAACCCATTGAAAAGCTTCAACAAATTCTTCAAATCCACGATAAACTCCTTCGTCTTCGAATCTTCTATAAGTAAGATGAATGAGGGAATTGTGTGATGAGTTATTGTGTATCTGAAAGAGAGCAAGAGAATGCGAGAGAGAGCCAAAACCTAATAAACTCTCCATATATATAGCTCTCAGATCCCAGACGTGAAAAGACACATTACGTCAGGCGGAGAAGCCAAACCGCTGCCATTACCGCTGCCAAAGCCGCAGCGGTATGGCAGCGGTCTTGACAAAATACGGACAACCGCTGCCACATTAAGAGCGGTCCGGCAGCGGTCTTGACAGCGAACACCACTGATATTGGAACGCTGCTAACCTGCTGCCAATTAATTAGGAGCAGCCTTGTAGCACTTTTGCCTTTTTGCAAGCAAGTCCCTGGAATCTTCTAAAATGGCACTTTTTGCCTGATATTCTTCAAACTATTCAGCTGGATCCAAAATCTTGAAATTGCTCAAACACACACATTAAATCCCAAAAAGACTCGAGAAACAGGCAATTGATTAGAGGAATGGGGATAAAAAAACATATACAATAAATGACCGATCAGCCGCCGATCATAACCGCCGAGTTGAACCCGAGAAGAACAGGGGAACAACGGCAGTTTTATTTGACGGTTTCGTAACCGCCGATCCAACCGCTGAATCAAACCCGAGAGAATAAATCAATCAGGTAAGAACGGCGGTTTCGTTCGGCGGCCAAACCGCCGATCATAACCTTCGATCACCAACAAAGGTGAAATCCAAGGAGAAGCCAAAGGCATTCTCTGTAGGCGATCTTCACGCGAAACCAAGCACTCATTAGTGCAAGCGCAGATGTTTCCGAACAATGTCGGGAAACGAATTATAAGACACATAAATACACAACAAGATATAACAATCAAAGTGCTAGTGTGTAATGTGACATATGAAGAGAATGCACACAAATGTAAGAATGCAAAGTGTGTGTGTGCTTCTAAATCTCTTTAAAGAAAGTTAAGCACTAGAAGTATACCTTTGGAGTGCTTGACAACCTTGAGGACTTGAGAGGGTCTTGAGCTTGATAATTTATCACTTAAGCTACCCTTACATACAATCCCCAACACATGGTTTGTCCACGAAATAAGCCAATCAAGATATGGGAATCCTTACAATCTCCCCCTTTGGCTATTTCGTGACAAAACCACCACTCACATTGATTTCTCACAATATAAAAGAAACTACATGTCAACAATGATTATCTACTTTACAAAGGGATATTTTATAAAAAACTCTTGAAGTTTTCGATCTCTTGTAGAACAATCAATCCCTGAAAGCAAAGTTTCTAAACTTTCCAATACAAGTAAAAAGTTAGATGAATCAAGTGAGAGCAAAAACAAGCATGTAAGGATTCCCGTTTTGTTGATTGGCTTATTTCGTGGTCAAACCACATGTTGGGGTTTTGAATGTAAGGGTAGTCTAAGTGATTAGTGTTGAAGATCAAAGGCCCTTCCATGACCTCAAGATACAAGCACGCCAAAGGTATAATCTCTTGTGCTTGTTTTTCTTTGAAGAGATTTAGTAGCACACACACACTTAGCATTCTTGCTATGATTGCATACTTGCTTATTTTTATGTGCATCTCTTCACATGTCACTTTACACACTAGCACTTTGGTTGATATATCTTGTTGTGTGTATATGTGCCTTATAATTCGTTTCCCGACATTGTTCGGAAACATCCGCGCTTGCACTAATGAGTGCTTGGTTTCGCGCGAAGACCGCCTATTGAGAATGCCCTTGGCTTCTCCTTGGTTTTCACCATTGTTGGTGATCGGCGGTTATGATCGGCGGCCTGGCCGCCGAATGAAACCGCCGTTTCAGTCCAGATTGGTCTGAAGCAATTATGCGGTCAAGATCGGCGGTCTCGACCGCCGTTCGAAACCGCCGTTCATACCTGATCGATTTTAATCTCTCGGGTTTGATTCGGCGGTTGGATCGGCGGTCACGAAACCGCCGAATGAAACCGCCGTTAATGCTATGTTATTCACGAGCTCAATTCGGCGGTCGTCATCGGCGGCCTGGCCGCCGATTGAAACCGCTGAACGGTGCGTTTCAGGGGCAAAATTGTCTTTTCACTTGCCCTGTTCTTGATGTCTATAAATATCACACTTTCTCATTATCTGAATCAGTTCTTTGACTCTTAAGAACCCTAATCTTCAAAGATAGATTTTGAGAGAAAATCAAATCAAGAACTCAACTTTAACCACTCAAATCAAACCCCTTTTGCATCAAATTTCATATTGCATCTCCTATGTCTATATAGAGTGCATCCATGTATGGGTTTGCATCATCACAACTTGCTTGGTAAGATTTTGATTAATTTCATCTTATTATAGTATTTTAAATACCAAGCCATCTCTTTTAAATTACTTGTATGTTTTAGATCATATGTTAAATACAAGAAAAGAGATTATTTGTGATGAATTAATTGAGTGTTGTTTTTGATAGATATCTAGGTTTTTATAATCTATGATTATCTATGCTATTTGACATGTCATTTAGCAATTGATATCTAGGGTTGATTTAAATTGAATATATCATCATCCTAGATAAGCATTTAGAGTACCCTAGCTCTTATTGCATTAATTGAATATTCATACATATTCACATAGGGTTGTGCATCTCTTTTGAGAGATTGAAGTCTTGGTCTAGGGTTGCTATTACAGGCCCGCTGGGTAGTAGTGGTGGGTTACAGACCGGGATTGGCTGTAAACATCATTACAAGTAGTGACTTCGAGGATCAAGCAAATTGGAATAGGGTTGCTAATAAAGGCCCGCTGGGTAGAAGTGAGGGGTTACAGACCGGAGTGTTAGACGAGGTCTACATAGGTTGTAAACTTTATTTCAATTAGTGATTTCGAGTTCCGAGTGTGGCGCACTATACAGCCCGTGGTTTTTCCCAGTGGTTGGGTTTTCCACGTATACATCAAGTGTTATTTAAATTCCGTATTATATTACACTTGTATGTATTTTTGACTAGTAGGGGCATTTTCGTAAAATTGACTTGCATGCGAAAATTGGGTAATAATTAGATAAAATCTATTCACCCCCCCTCTAGCTTTATATTGATAAACACACCTCGAGTATTTAATTACTTTCAAAGCATTTGCATTCTAAGAATTTAAGTACAACTACAACATCATGCAATAATTGTGAATGCAATGCTCCCCCTCAATGGGTTACTCCCCCTCAATGTATTGTCTCCCCAACATGCATAATTGCTACCACAATTTGCAACTCCCCTTACCACCATTCTACTCTCCCTTTTGTCATGATATAGGCAAAGGAGTAGTCCCCAACCGGGTCACTTAGCAAAGAGAAATGATAGCATTCAAGTCATTTGCATAATCATAAAATGCACTTTATGCAACTCTATCAATTGGAGAGAAACAAGGAGATTTATTTTTATTGAAAATGTGTGAAATTAACATGCTTTGCATACAAGACATGTAGCATTCAAGTCCAAAATACAATGGTATTTGGCAAAGCAAATGACAACGGTTTCTAATAAGAATTCAAACCAATTTTTCCATTGTCATGAGAAAAGCAAGGATATAGAGATTGCATTGATTTTAATATATGAGCAACTATATCCAACTTTATAAGTGAAACATGGCATGAGCGACTTTGCACCCTATTCGATTTTTCCGGGAATGATACCCGTATGATAGTAGCTATGTTCAACTAATAAAGCAAGAGAGACATTTGGAATCTAAATTCTTTTGAACGGATACAAGATCCTTTATTCATTTTGAGTCTCATAAGCTTTTTCACACAAGTTTTGCATTTTAAGAATATGCAATCATCAATTCATGCTTTTTCATTTGAGCATGTCATTTGAATTTCATGCTACTCATTTCATTAGCATGTTAAAAACAACTCATGCTTTTCAATTTTTAAGCATGTCATTAAGAATCATCATGTCATGGATATAACTATAGGTCATTCAAATCATACTTCCTATGAAAATCTCCTAGCCCAAAAATGCATGTTTGAACATAAATATGACATGAATTGTAAACAAGCAAGGTTCACACTTATTGAATTGAAAACATATATACATATGTGCAACCAAGCTTACTCAAGCAATCAACAAAGAAGCATAAGATTTTTCAAATATTTGCATGCAACAAGTATGCATTAGCTCTCTTTGCTTGAGTTCCCCCCATATAGGGTCATCACCATCCTTCATCAATGAAGGTCATGAGGTCCTATGGACCTACTAAGTCCATTTGACTTAGTTGAACCTATTTGAGACTTGTTAGTCTCGTAGCAAGCGGGTTCATTTTTCCTTATCCACATAGATATGACATTTTTCTTCCTAGTGGTCAATGGTTCAAGAGTTCTAGAAAAAATAGGATCATGAACATGAATTTTTTCTTTCCTATTAACATGCATTCTAGCTCTTGTCATTCTCTTTTCAATCATGCTTTTGACTCTACATAAATTAATGTAATGAAAGCAATTTGGTCTAATGTGACCATCAATACCACAAAAGTGACATGTAGGGATAAATTTAGAAATCATACCATGTCCTTGTGCATGCATAAGAGCCTTCCCATGACTTTGTGATTGTCTTGGTTGATCGATCGGATCTCTCCTTCTTTGTTGATGACCAAGACTTGATTGCTTCCTCGGTTTAGCTTGCATGATTGGCCTCTTTTCATTGAGAGTCATTTGATGAGGAATGTTGACTTGAGAGACTCTTATGCATTGAGCTTAAGGTTGTCTCCTTGGGGCTTCCTTCACTTGTGCACTTCTTGAACATTGTTGAAAAGAATACTCGGTGTGTTCTATATAAAGCTAGAGGGGGGGTGAATAGATTTTATCTAATTATTACCCAATTTTCGCGTGCATGTCAATTTTACGAAAATACCCCTAGCAAGTCAAAAATACATACAAGTGTAATAAGATGCGGAAATTAAATAACACTTGATGTTTATGTGGAAACCCAACCACGGGCTGTTTAGTGCGCCATACTCGGACCTCGAAATCCACTAATTGAAATGGAGTTTACAACCTATGTGGACCTCGTCTAACACTCCGGTCAATAACCCCCCACTTCTACCACGCGGGCCTTTAAAAGTGGTTCTAGTCCAATTGCTTATGTGACCACCTATTCCCGATGTCTGACCTAATCCCAGTCAATCACACAAGATTTAAATCTCTCAAAAGAGATGCACAACCCTATGTGAATATGCAATGATATCCAAATATTGCAATAAGAGCTAGGGTACTCTAGATGCTTACCTAGGATTATAAGATGACAATATAATCAATCCTAGATATCACATATAGCTATATGTCATGGCATATAACTTTAGTTAAGTAAAGGATAACCAATCCTAGATACAAAGCTATCACATAAAACCCACAAACATTCAAAGGATTAACTAGTTGATTAAAATACAATCTATCAACCTAATTATCAATACATCACACAAGAATGTTCATGGCATAGCTTTTAGGCAATAATGACCTAATCAAATAAGCTATGAAAAATAATCTCAATCAACAAATGAGATCAATTAGCTAGATGGCATATACACATTAAAGCCTAGCTATCAAATAATAACCCAATCAACACATAATCTCAATCTTATATGTAGAAATTAATCTAAACACATATAAGTAAAATATGAGATAAAATTGATAAGTAGAAACACTAATTATGTAAGATAAAAGTGTTCAACAAATCATACCATGTGTGTTGAAGAAGTCCCATGCATTAGCATATGCTAGATGATCCTAGATGATGCTTAGATGAAGATTTATGCATGTGGGAATGGGTTTAGAGAGATAAAGATATGATCTTTAAGCTTTCTTTCTCAAGTCTCTCTAAATATCTCTCTAGGGTTCTTAAAATCAAAGACTTAAGTTCTGAACCAGAGATAAGGATGTATTTATAGAGACCACAAACAGGGCAGGTGAAAATACAATTTTGCCCTTGAAACGCACCGATCGGCGGTTTCAATCAGCGGCTAGGCCACCGATAGAGACCGCCGAATTGAACCCGAGACGAACAGGGGAACAACGGCGGTTTCATTCGGCGGTTTCGTGACCGCCGATCCCAACCGCCGAATCAAACCCGAGAGATCGAAATCGATAAGGTATGAACGGTGGTTTCGAACGGCGGTCATGACCGCCGATCATGACCACAGAATTGCTCCTGGAAGCAAACTGCGGTTTCATTCGGCGGCCAGGTCGCCAATCATAACCGCCGATCACCAACAATGGTGAAAACCAAGGAGAAGCCAAGGGCATTCTCCGTGGGCGGTCTTCGCGTAAAACTGAGCACACCAACGTGCACGCGCGGACGTTTCCAAACATCCTTTAGGAAACGAATTACTCCACACAAAAAGCTAACATACATGAAGTGCAAGTGTGGGTATTGAATGCATCCTAATGCCTATCATGTCATGGCATTTCATAGAACAAGATGCAATCAATTTAATGCAAAAAGAGATATTGAATAAAACAATAAAGCACAATGCACACAAAATATAAACACAACATTCAAGAATAGGAGTTATGCATGTTGTGTGTGTGTGCAACTATATCTCTTCAAGACAATGTAAGCACTAGATATATACCTTTGGTGCTTGTCCTCTTGAGGTCTTGGAAAGGGTCTATGATCTTCAACTAATCACCTAGACTACCCTTAAAACCAAACCCCAACATGTGGTTTGACCACGAAATAAGCCAATCAATTAATGGGAATCCTTACAATTGTCCTAGATCGATTTTCTTCCTAGGAGTGTGCACTGGCGAGGCTTCTATCTTGCCCAAACTCTTGACAAAGACGGTTTTGGTTGGAATAGAGATCTCCTTGCTATCTTCATACCCAATACCTCTCTTGTCACAAGGGTTCTTTCCACTACCAAGTATGTGGTCAAGCTTCTTGGTGCTTGAAGTCATCCGAGTCAACGACTCTTTAGCTTCATCAAGCTCCCTCTTCAACCCTTCTTCATTCCTCTTAGACAAAGCTAGCTCATCTCTTAGCTTGTCTTCAATCATCTTGGATGTTTCCACTTGTTTACTTAAGTGGTCATTGTGTGTTGAAAGTTCTAGATTTTCATCCTCTAACATCTTCAATTTTATATTGTTCTTTTTCAATGAACTTTCACACTTGACTATAAAGTCATGAACATCCATTTTCTCTACATTTCCATTTGTAGAGTTAGATGAGGAGTCATCTTCACTTGAGTTATCTCCTACACTCTCCATCTCACCTATGGAGTCATTTCCCTCATTAAGACCTTCACCTTGGTCTCTTGAGTAAATGAGTGCCATGTCCCAATGAGTAGCTACACCTATCTCCTCTAGAGCTACTTCTTCATCTCTTTCTTCTATGGGATCACAAGTCAAGGCATTCTTACCAACAACTTTATCTTCTACACAAGTGGCTCCAAATGCCGTGTAGTCGATGGTAAGCTCATCATCACTTGATGACTTGTCTCCCTTTTTGGAGTCATCACTTTCACTCCACGTGGCGCTCATCACTTTTGCCATCTTGTTCTTCAAGGATGCGTTTGGCACGCAGATGGGACAGGACAACGTGGGGTGGGACGGGACGGGACGGGACGGGACAGGACAGGACAGGTTGTTCTGTATTGTGTTTGGAAGGCCTGGGACAGGACTGTGTACTGTACTGTCATGTGTTTGGTATGGCTGGGACAGGACGGGGACAAGAGGTTCAAATGACCAGAGTGCCCTTCCTGTCCTGTCCTGTCCTGTCCTGTCCCGTCCCATGTTTGTTACCACATAATACTGACATATGGGATAGGACAAGTTAGTATTTATTTGATTTTAATAAATAAATATTTTTATATATCATATTTAACAAAAATAATAATATTATAATTGAAAAATAATTTAATTAATAATTTTTTGTAAGAAATGTTAGTTATTTTTTTTTCAAATAATAATAATAATAACACCCAACAGTTTAGATGTCTCCTAATATCAACAAAAATTTGTCATTTTGGCTCAGTTTGGAGGATCAAATTTCATTTAAGAGGTTCGAAAGATAAAATTCAATTAATAATATTATAGCCCATTCCCTCAATTTTTTGAGTAAAATTATTATTAAATTGTACATGCTTGTAATTATGAATAATAGAAAGACAAATAAGTTTTAGATACATGTAATTACATGTAAATCATAATCATGACATGCAATTCCAAGTTTTAATTATTCAACCACACATCTTTTATTTTTATATAATAGTAAATTATTGATAACACTTAATAACATGATCCAACAAAAAAGTTAATGTAATATAAATGTTTACAAACATAATAAGATAATCCATGACACATACATGTTCATAATTCCAACAAAATATAAGTTTCAAACATGTTCATACAAATCAAATATAAAAGTGTTCACTCCTCTAAAATTGCCTTCACGAAATCTGGCTTGTAGGAGTTATTCAAGCCATTCCAAATGCGCAACTGATTTGGCTTATTTCCAAAATACATAGCAACTCGTATCACTTTCATACGATCAAGACTCATACCCTCTAGCTCAACACCTAAACGGGTCATTGCATCTCCTCCCGTAATAGCCTCAGTCAACTTAGCAATATCCTCAGATGCTCTTTCTATACTTTTTTCAAAGACCTTGGTGATGTCTGCCGCCATTGAACTAACATTCCTCTTTCTCTTCCGCTTTGATGTTTCTCCTGTATTTGGGTCAGAGGAAGCAGAGGCAACATTTGAGGGAGTTGACGAAGGCTGAGTGAAACCAGCCGTGTCCAACTCTTCATGTTCCAATCCCATGTGATCCAAAGCATCTGCTGCGGATTCAGCCATACTGCATGTTGCTCGATCTTTCCCAAACACTAGTACTAGACGTTCATAGTGTGGGAATGGTCTATTAGGTGCATAATTCTTGTTGGGATGTTTCTATCACAACAAACAAATATATGTTAGAATATTAAAACTATTATATATATTACATAACAATAAAACTATTATGTAATAATTATATATAAAGAAAATTAATATAACAACTAACCTTCACGTATTCATCGTAGATTTCAGTATTGTCGACAACAACACATTTGCGAGTGTCATCCCAACTGAACCCACTTGTGTTGAGCATATCATAGGCTGCTGAATATTTATCTTTCATTCGCTTCATTTTGTTTTGCACATGTTTTGCTGTTATGGTAATATTTTCAAATTTTTCATGCATTTTTAAAGCGACTTGCTCATAGGTACCGAACCTATAACTACCAGTATCGCATCTACCACCATCAGCAACAATCCCTTCGAGGATGCTAATCATTGCATCCTCTCCTTCAAGTGTCCAATGACGTCTATCAGACATATCGAAGTTTCCTATCATTTAATACAATTTAGAACATAAAAGAAAACTAATAAAAAAAATTAATACACAAATAATTATCTAAGAGAATTAGGCAACAACAACAAAATATTTGTCAAGTTCATAGATAATAATGTTTAATACAATTTCAGAAAAAAAAAAATATCTCAAAAGTTCATAGACAATAATGTTGAACAAAATCTAAAAAAAAAACATATATATGTCAAGTTCATAGAAAATAATGTTCAACAATAACGGAAAAAAAAATTTTCACTCAAGTTCTTGACATCCAAGCATCAAACATCTCTCTGGCTAGGTCATCTCTCCATTGACTCCATTCATCGGTTCCTTCAACAACATCAATAGATTCTAACTCATTTGGTGCATCTTCCCCAATAGGCAAATCATCAAGTGTGACTGGCGTGTATTCCTCAGGATCAATATCCATATACATCCTGATAAAATTACGGAGCAAAGCACAAGCTATTATCATTCTCCCTTGAAATCTAATTGGATAGAAAGAAGGACTTCGTAGTATAGCCCAACGTTTCTTCAAGAGACCGAAACACCTCTCAATAATGTTCCTAGCTTGTGAGTGCTTCATATTAAAATATTCCTCGTGATTCCTAGGTGCACGATCAACATTCGCCCATTCCTGTAAATGATACCTTGTGCCTCTATATGGTGCAAGAAAACCTTGACCGTTGGTATACCCCGCATCGGCCAAATAATAATTACCTATAATAACTACACATTAGTTTTCACCGACCAAATAATAGATTATTATGTAATGTAAATTGTTTTTGGTCTAAATTACGATCTTACCAAATGGGATCTTTAATCCGTTATGTCTAGTAATGGCATCCCGAAGAACTCTAGAATCGGTAGCTGAGCCCTCCCAACCAGATAAGACATATACAAACTTCAAATCACGAGTGCATACACCTAATACATTGGTTGCTATATGTCCTTTTCTTGTTCGATACCTTAGTTTATCAGGCTCGAGTACAGTCACTTCTATGTATGTTCCATCTAGTGCTCCTAGGCAACCCTAAAAAACAAAGACAACTCATGTTTTATATGAATAATATAAATTAATATGTAATATATATATATAATAGTTTTGTTAAAATGGTTACCTTAAACCATCTCCACCTCGAGTCCGTACAATCATCTGGGATGGTAGTTGGTTTGACAAATAACACATCTTCCAAACGCAATAAAGCACATAAAACTCGATGGACATAACGACTAATTGTTTCACCAGACCTATAGAATCTAACCTGAATACTTCTATTTTTGTTGTGGTGTGCTAATATGTTTACAAAAGTAGCAACTTGCTCCTCTATAGTGACATTACCATCATCTAACAACCCACCCCGAGTTTTTAACAAATCACACAAGATTGCAAATGCATTCCTATCCATTCGCAACTCCCATACACAATTAGTATCACTTTCACGTGTGATGCGATGTATTTCTCTAGACCTAATATGAAGTCTAGAAAATGTCCTTTGACCTAAATTTCTCCTTTCAACCCGCCTTCTCTCATATTCAAATAAATAAACATGAATTGCAGCAAAACACACCAGCATGTGTACGTACAACCTCCAGGCTTTAATGAGTATTATCAACTGATTGTCATATTCATCCATTGCTTGATATTGTAAAAATCAAACAAAACAAGCATATATTTAGTCAAATTAAACCATGTATCTTGTTAAAACTACATTAAAAATCACATGTTCATAAGTACGTGGCGTTGTATCACAAGTGTACTCTACCGGCACAATTCCGGGTAGGAGTAAGTCTGTGTATTCCAGTCGATATACTTGGTGAATAAATAAGATCTAACACAAAGGCAACACCTGGAATGTAATAACTACACATTTTCACAAATCACAATACAATCAAAAACCAAACCTAACACAATTTGATTAAATAAACAATACCCATTTCATTAACTAAACCAAATAAAAAATCTACCACACCCACATTAAAAAATATAAAAAATTAAAGCCAGTGAATAGAACAATAGTTAAAGTAAGGCTTTTGAACAAGTATTTGACTATTTTCCATTATTCGGCCAGTGAATTCAAGGTGGTGGTCATTAAACTCAAATTTGAAAATATTAAGCTACTGAGGATTTCCACTCACTAAATTTCGAGCCTTCAAATCTTATTGAAATTCAAACGTTTGGATCACCTAAAAATCTAAAATTGGTTCTACCCAAACCATTATCTAACAATTTTTTTTCTTAATTATAACATGTAGCTATTATAGAGTCTTTAACTGTGTTGTATTGCAACCGATGTACCAAAGACTCCAAAGATCTCCTCCTCCAATAAATAAATATATATCCCATATCTCTAAGCAGCAATAGCATAAGAAACATTAAATTGGATACCATCAAATAGACCATTTAAGCTTTGACAGAAAATTCATTTGGCTTCAAAATAGGCCTAATGCTTGGCCACATACCAAACTCATCAGATCTGAAATCTTAAATGGAAAAATAAAACTCACTTTTGCCAAACTTAGCCACATACCAAGCAGTTGCAGCAGCTGCTGCAACAACCCAAGTCAATATGTATTATGTTTTTATCATAATTTCCTTATCAGAGCAATTTAAATGAGAAACACATGCCAATCAAAGCATTTCAGTATCAAAACAGGATCAGAAATACAAGACAATTCGATATAAAAAACCAAAAGCTAAAAACCAATCATGAACCAAGACAGAGCAGCGGCGACAAGTACTGAAAGAAACTCACCAGATTCAAGACGCGATAGAGAGAGAGAGAGAGAGAGAGAGCAGCGGCGAGAAGACAACCCCGACGTCTGATTTCTTAATCCTATGAATGAAAAACAAGAAACTGCATAATGAAAAGGAAAAGGTTGTCTTAATCCTATGAATGAACAACTAAAATTTAACTTGACTCAGCAAAACTTGTTCATAAACATTTTGAACTGAGTACAGAAACAATTTTTTGACCAAAAGACTTCATTTAGAACCATATAACATATCAAATGATATGCCAACAGTCAACTTTTCAAGCTGTCACAACCAAGGAAATTGAATGGAAACTGCAATTTTTTAAAAATAGAAAAGAACAAGAAAAATAAATGCTGAACAAAGAATCTATTGAAAACATAATGCAAACCATTATTTTGCAGCCAACCTGAAAAACTGTTAACCTATACAAGATCAACTTTAACCCCTATGTTACTCAACTTAGCAGCATAAAACTACTTTCAATCTTAAAGAAAATAAAGAAAAAAAAAACTTTTTTTTTTTTAAATTAAAAGATGTAATTCTTGTAGTAATTGCATTCCAATTCCTTAAGATTCCATTCACCCAACCCACAACCTTCTTTGTAAAATTCCCCTTAAAAGAATATGGTGTGAAATGTTCATATCAAAACTGCCTAACCATGTACCATCAACAATTTTGGAGATTCCAATCAAGTACCACTGAAATTATCATATCATCATTTTTCTTAAACCAAAGCCTGGCAATTGATGGGCACAACCTAAAATGAAAAAAATCAACTAACCGACAGCAAAAACACACCCAAAACAGCGACTCTAAGCAGCAGCCCCCTTGCCCTTCTTCCTCTGTATTTTCTTCATATAGAAATCCTTTAATTCTCCACAAATTTAATGATTTCATAATCAGATCGGAAAAAAAAATTGCATATAAGAAACATATTATCTCAAATCAAACCTAACTGTAAGGATTCCCGTTGTTTTTAATTGGCTTATTTTGTGATCAAACCATATGTGGGGATTCTTTGTAAGGGTAGTTTAGATGTTGTTGTTATTGCTTAGGCCCTTTGAAGACCTCATGATTGACAAGCACCAAAGGTAAAACTCTAAGTGCTTACTTGTCTTGAAGAGATAGTTGCACACACTCACAACTCATGCATATGTTTAATCTTTGTATGTTGTGTTTCTTTTTGTTGTGCATCAATGCCTATTTACATCTCTTCTTGCTTGGTATATTGATTGCATCTTGTGTTTATAACATCATAGCATCTAGACTTTTAGGATGCATCTTAGTTTACCTTTGTTCCCCTTGCATGATTGCTTGTGGGGTTCAAAGTTGTGGGCTGTGCGCTGGTCCACATGCGCCTGACGTCCAGCGCCGCTCACCAGTGCAAAACGCCCAGTGGCGTGCCGCTGGTCGTGCGCTGGTCCACACCAGCGCAGCCCACCAGCGCAGATCGTCCAGTTCTCTGTCGCCGGTCGTGCGCTGGTCCACACCAGGGCAAGGTCACCAGCGCTGATCGCCCAGTGTGGCTCCCCTGGTCTGGCGCCTGTGTGAGCGCATGTCGTCCAGCGCCAATGCAAAAATGTGCGTGTGCGCTGGTCCTGCGCCTGTCGTCCAGCGCAAGGCCACCAGCGCACAGAGCAATTTTTGGTGCGTTTTTCAAAACGACCACACTTCACTTATGGCCCCTATATATATAACACTTTGACTTTAGGTCAGCCAAGAGAGTTCATATTCATATTCTATACTTAGGATATTTTTCAAGAGAAGAAAAATACACAAAGAACTCAATTTTAATCTCTCAAACACTTTTTCATGATCATCAATCATCATCTAGCATCATTTTGGATCATCTAGATGTCATCTTGCATGGAATCTTCATCATACTTTGCTTGGTAAGTTTTGTTAGGATTATGCTCAATAGCAAGAGTGTAATGTTGTAATTAACAATTTTTTTCATATTAATAAAGTGATTTCTGGTTTAACAAATCGTATAGCATTTATAGTTTAATATTATAATTGTCAAAGTAAATAATCATAAGGTCTAAAGACTATGAGAAAAGAAGAATTGTTCGTACATCTGGATATGTATGTGGTAGACACAATTCTTTAGTTAGTCTTGAATAATGTTCACAACTTAAGTTAAAGGTTGGGCACCTTTATCTTGTTAAAGTTGTAGAATTCTTTTGCTAGCATTTGAGTGGGATCAAATGAGATATGATGAGTCTAAATCATCGGAGTGTCTTCGAGCAAAAGGATCTAGTGCACTGGGTGCATTGAACAGGATCACAATGAAAGCTTTATCTAGAACCGTCAATAGATAATAGTCTTTTCATTATCAGGACAATCGGAGAGTCTATCTTAATCCTGAGATAAATGATGGACTTATGGTTGCAAGTGATATCATTTGAGTTATCAATGAGTACGATTATATCGCATAGTCTATCCTCGATAGTTTGGTGATATTCATTTGTTAATCGATAGAGGACTTCATTTATAGATATGGACATCGTGGCTCCATTTAATTAAATGAGAGTATAATATCATCGTATGGATGTTTTGAGGTAATTGGATATTAAATCTCAACGTTGAGTTTTCGATAGTGTCTATTGAAAACATGGCTTCTGGACAAGTCAAAATATCCAAGTTCAAAACGTGGTCATATGAGTAAATATGGTAACTTGGAGAGTTATAGGCGGTCTATGAACTCTTGGCGATTACTGATATTAATCACGAGGATACACTATCTCCTATATGATTGTCTAGGGTATGAATGAGGAGCATCTTCCTTTTCTATCTTTATTTAAGAGTTCAATTTTAGCTCTATAGTGGAATGAGTTAAAATTAATGGATCGGACCTAAGTGAATCATTTGTTGATTGTGATTAGGTTATGTCTATTGAAGCTTAAATTTAGATGGCCCGCCAAGATCCCAATCCACACGGACTTGCATGGATCACTTGATATATTCTACCGGACCAATTTAAGGGTCCATCTAGAATTGCATTTAATATATTAAGAATATAATTTGCACATTATTTAAGTAATGGGCTGCTCAATTATATTTATATATTAATGAAAGACATGTGGGCTTGTTTCTTTTAGTAAGAATGGGTCTGGTTCACATGTGGGCTTTTTATTTAAAGTCCAATGGATTAAATGAAATAAGAAAATAATATTTTGGCCCATTTATTCAAGTGGGGCGGCAAGGTTAAGTTTTAACCTAATATATTATTTTGTTTCATTTGTTTTAATTAAATAAGAATTAATTAATTTATTAATTAATTGTTTAATTAAGAAACAAATCTTTTCTGATTAGGAAATATGATTCCTAGTGTTATACTATTGTTGGTAGTATACTAAAAGTAAAAGACTTATTTGGTAAGAAAATAAATAATTAATTTTATTTATTTAATCAAATAAGAAGTCTTTTATATTTAGTCAAATAAAGGAATAAAAGATTTATGAATTCAATTAGGGTTTAAAGTCTTAAACTAAATAGGAAATAGGGTGCAATACAAACTCTTTTGGGCTTGAGAATTGCGGCAACCCTAGTCCCTTTTAGGTTGTGATTTTCGGCCACCCTAAGTGAAAGAAGAGAGGAAAATTTGGCCACCTATATAAGTGCTCTTATAGATTTCGGCCACCACAGGTTGTTCTGGAGACAATTTTTCTTCTTCTTCTCAATTCATAGAAAGCTTTTATTCTACTAAAACAAAAAGGAGTGTTAGATTATTCTTTGATAGTATACTATTTGCTTAATCATCAATAAGCTTGTGTATACGATATCGATCTAGGTTCACGCGAGTTTCGATCATTAGATTGAGAACTCAAAAGTGACCGGAATAATCTCAGTCATTCTTTTGATTGTTTTTGTGACTAACAAAGAAAAGAAAGTTTGTTTTGTCCATTCACAGGTTTGCAATTCAAAGAAAAAGGGAGACCACGCTCCTAGGTGATCCACGTTCGTGCTAGGATTGAAGATCTTGCGGATTACCATCGACGTAGGTCAATCGGATCACGCGACAAAAGGTATTCTACTTTTTGGTTATTGTATATGCATGTTTAATTAATTAAAGGGTTTAAGGTTCATAAAGGAAAAATTTTAAAAGTCACTAAATCTTATTTTTAGTCTCGCTTCCGCTGCGTGTACTATGGTATTTTTCCCTACAAGTTTTTCACTAATATCTTACATGTTTTGTGTTTCTCTTATCTAGCAATCTCAATTAATTACTTGTTGGTTATTTTGTATGCTTTGGATACAATATTGAGATGAGTATGATGTATGTTTGAGAAGTTGTATTGTGCTAGCATATTAGGTTTTGTGCTTAATATTGATTAGCTAAACTAATTGACATGTCATTTAGTTTTGATATCTAGGATTGTTCTTAATTGCATATTAATCATCTTAGATAAGCATATAGGGTTTCCCTTGCTCTATGTTGCATTTTGGATATTTACATATATTCACTTAGGGTTGTATTCTCTTTATAGAGAAAGTAAGTCTTGTGTGTAGCATCCGGGATTAGGTTGCTTAGAACGCAAGCAAATTGGACTAGGTTCACTCATACCGGGATTAGGTAGGTGTGTGATTACTTCCGGGATTAGGTTGTAATCGTTTACACATTTAGTGGATTCGAGGTTCGAGTGTGGCTTACTTACATAGCCCGTGGTTTTTCCCGTGAGGGTTTCCACTTAAAAACCAAGTGTTGTTTTAATTTCCGCACCATATTACACTTGCTTGTTTATATTTTCTTGAGGGTATTTTCGTAATTTTGACTAACACGAAAAATTGGGTAAAAAGCGTAAAATCTATTCACCCGCCCCCCCTCTAGATAGCTTTATACACACCGTGCTATAATTTGTTTCACTAACATTTCAAACAAATGGAGAAACAAAATAGAAATACAGATGCTAACATGATATAAGATAACAAAACGAGATCGAAAAAAACTTGGGTTTTGGAGGCTCCTAAGTAGCGGAAGCGAGACGATTTGGGAATTGAAAGAAAGGGAAAATCAAAGACACCGAGATATAGAGAAAGAAGAAACAGATTTTTGTTAAATCAAAGCATGAATTTAGATTGAGAGTAGAATACATACCTATTCGTTGAAAATTCGAGTTGGTTCGAGTTGATTCAAGCAAAAATAAGGAGATTTGAGTGGATTTCGGCCAATGGAAGCAAGAACAATCGAGAGATAGGCAGATGACGAAATGAGAGAAAGGAAGGGAAAATAGGGTTCGTGTTTGTGATATATTGGATAGGATTGTAATTTTTTGAAATGTTAGAGGGCAAACTTGTCTTTTTGGCGCTTGTCCCATGCCATGGGACAAGTTGGCCGAGCCTATTGGGTGGGACAGCTTTTTTTGGGATTTCTGTCCCACCTTGTCCCATGTAATCCCATGCAATGGTCGCGCCAAATGCGGGACAAGAACAATGTGTCCCACGTTGTCCTGTCCCGTCCCGCGTACCAAACGCACCCCAAGTTCCCACAATCGGGTGAGATATGTCCTATACCACCACACTCATAGCATTGGACCCCTTTCTTTTCACTATGCTCTTGCCTAGGCTCAAAACTCTTGAAGGGGGCCTTTTTCTTCAAGTTGTGGCCTTTAGATCCAAAGCCTTTCTTCTCGAACTTGACGAATTTCTTGAATCTTCTAAGCAACAATGCTGTGTCTTCGTCCGAGTCACCTTTTTCCTCCTTCTCAACCTTGGAAGCTTTCAAAGCAATTCCTTTTTTTCTTTTTAGGAAGTGTAATACTAGGAGCTTTCCTAGACTCATAGGCGAGGAGTCTTCCAATTACTTCGCTCGGCTTCATGTCCTTATATCCATAATTCTCTTCTAAAGCCGTCACTTTTGATTCAAACCTAGCGGGGAGAGACCTCATAATTTTCTGTTTAACTCTCCTATCCGAATAAGGATCACCGAGTTGATGGCTTTGATTGACAATATCCATCAACTTGACTTCAAAGTCATTGAAGCATTCGTCCTCCTCCATCTTAAGCAACTCAAATTGCGTTTGAAGGACTTGTAGCTTGGAATCCTTGACGACATCGGTTCCTTCGTGTGCAACCTCTAGAATATCCCATGCCTCCTTGGCTATCCTAGTGTTCTGAATCAGTTTGTACTGATTTTCATCCACTGCACATAGAAGAGCATGCCATGCCTTTCTATTCCATTTTGAAGTCTCAAACTCTTCAGTGGACCACTGAGCCTTAGGCTTGAGTACTTCTTCTCTGCCACCCGTGGGAGTCATCTTAGGAGGTGCATACCCATCTTCAATAGCCATCCATGCCCTATCATGGATTTGACACACGTATGCTTCCATCTTGCCTTTCCATGAGGCATAATTCACACCGATGAGAAGAGGAGGTCGTGTACTTGACGCACCCTCATGGTTGCCATCGTATCCACTCATTGTATATAATGAATGAAGTGAAATGTATACAAAATGTATGAATGAGAAAAAATCACACAAAAGCACAACACACCAAAAATGAGCTAGGATCACCTAAGTATATCTAGGAACTCGCTCTGATACCAATTAAAACAAAAACTAAACACTCGGTGTGTATGATATATATATCTAGATGGGGGAATAGATTTTAACTATTATTACCCAATTTTTGCATGTATGTCAATTTTACGAAAATGCCCCTAACTAGTCACAATAATATAACAAGTGTAATATGGTGCGGAAATTAAATAGCACTTGATATATACGTGGAAACCCAACCACTGGGAAAAACCACGGGCTGTTTAGTGCGCCACACTCGAACCTTAAAATCACTAATTGAAATGGAGTTTACAACCTATGTAGCCCTCGTCTAACACTCCGGTCAATAACCCCCCACTTCTACCACGCGGGCCTTTAAAAGTGGCTCTAGTTCTAATTGCTTGAGGCCTAAGCAATCTTAGCCTCAAGTCTTAATTCTCAATGAAGAGATTATGCAACCTATGTGAATATTTAAAATACTCAAAATGCAACAAGAGCTAGGTAAACTCTATATGCTTATCTAGGAATGATGATATAATCAATTAAATCAATCCTAAATATCAAGAGCTAAATGACATGTCAAATAGCTTAGCTAATCAAGATTAAGCAAAAACCTAATTAGCTATCACAATACAACACTCAATCAATTCATCACAATCAATTCTCTTTTCTTGTATTTAGCATATGATCTAAAACATACAAGTAATTTAAAAGAGATGGCTTGATAGTAAAAATACTAAAATAAGATGAAGTTAATCAAAATCTTACCAAGCAAGTTGTGATGATGCAAACCCATGCATGGATGCATTCTATATAGACATAGAAGATGCAATATGAAATTTGATGCAAAAAGGATTTGATTTGAGTGGTTAAAGGTGAGTTCTTGATTTGATTTTCTCTCAAATATCTCTCTTTTAAGTTTAGGGTTCTTAGGAGTAAAAGAACTTTTTCAGATAATGAGAAAGTGAAATATTTATAGACATCAAGAACTAGGCATGTGAAAAGATAAGTTTGCCCCTGAAACGCACCGATCGGCAATTTCAATCGGTGGCCCGACCGTCGATCATAACCGCCGAATTGAACCCGAGAAGAACAGAGGAACAACGGCGGTTTCATTCGGCGGTTTCGTAACCGTCAAATCAAACCAGAGAGAATAAATGAATCAGGTATGAACGGCGGTTTCGTTCGGCGATCAGGCCACCGATCATAACCGCCGATCACCAACAGAGATGAAATCCAAGGAGAAGCCAAGGGCATTCTCTGTAGGTGGTCTTCGCGCGAAACCAAGCACTCATTAGTGCAAGCGCGGATGTTTCCGAACAATGTCAGGAAATGAATTATAAGACTCATAAATACACAACAAGATATAACAATCAAAGTGCTAGTGTGTAATGTGACATATGAAGAGAATGCACACAAATGTAAGAATGTAAAGTGTGTGTGTGCTTCTAAATCTCTTCAAAGAAAGTTAAGCACTAGAAGTATACCTTTGGAGTGCTTGATAACCTTGAGGACTTGAGAGGGTCTTGAGCTTGATAATTTATCACTTAAGCTACCCTTACATACAATCCCCAACATGTGGTTCGTCCACGAAATAAGCCAATCAAGATATGGGAATCCTTACAGGGAGACTATTCATTAAGGGGAAGTAATCCTTTGAGGGGGAGCATTGCATACATACATTGCATAATGTTGTGCTTAAATTCTATAATGCAAATGCTTCTTTTTTAACGTCACATGATCACCTCACATACACTTGCTTTGGAAGTGTAATCTTTTTGTTTTGAAGGTTTGATAATTCTACTTTGATAATTCTACAAGAGATTGAAGACTTGAAGATTTATTTTCTTATCTCTTTGTAATGTAGAATTTAGTTGCTATCCCGTAGCTTCAATTATGTTGTGAGGATCTATGTGAGTGGTTGTTTTGTCACGAAATAGCCAAAGGGGGATATTGTAAGGTCTCATTTATTTGATTGGCTTATTTCGTGGACAAACCACAATTGGGGTTCATTGTAAGGGTAGCTTAGGTATTAGTGTTCAAGTTCAATGCCCTTTGAAGACCTCATCATTGTTAAGCACCAAAGGTAATTTCTAAGTGCTTTCTTGCAATTGAAGAGATAGTTGCACACATTAACAAATCATGCATACGTTTAATTCTTGTTTGTTGTGTGCCTAATATGTGTGCATTAATGTTCATTAATCTCTCTTCTTGCATGTTCTTTTGATTGCATCTTGTATGTCCAATGCCATGTCATGCATAGGCGTAGGATTGCATACTTGCAAAGGGCGCTGTTCAAAGCGCTCTACAGAAGCGTTGTTCGAACATAGCCTATCCTGACCTGGTGGAAAATGGGTTTTAAATCAATCAAGTCTGATGCATTTTACAAAGGCGATGTACGGTCGCTATTCAAAAGCATTGTACGTACAGCGCCTATCTCAGACCCGAGAGGATCAGAGTTGTGGCGCTGTACAAAAACGCTTTACGAACAACCCCTATGAAGAATGTTCTTCATGTTTTTCATGTTCTTCATCCTTTCCAGGTGAGGCGCTGTACAAGTCGCTCTACGTACAATGACCTAAACAGCACCCAAGGCAAAATAGGGCAACTTATCAAAATGATGTCACTTCATTTTGACACCCTATATATATGCCTCTTTCATCTTAGGTCATTTTTAGATAGTTCAAAAGCATATTTTTACTTAGCATATTTTTCCAAGAGAAAAATTTCACCAAAGAACTCACCTTTGTTTACTCAAACACCTTTCCATGATCATCGATCATCATCTAGCATCATCCTTGATCATCTAGATATCATTTTGCATGGATTTTTCAACATACCTTGCTTGGTAAGTTTTTCACTTATATCTTACAAACACCTAAGTTTTTCATCTTAGGTCAATTTTAGAGAGTTAAAAAGCATATTTTTACTTAGCATATTTTTCCAAGAGAAAATTTTCACCAAAGAACTCACCTTTGTTTACTCAAACACCTTTCCATGATCATCGATCATCATCTAGCATCATCCTTGATCATCTAGATATCATTTTGCATGGATTTTTCAACACACCTTGCTTGGTAAGTTTTTCACTTATATCTTACAAACACCTAAGTTTTTCATCTTAGGTCATTTTTAAAGAGTTCAAAAGCATATTTTTCCAAGAGAAAATTTCACCAAAGAACTCACCTTTGTTTACTCAAACACCTTTCCTTGATCATCGATCATCATCTAGCATCATCCTTGATCATCTAGATATCATTTTGCATGGATTTTTCAACACACCTTGCTCGGTAAGTTTTTCACTTATATCTTACAAATTTTGTGTCTTTCTTCCCAAGCAATCTCATTTATCACTTGTATATCATTGATATATATCTTTGATACAAGTTTGAGATCAGTGTTTTGAATGTTTGAGAGTTGTATTGTGATAGCTTTCTAGGTTTTCATAATCTATATTTAGCTAAGCTTTTTGACATGTCACTTAGCTCTTGATATCTAGGATTGTGTTTCTTGATATATCATCATCCTAGATAAGCATATAGGGTTACCTAGCTCTTATTGCATATTTGAGTATTTCATATATTCACTTATGTTGTATCATCTCTTCATTGAGAAGTAAGACTTGTGTAGCTTTCGGGATTAGGTTGCGTAAATCACAAGCAATTGGACTAGGTTCACTTATACCGGGATTAGGTAGGTGTGTGATAAAATACCGGGATTAGGTTGTAATCTTTAACACAATTAGTGGATTCGAGGTTCGAGTGTGGCTTACTTACTAGCCCGTGGTTTTTCCCATGAGGGTTTCCACATAAATATCAAGTGTTATTTAAATTCCGAACATATTACACTTGTTATATTATTGTGACTAGTTAGGGGCATTTTTTGTAATCTTGACCATACATGAAAATAAGATAAAATTAATTAAAATCTATTCACTCCCCCTCTAGATAATATATTACACACCGTTAATTTGTTTCAATAGGTAAATTTTTTAGTGCTTGCTTTGCTTTGAAGAGATGTAGTTGCACACACACACATTCCTTGCATATCCATACTTTGTGTATTTTGTGTGTCTTGATATGTGTGCATTCATGTTTACATAATATCTCTTCGTGCATATTTTATTGATTGCATCTTAGGATTAGAAACCATGTTATAATAGTACTTTAGGATGCAATGTGTATGTATGGGCACTGTTCACCCGCACTACAGGCGCTCTACGAACAACGGCCCAAAAAGGGGAAAGAGTAAAATTGCTCTTATCCGCTGTACACCCGCCCTACGTAGAGCGGGTGAACAACGGTGCCACCAGCTGATTTTTTATCAACTTTTGGCCTACCCAAAAACCGCTCTATGTAGATCGGGTGAAGGGCGACTCTCAAAAACCCGAGAGCAGCAGCCCCTAGGTCGCCTGGAATCCGCCTTACGTAGGGCGATCACGAAGAACATGTTCTTCACAAACCCAGGTGAACCGCTGTACACCCGCCCTACGTAGAACGGGTGAACAGCGGTCAAGGCAATTTTTCTGCCAACTTTTCAAAACGACTGCACTTCACTTGGACACACTATATATATGCCTCTTTCATCTTAGGTCGTTTTTAGAAAGTTCAAAAGAATACTTTTACTTAGCATATTTTTCCAAGAGAAAAATTTCACTAAAGAACTCACCTTTGTTCACTCAAACACCTTTCCATGATCATCAATCATCATCTAGCATAATCCTTGATCATCTAGATATCATTTTGCATGGATTTTTCAACACACTTTGCTTGGTAAGTTTTTCACTTATATCTTACATATTTTGTGTCTTTCTTTGCAAGCAATCTCATTTATCACTTGTATGTCATTCATATATATCTTATATACATGTTTGAGAGTTGTATTGTGATAGCTTTCTAGGTTTTCATAATCTATGTTTAGCTAAGCTTTTTGACATGTCATTTAGCTCTTGATATCTAGGATTGTATTTCTTGTTATATCATCATCCTAGATAAGCATATACGGTTACCTAGCTCTTGTTGCATATTTGAGTATTTCATATATTCACTTAGGTTGTATCATCTCTTCATTGAGAAGTAAGACTTGTGTAGCTTCCGGGATTAGGTTGCGTAAATCACAAGCAATTGGACTAGGTTCACTTATACCGGGATTAGGTAGGTGTGTGATTATATACCGAGATTAGGTTGTAATCTTTAACACATTTAGTGGATTCGAGGTTCGAGTGTGGCTCACTTACTAGCCCGTGGTTTTTCCCATGAGGGTTTCCACGTAAATATCAAGTGTTATTTAAATTCCGTCCATATTACACTTGTTATACAAATTGACTAGTTAGGGGCATTTTCGTAATCTTGACCTTACACGAAAATTGGGTAAAATCGTTTAAAATCTATTCACACCGCCCCGCACCCCGTACCCCCCCCCCCCCATTTCCTTCTAGATTAATATATTACACACCGTTAATTTGTTTCAAAAAGGTACATTGAAATTAAAATAAAACCAATAAAAATAACAATGAAACTTAAAAGTTAGATAAAAAATATAAACGTTAACAAATTATTTCAAAATAATTACATGTAAAAATAGTTACGTGTGACTAGGGATGTCAATAGGGCGAGTTTGGGGCAGGGAAAACAAATCTCAACCCCATCCCAAACAAAATTATTTATCCCTAAACCCGCTATTGAAGAGCAGGGTCGAGGTCAGGGAAAGTTCAGGGCGGGGGAGGTGGCCCAAACCTCGCCCCTCCCTTCCTCTCCCCAAGTTTGTATAATAACTGTGGGAGCCAAAAATGGTCATTGGGCCCAACGCTTGAAAGCCCAAACCTTTTATGTCAAAGACCAAACCAAGCCCACGTGTAGTGGGTCGACCCAAGACCTATCTGAAACAAATATAGAACGGTGTGTATAAAACTATCAAGAGGGGGTGAATAGATTTTAAACATATTACCCAATTTTTCGTGTGAATTCAATATTACGAAATTACCCCTAACTAGATAAAGTAATAAATCAAGTATAAAATGCGGAAATTAAATAACACTTGATATTTATGTGGAAACCCTCACGGGAAAAACGACGGGCTGTTAAGTGAGCCACACCCGAACCTCGAATCCACTAAATGTGATAAAATTACAACATAATCCCGGAAGTAATCACACACCTACCTAATCTCGGTATGAGTGAACCTAGTTCGATTGCTTGCAATCTAAGCAACCTAATCCCGGAAGCTACACATAAGACTTATGTTCTCAATGAAGAGATTAACACCCTAAGTGAATATATGAATATCCAAATGCAACATAAAGCAAGGGAAACCCTATATGCTTATCTAAGATGATGAATATGCAATTAAAGCAATCCTAGATATTAAAAACTAAATGACATGTCAAATAGTTTAGCTAATCAAGATTAAGCAAAAACCTAATTAGCTATCACAATACAACTTCTCAAACAATCAAAACACTAATCTCAATCTTGTATCCAAAAGATATATGAAAATTATACAAGTAATAAATTGAGATTACTTGTTAAGAAAAACACACAATATGTAAGATATTAGTAAAAAGCTTACCAAGCAAAGTGTGATGAAGAATCCATGCAAAAAGACATCTAGATGATCAAAGATGATGCTAGATGATGATTGATGATCATGAAAATGTGTTTGAGTAATTAAAAATGAGTTCTTGGAATTTCTTTTGTCTTTGAAAAATATCCTAAGTGTGAAATCTGATTATGAACTCTCTTAATTGACCTAAAGTCAAAGTGGCATATATATAGGGGGCCAAATCAAAGTGTGGTCGTTTTGAATAAGTTGGCTTGATTTTGCCTTAGGTGTTGTACGTAGAGCGCTTCTGTACAGCGCATGTACAGCGCCCGTACAGCGCCCCAACTCTGTTCTCTCGGGAAAACAGAGTGGCGTTGTACGTATAACGCTTTGTACAGTGCTTCGTACAGCGACCCAACAGCGACCGAATTAAATCGATCAGGTCTGAACAGCGCTCATATGGGCGCTATTCGTACAACGCTTCTGTAGAGCGCTTTTGAGAGCGCCCATTGCAAAAATGCAATCCTAAATCTATGCATGACAAGGCAATTGGATATGCAAGATGCAATCAAAATAACATGCAATAAGAGATGTTTTAAACATGAATGCACACATAAATAAACACATGTTATACACAAAGAATGGATATGAATGGAATGTGTGTGTGTGTGTGCATCTAATCTCTTCAAAGCACAAAACCAAGCACTAGATATACCTTTGGAGTGCTTGAAACCTTGAGGTCTTGAAAGGCCATTAGACATGAATATCAAATCCTAGACTAACCTTACAAAGAGCCCCAATTGTGGTTTGTCCACGAAATAAGCCAATCAACACATGGGAATCCTTACAATCTCCCCATTTGGCTATTTCATGACAAAACTACCACTCACATTGATCCTCACAACAAAATAGAAGCTACGGGATAGCAAAGATATTCTACATTACAAAGAGATATAAGAAAAATAAAATCTTCAAGTCTTCAATCTCTTGTAGAACTATCAACCCTTCAAAACAAAAGTTACACTTCCAAAGCAAGTGTATGTGAGATGATCAAGTGAAAATAAAATAAGCATTTGCATTAAAAAAAAATTAGGCACAACATTATGCAATGTATGTGTATGCAATGCTCCCCCTCAACGGGTTACTCCCCATCAATGAATATTCTCCCCAACAAGCACAATTGCTACTACAATTTGCAACTCCCCTTACCACACTCTACTCCCTCTTTTTGTCATGATATAGGCAAATGAGTAGTCCCCAAAACGAGAGATAGTAGCATGCAAGATATTTGCATAATAATATAAGTCACTTTATGCATCTCAATTAATTGAAGAGAAACAAGGAGATTTATTTGAAGAAAATGTGTTAATCAAACATGCTTTGCATACAAGACATGTAGCATTCAAGTCCAAAATACAATGGTATTTGGCAAAGCAAATGACAAAGGTTTCTAAAAAGATTTCAAACCAATTTCACTATTGTCATGAGAAAAGCAAGGATATAGAGTTTTCATTGATTTTAATTTATGAGCAACTATATCCAACTTTATAAGCGAAACATGGCATGAGCGACTTTGCACCCTATTTGATTTTTCCGGATAAGATATTCGTATGATAGTAGTCATGTTCAACCAATAAAGAAAGAGAGACATTTGAAATATAAATTCCTTTGAACGGATACAAGATCCTTTATTCATTTTGAGTCTCATAAGCTTTCGCACAAGTTTTGCATTTTAAGAATATGCAATCATCAATTCATGCTTTTTCATTTGAGCATGTTATATGAATTTCATGCTTTTTCATTTGACATTAGCATGTTATAAAAGAATCATCATGTCATGGAGATAACTAAAGGTCATTCAAATCATACTTCCTATGTACATCTCCTAGTCCAAAAATGCATGTTTGAACATAAATATGACATGGATTGTAAACAAGCAAGGTTCACACTTATTGAATTGAAAACATATATACATATGTGAATTAAAAGAAGAGGCATAAGTTATTTCGAATTTTTTGCAAGTTACAAGAATGCAAAATAGCTCTCTTTGCTTGAGTTCCCCATATGGGATCAATCACAAAATTCATCATTCCACAAGACATATCTCAATAGATCTACTTAGTGTTTTAAATCGAGTAGCATCTAAGGGTTTAGTAAATAGGTCCGCAAGTTGATCATTAGTACCTACATGTTCAAGTACTATGCATTTATTTTCAACAAGCTCTCTAATAAAATGATGGCAGATGTCAATATGCTTAGTTCTAGAATGTTGTACCGGATTTTTGGAAATATTAATGGCACTCATGTTATCACAAAAGAGAGTGAGTGTACCTTGGTTGAATCCGTAGTCAACTAGCATTTGCTTCATCCATAGGAGTTGTGTGCATCCACTCCCCACGGCTATGTACTCGGCCTCGGCTATGGACAAGGAAATTGAGTTTTGCTTCTTGCGAAACCAAGACACCAAGTTGTTGCCTAGGAAGAAGCAACCGCCCGATGTGCTTTTCCTATCATCACAATTTCCTGCCCAATCCGCATCACTAAAGCCTACAAGACTAGCATTAGTGTCAAAAGAGTACCAAATCCCATAGTTGGATGTCCCATTCACATAACGAATGATTCTCTTTACAGAAGAGAGATGGGACTCCTTGGGATCCACTTGGTACCTAGCACACACACCCACACTAAAAGAGATATCGGGCCTACTTGCGGTCAAATAAAGCAAGCTACCAATCATGCCACGATATAACGTTTGTTCCACACTTTTACCACTAGCATCCTTGCTTAGCTTCAAAGTGGTACTCATGGGTGTATCACAATGTTTGGCATTTTCTAGACCAAACTTCTTCACTAGGTTTTTGGCATATTTGGCTTGGGTAATGAAGATCCCATCATCTAATTGCTTAATTTGCAAACCTAGGAAGTAACTTAGCTCACCAACAAGACTCATCTCAAATTCATGGGACATAACATCAACAAATTGTTGGACCTTGGTGTTGTTGGTGGAGCCAAACACTATATCATCAACATAGATTTGAGCTATAAAAAGCTCATCCTTGTCCTTCTTGATGAATAGAGTCTTGTCAACACTACCCCTTGTGTAGTTATTGTCAACAAGAAATTGAGTGAGGTGCTCATACCAAGCCCTCAGTGCTTGTTTCAACCCATATAGAGCCTTCTTGAGGCGATAGACATGGTTGGGGTGGTGTGCATCCACAAACCCCTTGGGTTGTTCAACAAACACTTCCTCTTGTAAGAAGCCATTGAGAAAGGCACTCTTGACGTCCATTTGGTGCAATTTGAACTTGTGCACACAATAAATGGACAAGAGAAGCCTAATGGACTATAATCGGGCAACGGGAGCAAAAGTCTCCTCAAAGTCGATACCCTCAATTTGAGAGTACCCTTGTGCTACAAGTCTAGCCTTGTTCCGCACTATGTTGCCATCCTCATCGGATTTGTTCCTATAAATCCACTTAGTGCCTACCATATGAGCGCTTTTAGGCTTAGGAACTAGAGTCCAAACCTCATTCCTTTCGAATTGGTTTAGCTCTTCTTGCATGGCAAGAACCCAAAATTCATCATTCAAGGCTTTATCAACCTTTTTGGGTTCAATTTGAGAGGTGTAGCATGTAAAGCTAATGAGATTAGCTATTTGACGCCTAGTCCTAACACTCTCATTCACATCTCCAATAACATCCTCTTTGTTATAGAGTCTTCTAACCCATGGAGCGGGTTCATTAGAGTCCAAGAGAGGAACTCTAGTAAGAGGTTGTGTGTCCTCAATATTGCCATTGGACGTCCCAACATTGGGAGTCTCCACAACCCTCTCCAAAGGAGAGTCATCATCTAAAATATACTCCTCCTCATGGTCATTAGACTTTAGCCTAGTATCATCAATGACAACATTGGATGATTCCATGACAGTTCGAGTCTTCAAGTTGAAAACTCTATAGGCTCTACAATTCAAGGCATAGCTAATAAAGATACCCTCATCACTCTTAGCATCAAATTTGCCAAGTTGATCACGGTCATTTAAACTGTAGCATTTGCTTCCAAATGTGTGGAAGTAGCTAACATTTGGCTTCCTACCCTTCCATAACTCATAGGAGGTATTTCTATATCCGGGCCTTAGGAAAACTCTATTCCCTATATAGCAAGCCGTATTACATCTACGGCCCAAAGGTTCCTAGGGACATTGTTGCTAAGCAACATCATACGGGCCATCTCTTGAAGGACCCTATTCTTCCTCTCAACAACTCCATTTTGTTAAGGTGTCCTAGGAGACGAAAACTCATGGGAGATGCCTAAGCTATTGCAATAGCTTTCAAAAGAGGCATTCTCAAATTCCCTCCCATGGTCACTTCTAATCCGTTTAATGCTTTTAATGTTAGAATTCATTTCATTTTGTATTTTAGTACAAAGCATTTTAAACTTCTCAAAAGTTTCGGATTTTTCTCTAAGAAAATATGTCCATGTAAATCTAGAGAAATCATCAACACAAACAAAAATGTATCTCTTTCCACCTAAACTCTCGATTTGCATAGGACCCATAAGATCCATGTGGAGAAGCTCTAGAGGCTCCTAGGTAGAGAGATACTTCCCCTTTTTGTGCATGCTCTTAGTTTGTTTTCCTTATTGGCAAGTTCCATAAACACCATTGGCTTTCTTCCCAAGCTTAGGGAGGCCACGCACACAATTGAACTTTCTAAGAGTTCTTAAATCCTTAAAGTTCATGTGACCAAGTCTTTCATGCCATAACTCTATTTGCTCATCCATGGACACATTGTTTGAGACTATTCTAGCTTCAAGACAATAGCAATTGTCGCTAGATCTCATACCTTTCAACAAGGTTTGTCCATCGGGCTTTAGGATAGAGCAATCTACTAAACATGACGTAATATCCTTCATCACTAAGATGAGAAATGCTTATCAAATTGGCTTTCAAGCCATCAACAAACAAAGCATTAGATAAGGAGGCTAATCTGGGAACGGAAATGGTTCCTTTCCCTACAACTTTCTTTTTGTATCCATCACCAAAAGTGACATATCCTCCTTCCTCCTTCCTCCATAACAAGAGTCTCGAAGAAACTCTTGTTTCCCGTCATGTGCCTAGAGCACCCACTATCTAAATACCAAAAATTAGAAGAATTTGCCTTCAAGGCTATTTGAGCAACATGGCAAACATTTTCATTCTTTCTAATCCACCTAGAAACAATCTTAGCTTTCTTAGTGGTCTGTGGTACATGGGTTCTAGATGTCCTAGGATTATGCACATCAATATTATCATTCCTAGATGCATGCATCTTGGCTCTATTCTTTCTCTTTTCAATCATGCTATGTGTTTTACACATTTTAATATATCGAAAGCAATTTGGTCTAATATGACCATCAAATCCACAAAAATGACATGTAGGAATAAAATAAGGAATCATAACTTGTCCTTGAGCATGCATGTGAGCTTGTCCATGTCTTTGTGGTTGAGTGGGTTCAATCCATCTTCGTTGTTGAACCGGTCTAGCTTGCTTCCTAGCTTGAGGTTGCATGATTGGTCACTTCCCTTTGTGAGCCAATTGTGGAGGAATGTTGACTTGAGAGACCCTAGAGGGTTGAGCTTGAGGTTGCCTTCTTAGCACCATCTTCACTTGTGCATTTGAACATTATCCTAGTTCTAACTTCTTCCTAGGAGTTTGCACCAATGAAGCTTCTTCATTCCTCAAACTCTTGACAAACACGGTCTTGTTAGAGATTGAGATCTTCTTACCATCTTCATACCCAAGACCTCTCTTGTCACACGGACTCTTTCCAACACCAAGTATATGGTCAAGCTTCTTGGTGCTAGAATCCATCCTAGCTAATGATTCTAAAGCTTTATCAAGCTCCCTCTTCAAACCTTCTTCATTCCTATTAGATAAGACTAACTCCTCTCTTAGCTTATCTTCCATCTTCTTGAATTTTTTCACTTGTTCACTTAAGTGGTCATTATGAGATGAAAGCTCAAGATTTTCTTCTCTCAACATCTTGATCTTTCTTGTGGTCTTAATTGCTAAATCATTAAACTCGACATGGTATTTAGCAAGCACCTTTTTCTCCACAAATCCATTTATGGAGTTAGATGAGGACTCACTTTCTTCTTCACTTGAGTCATTTTCCTCTTGACTCATTTCCTCTCTTTCACTAGCACTTTTGCTTTTATGGAGGAGGCAAAAACTAGGAGGTTAGCCATGAGCTATTCATCACTTGAAGACTCATCTCCCTCATTGGAGTCATCACTACTACCACTCCATGTGGCGGCCATCACTTTACCCTTCTTCTTGTCATTGTGATTAGCACATTCGGGGGCAAAATGACCTATGCCACCACACTTGAAGCATCGGACCCCTTTCCTTTCGGTCCTTTCTTGCCTAGGTTCAAACTTCTTGAAAGGACCCTTTTTCTTCAAATCTTGACCTTTTGATCCAAAGCCCTTTATCATAAACTTCATAACCTTGTTGAACCTTTTTACAAACAAGGCAAGGTCTTCATCCAAGTCAATCTTCTTTGCCTCCTTTTCATCCTTGGAAGCTTTTAAAGTAATTCCTTTTTGCTTTTTAGGAGGTGTAGAGCTACGAGCCTTCTGTAGGGAAAAATACGGTCAACGTAGCGGAAGCGAGACTAAAAACAAGTTTAGTATATTTTAAAAATTTTCCTTTGATGAACCTTAACCCTTTAAATTAATTAAACATACATATAAAGTAACAAAAAGTAGAATACCTTTTGTCGCGTGATCCGATTGACTTTTTTCGAGCTTGCCGTGGTCCAACCGCCGCGGTCGTCGCCCAGACCGCGGCAGTCCATCTCCACGTTGTTTTGGGCGAGATTCTTGCCCTATTTTGAGCCTATATAAATACAACTTATGTTCTTTCATGAGGGGAGAGAGAGCCACACACACAAATCCGAAAATCCACTCCAACTCTCCCAAAAACTCTCTCTTTTCACCATCTCTTCCGTACACCATCACATCCACCATTTCCATCTACCACATCCACCATCACTCCACCTTTTTTGGCAAGAGAGAGTTGAAGAAAGATAGAAGGAGAAGAAGATCCAAAGGAGAAGAGAAAGCTCTCCATTTAGTTTTCTCTAATCTCTTTCTCTTTTATTTCTTTATTGTAGCCATTTATTTATTTGAATTTATTTATCGTATGGCTATTTTGTGTAATATGATGAGCTAAACTTTGATTGCTAGGATTTGATGAAACCCCATCCAATGACTATATATTTATATTGATTCTTGTTTATCCATTTATGTGCAACTTGTGGTTTGTATGGGTATTTTTGTATGCTTAAAGCTTTCAAGTGATTGATCTCCATTTGATTGATTTATTTGTTAGGATTATGCTCAATAGCAAGAGTGTAATGTTGTAATTAACAATCTTTTTCATATTAATAAAGTGATTTCTGGTTTAACAAATCGTATAGCATTTATAGTTTAATATTATAATTGTCAAAGTAAATAATCATAAGGTCTAAAGACTATGAGAAAAGAAGAATTGTTCGTACATCTGGATATGTATGTGGTAGACACAATTCTTTAGTTAGTCTTGAATAATGTTCACAACTTAAGTTAAAGGTTGGGCACCTTTATCTTGTTAAAGTTGTAGAATTCTTTTGCTAGCATTTGAGTGGGATCAAATGAGATATGATGAGTCTAAATCATCGGAGTGTCTTCGAGCAAAAGGATCTAGTGCACTGGGTGCATTGAACAGGATCACAATGAAAAGCTTTATCTAGAACCGTCAATAGATAATAGTCTTTTCATTATCAGGACAATCGGAGAGTCTATCTTAATCCTGAGATAAATGATGGACTTATGGTTGCAAGTGATATCATTTGAGTTATCAATGAGTACGATTATATCGCATAGTCTATCCTCGATAGTTTGGTGATATTCATTTGTTAATCGATAGAGGACTTCATTTATAGATATGGACATCGTGGCTCCATTTAATTAAATGAGAGTATAATATCATCATATGGATGTTTTGAGGTAATTGGATATTAAATCTCAACGTTGAGTTTTCGATAGTGTCTATTGAAAACATGGCTTCTGGACAAGTCAAAATATCCAAGTTCAAAACGTGGTCATATGAGTAAATATGGTAACTTGGAGAGTTATAGGCGGTCTATAAACTTGTAAGGATTCCCGTTGTTTTTAATTGGCTTATTTCGTGATCAAACCATATGTGGGGGTTCTTTGTAAGGGTAGCCTAAGTATCGGTCTTAATGTTCGAAGCCCTTTTGAAGACCTCGTGTTGATAAGCACCGAAGGTAAATTTCTATGTGCTTACTTTTCTTTGAAGAGATTAGTTGCACACACACACTAAACATTCATTGCATTTGTGTGCATTCTCTTCGTTTGTCACAATTCACACTTGCACTTATTTATTATATTTTGTTGTGTATATTTGTGTCTTGTTGTTGTGTAATTCGTTTCCCAATAACTTTCGGAAACGTCCGCGCATGCACGAGAATGTGCTTGGTTTAGCGCGAGGACCGCCTATGGAGAATGCCCTTGGCTTCTCCTTGGTTTTCACCTATCTAGGTGATCGGCGGTTATGATCGGCGGCTTGGCCGCCGACTGAAACCGCCGTTTCAGTCCAGATTGGTCTGAAGCTTTTCTGCGGTTAAGATCAGCGGTCACGACCGCCGTTCGAAACCGCCGATTCAAGACCTGATTGATTTATCTCTCAGTCTATTTCGGCGGTTGAAACGGCGGGCATGAAACCGCCGTTCGAAACCGCCGTTCATACCTGGTTGATTTTGATCTCTCTGTTCTGTTTCGGCGGTTGGAATCGGCGGTCACGAAACCGCCGAATGAACCGCCGTTTATGCTCTGTTCTTCACGAGCTCAATTCGGCGGTCATGAACGGTGGCCTGGCCGCCGATTGAAACCGCCGATTGGCGCGTTTCTTTGAAACTTACTTAAACGACCACACTTTGATTTAGCCCCCTATATATATGCCACTTTGACTTTAGGTCAATTAAGAGAGTTCATATTCAGAATTCATACTTAAGATATTTTTCAAAGAGAAGAAAAATTCCAAGAACTCCATTCTTGATTCTCAAACACTTTTTCATGATCATCAATCATCATCTAGCATCATCTTAGATCATCTAGATGTCATCTAGCATGGAATCTTCATCATACTTTGCTTGGTAAGCTTTTCACTAATATCTTACATGTTTTGTGTTTCTCTTGTCTAGCAATCTCAATTAATTACTTGTTTGTTATTTTGTATGCTTTAGATACAATATTGAGATGAGTATGATGTATGTTTGAGATTTTATATTGTGCTTGCATATTAGGTTTTGTGCTTAATATTGATTAGCTAAACTAATTGACATGTCATTTAGTTTTGATATCTAGGATTGTTCTTAATTGCATATTAATCATCTTAGATAAGCATATAGGGTTTCCCTTGCTCTATGTTGCATTTTGGATATTTACATATATTCACTTAGGGTTGTATTCTCTTCATAGAGAAAGTAAGTCTTGTGTGTAGCATCCGGGATTAGGTTGCTTAGAACGCAAGCAAATTGGACTAGGTTCACTCATACCGGGATTAGGTAGGTGTGTGATTACTTCCGGGATTAGGTTGTAATCGTTTGCACATTTAGTGGATTCGAGGTTCGAGTGTGGCTTACTTACATAGCCCGTGGTTTTTCCCGTGAGGGTTTCCACGTAAAAACCAAGTGTTGTTTTAATTTCCGCACCATATTACAATTGCTTGGTTATATTATCTTGAGGGCATTTTCGTAATTTTGACTAACACGAAAAATTGGGTAAAAAGCGTAAAATCTATTCACCCCCCCCTCTAGATAGCTTTATACACACCGTGCTATTATTTGTTTCAATTGGTATCAGAGCGGGTTCCTAGACATACATAGGTGATCCTTGCTTATTTTGGTGTGTTTTGCATTTTGTGTGATTTTTGATCATTCATACATTTGCATTCATTTCATTCATTCATAAACACTATGAGTGGAAACGGTGGAAATGGTGGTGGCCACGAAGGAGCTTCTAGCACAAGGCCTCCACTTCTTACCGGATTGAACTATTCCCAATGGAAAGGGAAGATGGAATCCTACATATGCCAAATTCATGACCGTGCATGGATGGCGGTGGAAGACGGATATGATCTCCCTATGATGACTCCCGAGGGTGGAGGACAAGATGTTTTGAAGCCTAAGGCACAATGGAACGCGCAAGAGTTTGAGGCTTCTAAGTGGAATAGGAAGGCTATGCATGCCATTATGTGTGCTATGGATGAGAATCAGTACAAGCTTATTTAGAATACTCAGATTGCCAAAGTGGCATGGGACATCCTTCTAGTTGCACATGAGGGAACCGAGGTGGTGAAGGAGTCCAAGCTTCAAGTCCTCCAAACTCAGTTTGAGCTACTTAGGATGGGAGAGGATGAATGCTTCAATGACTTCGAAATCAAATTGATGGATATTGTAAATCAAAGCCATCAACTCGGAGACCCGTATTCGGATAGGAGAGTCAAGCAAAAAATTATGAGATCTCTCCCCGATAGGTTTGAATCCAAGGTGACGGCCATAGAAGAAAATAGTGGCTACATGGATATGAAGCCAAGTGAGGTGATTGGGCGTCTCCTTGCATATGAGTCTAGGAAGGCTCCTAGCACCACTACTCCTCCTAAGAAGTCTAAAGGAATAGCTTTGAAAGCATCTAAGGATGCAAAGGAGGCAAAGCATGAATCGGATGAAGACCTTGCCTTATTTGTGAAAAGGTTCAACAAGGTTATGGGGTTCAAGAAGAAGAAGGGATTTGGGTCAAGAGGACACGATTTGAAGAAAAAGAGTTCCTTCAAGAAGTTTGAGCCTAAACAAGAGAGGACCGAAAGGAAAAGGGGTCCGATGCTTTGAATGTGGTGGGATTGGTCACTTTGCCCCCGAATGTGCTAATCACAATGAAAAGAAGAAAAGCAAAGTGATGGCCGCCACTTGGAGTGGGAGTAGTGATGACTCCAATGAGGAAGATGAGTCTTCAAGTGAAGAAGAGCTCATGGCTAACCTCCTAGCTTTTGCCTCCTCACATAAGAGCAAAAGTGGTAGTGAGAAAGAGGAAATGAGTCAAGAGGAAAATGACTCAAGTGAAGAAGAAAGTGATTCCTCATCTAACTCCATAAGTAGTTTTGTGGAGAAAAAGGTGCTTGCTAAATGCCATGCCGAGTTTAATGATTTAGCAATCAAGAGCACAAGAAAGATCAAGATGTTGAGAGAAGAAAATCTTGAGCTTGCATCTCATAATGACCACTTAGGTGAACAAGTGGAAAAATTCAAGAAGATAGAAGATAAGCTAAGAGAGGAGTTAGCTTTATCTAGGAGGAATGAAGAAAGTCTAAAGAGTGAGCTTGAAGAAGTTAGAAATTCTATTACTAGGATGGATTCTAGCACCAAGAAGCTTGACCATATGCTTGGTGTTGGAAAGAGTCCATGTGACAAGAGGGGTCTTGGGTATGAAGATGACAAGAAGATCTCTACCTCTAACAAGACCGTGTTTGTCAAGAGCTTGAAGAAAGAAGAAACTTCATTTGTGCAAGCTCCTAGAAAGAAATTAGAAGTAGGACAATGCTCTAATGCACAAGTGAAGATGGGTCCAAGAAGGAAACCTCAAGCTCAACCCCCTAGGGTCTCTCAAGCCAACATTCCTCCTCAAATGGCTCACAAAGGAAAGAGACCTATCATGCAACCTCAAGCTAGGAAGCAACCAAGACCGGTTCAACAACGAAGAAGGATTGAACCCTTTCATCCACAAAGACAAGGACAAGGTATGATTCCTTATTTTACTCCTATATGTCACTTTTGTGGATTTGATGGTCATATTAGACCACATTGCTTTCGTTATATAAAAATGTGCAAAACTAGAAGCATGATAGAGAAGAAAAAGAAAAGAGCCATGATGCATGTTCCTAGGAATGATAATACTATTATGCATGATCCTAGGACATCTAGAGCCCATATACCAAAAACCACTAAGAAAGCTAAGATTGTTTCTAGGTGGATTAGAAAGAATGACATTGTTTGCCATGTTGCTCAAATAGCCTTGAAGGCAAATTCTTCTAATTTTTGGTATCTAGATAGTGGGTGCTCTAGGCACATGACGGGAAACAAGAGTTTCTTCGAGACTCTTGTTATGGAGGAAGGTGGATATGTCACTTTTGGTGATGGATCCAAAAAGAAAGTTGTAGGGAAAGGAACCATTTCCGTTCCCGGATTACCCTCCTTATCCGATGCTTTATTTGTTGATGGCTTGAAAGCCAATTTAATAAGCATTTCACATCTAAGTGATGAAGGATATTCCGTCTTGTTTTGTAAAGATGATTGCTCGATCCTAAAGCCCGATGGACAAACCTTATTGAAAGGTATGAGATCTAGCGACAATTGCTATTGTCTTGAAGCTAGAATAGTCTCAAATAATGTGTCCATGGATGAGCAAATTGAGTTGTGGCATGAAAGACTTGGCCACATGAACTTTAGGGATCTACGGACCCTTGGAAAGTTCGAGTGTGTGCGTGGCCTCCCTAAGCTTGGGAAGAAAGCCAATGGTGTTTGTGGACCTTGCCAACAAGGAAAGCAAACTAAAAGCATGCACAAAAAGGGTAAGTATCTCACCACTAAGGAGCCTCTTGAGCTTCTCCACATGGACCTCATGGGTCCCATGCAAACCGAAAGTTTGGGTGGAAAGAGATACATTTTTGTATGTGTTGATGATTTCTCTAGATTTACATGGACATACTTTCTTAGAGAAAAATCCGAAACTTTTGATAAGTTTAAAATGCTTTGTACTAAATTACAAAATGAAATGAAATCTAACATTAGAAGCATTAAACGGATTAGAAGTGACCATGGGAGAGAGTTTGAGAATGCCTCTTTTGAAAGCTTTTGTGATAGCTTAGGCATCTCCCATGAGTTTTCGGCTCCTAGGACACCTCAACAAAATGGAGTTGTTGAGAGGAAAAATAGGGTCCTCCAAGAGATGGCCCGAGTGATGTTGCTTAGCAACAATGTCCCTAGGAACCTATGGGCCGAAGCCATCAATACGGCTTGCTATATAGGAAATCGTGTGTTCCTAAGGCCCGGTTCTAGAAACACCTCCTATGAGCTATGGAAGGGTAGGAAGCCAAATGTTAGCTACTTCCACACATTTGGAAGCAAATGCTACATTTTAAATGACCGTGATCAACTTGGCAAGTTTAATGCTAAGAGTGATGAGGGTATCTTTATTGGCTACGCCTTGAATAGTAAAGCCTATAGAGTTTTCAACTTGAAGACTCGAACCGTCATGGAATCATCAAATGTGGCCATTGATGATACTAGGCGCAAGTCTAATGACCATGAGGAGGAGGATGTTCTAGAGGATGACACTCCTTTGGAGAGGGTTGTGGTGACTCCCAATGTTGGGACATCTAATGAAGTCACACAACCCATTACTAGAGTTCCTAACTTGGACTCTAATGAACCCGCTCCATGGGTTAGAAGACTCCATAACAAAGAGGATGTTATTGGAGATGTTAATGAGGGTGTTAGGACTAGACGTCAACTTGCTAATCTTATTAGCTATACTTGCTACACCTCTCAAATTGAACCCAAAAAGGTTGAAGAAGCCTTACATGATGAATTTTGGGTTCTTGCCATGCAAGAAGAGCTAAACCAATTCGAAAGGAATGAGGTTTGGACTCTAGTTCCTAGGCCTAAGACCACTAATGTCATAGGCACTAAATGGATATTTAGGAACAAATCCGATGAGGATGGCAACATAGTGCGGAACAAGGCTAGACTTGTAGCACAAGGGTACTCTCAAATTGAGGGTATCGACTTTGAGGAGACATTTGCTCCCGTTGCCCGTCTAGAGTCTATTAGGCTTCTCTTGTCCATCTCTTGTGTGCACAAGTTCAAATTGCACCAAATGGACGTCAAGAGTGCCTTCCTCAATGGCTTCTTGCAAGAGGAAGTGTTTGTTGAACAACCCAAGGGGTTTGTGGATGCACACCACCCCAACCATGTCTATCGCCTCAAGAAGGCACTATATGGGTTGAAACAAGCACCGAGGGCTTGGTATGAGCGCCTCACTCAATTTCTTGTTGACAATAACTATACAAGAGGTAGTGTTGACAAGATACTATTCATCAAGAGAGACAATGATGAGCTTTTCATAGCTCAAATATATGTCGATGACATAGTGTTGGCTCCACCAACAACACCAAGGTCCAACAATTTGTTGATGTTATGTCTCATGAATTTGAGATGAGTCTTGTTGGTGAGCTTAATTACTTCCTAGGTTTGCAAATTAGGCAACTTGATAATGGGATCTTCATAACCCAAGCCAAATATGCCAAAAACCTTGTGAAGAAGTTTGGTCTTGAAAAAGCCAAACATTGTGACACTCCTATGAGTACCACTTTGAAGCTAAGCAAGGATGCTAGCGGTAAAAGTGTGGACCAAACCTTATATCGTGGCATGATAGGGAGCTTGCTCTATTTGACCGCAAGTAGGCCCGATATATCATTTAGTGTAGGAGTTTGTGCTAGGTACCAATCCGATCCCAAGGAGTCCCATCTCTCTTCGGTTAAGAGAGTCATTCGCTTTGTGAATGGGACTTCCAACTATGGGATTTGGTACTCATTTGACACTAATCCTAGTCTTGTAGGATATAGCCGCGGGGAGTGGATGCACTCAACTTATGTGGATGAAGCAAATGCTAGTGGATTACGGATTCAACCAAGGTACTCTCACTCTCTTTTGTGATAACATGAGTGCCATTAATATTTCCAAGAATCCGGTGCAACATTCTAGAACTAAGCATATTGACATCCGCCATCACTTTATTAGAGAGCTTGTTGAAAATAAATGCATAGTACTTGAACATGTAGGTACTAATGATCAACTTGCGGACCTATTTACTAAACCCTTAGATGCTACTCGATTTAAAACTCTTAGTAGATCTATTGGGGTATGTCTTGTGGAGTGATGTTCTATGATTGACCCCATATGGGGAACTCAAGCAAAGAGAGCTATCTTGCATTCTTGTATCTTGCAAAAAATTTGAAATATCTTATGCCTCTTCTTTTAATTGCTTGAGTAAGCTTGGTTGTACATATGTATATATGTTTTCAAATTCTATAAGTGTGAACCTTGCTTGTCTACAATCCATGTCATATTTATGTTCAAACATGCATTTTTGGACTAGGAGATTTACATTGGAAGTATGATTTGAATGACCTATGATTATCTCCATGACATGATGATTCTTTAATAACATGCTAATGACAAATGAAAAAGCATGAAATTCATAAAACATGCTCACATGAAAAGCATGAATTGATGATTGCATATTCTTAAAAATGCAAAACTTGTGTGAAAACTTATGAGACTCAAAATGAATAAAGGATCTTGTATCCATTCAAAGGAATTTACATTCCAAATGTCTCTCTTTCTTTATTAGTTGAACATGGTTACTATCATACGGATAATTTTATCTGGAAAAATCAAATAGGGTGCAAAGTCGCTCATGCCATGTTTCGCTTATAAAGTTGGATATAGTTGCTCTTAAATTGAAATCAATAATCTCTATATCCTTGCTTTTCCCATGACATTGGTGAAATTGGTTTGAATTCTTATTAGAAACCTTTGTCATTTGCTTTGCCAAATACCATTGTATTTTGGACTTGAATGCTATATGTCTTGTATGCAAAGCATGTTGGATTCACACATTTTCTCAAAATAAATCTCCTTGTTTCTCTCAAATTAATTGAAGTGCATAAAGTGACTTATATGTATATGCAAGTCTTGCATGCTTCTATCTCTCGTTACTATGAGTGACCCGGTTGGGGACTACTCCTTTGCCTATATCATGACAAAAAGGGGGAGTAGGATATGGTAAGGGGAGGTGCAAAATATAGAAGCTATTGTACACTTTGGGGAGAACATACATTGAGGGGGAGTAACCCGTTGAGGGGGAGCATTGCATTTATCATACATTGCATACATTTGGTAATGTTGTGCCTAAATTCTAAAAATGCAAATGCTTGGTATTGTTCTCACATGATTAATCTCACACTTTTCTTGTATTAGAAATGTTAGAAACTCTTTTCAGGGATTGATTATTCTACAAGAGGATTGAAGACTTCAAGTTGCATTAGCTTATCTCTTTGTAATGTAGAATATCATTATAGTCCCGTAGTTTCTATTTTTTTGTGAGGAATCATTGTGAGTGATGGTTTTGTCACGAAATAGCCAAAGGGGGAGATTGTAAGGATTCTCGTTGTTTTTAATTGGCTTATTTCGTGATCAAACCATATGTGGGGGTTCTTTGTAAGGGTAGCCTAAGTATCGGTCTTAATGTTCGAAGCCCTTTTGAAGACCTCGTGTTGATAAGCACCGAAGGTAAATTTCTATGTGCTTACTTTTCTTTGAAGAGATTAGTTGCACACACACACTAAACATTCATTGCATTTGTGTGCATTCTCTTCGTTTGTCACAATTCACACTTGCACTTATTTATTATATTTTGTTGTGTGTATTTGTGTCTTGTTGTTGTGTAATTCGTTTCCCGATAACTTTCAGAAACGTCCACGCATGCACGAGAATGTGCTTGGTTTAGCGCGAGGACCGCCTATGGAGAATGCCCTTGGCTTCTCCTTGGTTTTCACCTATCTAGGTGATCGGCGGTTATGATCGGCGGCCTGGCCGCCGACTGAAACCGCCGTTTCAGTCCAGATTGGTCTGAAGCTTTTCTGCGGTTAAGATCGGCGGTCACGACCGCCGTTCGAAACCGCCGATTCAAGACCTGATTGATTTATCTCTCAGTCTATTTCGACGGTTGAAACGGCGGACATGAAACCGCCGTTCGAAACCGCCGTTCATACCTGGTTGATTTTGATCTCTCTGTTCTGTTTCGGCGGTTGGAATCGGCGGTCACGAAACCGCCGAATGAACCGCCGTTTATGCTCTGTTCTTCACGAGCTCAATTCGGCGGTCATGAACGGCGGCCTGGCCGCCGATTGAAACCGCCGATTGGCGCGTTTCTTTGAAACTTACTTAAACGACCACACTTTGATTTGGCCCCCTATATATATGCCACTTTGACTTTAGGTCAATTAAGAGAGTTCATATTCAGAATTCATACTTAGGATATTTTTCAAAGAGAAGAAAAATTCCAAGAACTCCATTCTTGATTCTCAAACACTTTTTCATGATCATCAATCATCATCTAGCATCATCTTTGATCATCTAGATGTCATCTAGCATGGAATCTTCATCATACTTTGCTTGGTAAGCTTTTCACTAATATCTTACATGTTTTGTGTTTCTCTTATCTAGCAATCTCAATTAATTACTTGTTTGTTATTTTGTATGCTTTAGATACAATATTGAGATGAGTATGATGTATGTTTGAGATTTTATATTGTGCTTGCATATTAGGTTTTGTGCTTAATATTGATTAGCTAAACTAATTGACATGTCATTTAGTTTTGATATCTAGGATTGTTCTTAATTGCATATTAATCATCTTAGATAAGCATATAGGGTTTCCCTTGCTCTATGTTGCATTTTGGATATTTACATATATTCACTTAGGGTTGTATTCTCTTCATAGAGAAAGTAAGTCTTGTGTGTAGCATCCGGGATTAGGTTGCTTAGAACGCAAGCAAATTGGACTAGGTTCACTCATACCGGGATAAGGTAGGTGTGTGATTACTTCAGGGATTAGGTTGTAATCGTTTGCACATTTAGTGGATTCGAGGTTCGAGTGTGGCTTACTTACATAGCCCGTGGTTTTTCCCGTGAGGGTTTCCACGTAAAAACCAAGTGTTGTTTTAATTTCCGCACCATATTACAATTGCTTGGTTATATTATCTTGAGGGCATTTTCGTAATTTTGACTAACACGAAAAATTGGGTAAAAAGCGTAAAATCTATTCACCCCCCCTCTAGATAGCTTTATACACACCGTGCTATTCTTTGTTTCAGAACTCTTGGCGATTACTAATATTAATCACGAGGATACACCATCTCCTATATGATTGTCTAGGGTATGAATGAGGAGCATCTTCCTTTTCTATCTTTATTTAAGAGTTCAATTTTAGCTCTTTAGTGGAATGAGTTAAAATTAATGGATCGGACCTAAGTGAATCATTTGTTGATTGTGATTAGGTTATGTCTATTGAAGCTTAAATTTAGATGGCCCGCCAAGATCCCAATCCACACGGACTTGCATGGATCACTTGATATATTCTACCGGACCAATTTAAGGGTCCATCTAGAATTGCATTTAATATATTAAGAATATAATTTGCACATTATTTAAGTAATGGGCTGCTCAATTATATTTATATATTAATGAAAGACATGTGGGCTTGTTTCTTTTAGTAAGAATGGGTCTGGTTCACATGTGGGCTTTTTATTTAAAGTCCAATGGATTAAATGAAATAAGAAAATAATATTTTGGCCCATTTATTCAAGTGGGGCGGCAAGGTTAAGTTTTAACCTAATATATTATTTTGTTTCATTTGTTTTAATTAAATAAGAATTAATTAATTGTTTAATTAATTGTTTAATTAAGAAACAAATCTTTTCTGATTAGGAAATATGATTCCTAGTGTTATACTATTGTTGGTAGTATACTAAAAGTAAAAGACTTATTTGGTAAGAAAATAAATAATTAATTTTATTTATTTAATCAAATAAGAAGTCTTTTATATTTAGTCAAATAAAGGAATAAAAGATTTATGAATTCAATTAGGGTTTAAAGTCTTAAACTAAATAGGAAATAGGGTGCAATACAAACTCTTTTGAGCTTGAGAATTGCGGCAACCCTAGTTCCTTTTAGGTTGTGATTTTCGGCCACCCTAAGTAAAAGAAGAGAAAAAAATTTGGCCACCTATATAAGTGCTCTTATAGATTTCGGCCACCACAAGTTGTTCTGGAGACAATTTTTCTTCTTCTTCTCAATTCATAGAAAGCTTTTATTCTACTAAAACAAATAGGAGTGTTAGATTATTCTTTGATAGTATACTATTTGCTTAATCATCAATAAGCTTGTGTATACGATATCGATCTAGGTTCACGCGAGTTTCGATCATTAGATTGAGAACTCAAAATTGACCGGAATAATCTCAGTCATTCTTTTGATTGTTTTTGTGACTAACAAAGAAAAGAAAGTTTGTTTTGTCCATTCACAGGTTTGCAATTCAAAGAAAAAGGGAGACCACGCTCCTAGGTGATCCACGTTCGTGCTAGGATTGAAGATCTTGCGGATTACCATCGACGTAAGTCAATCGGATCACGCGACAAAAGGTATTCTACTTTTTGGTTATTGTATATGCATGTTTAATTAATTAAAGGGTTTAAGGTTCATAAAGGAAAAATTTTAAAAGTCACTAAATCTTATTTTTAGTCTCGCTTCCGCTGCGTGTACTACGGTATTTTTCCCTACAATTGGTATCAGAGCCTAGGTTGAACCCTCTTAATTAATTAACGTATATATACGTGGATCTATTTCTTTTTATTGTGATTATGCATGTTTAGAAAGAGATGGCACTCTAGGTATTCGCATATATAATTACATGTGATGTATGGATTTATATATGTTTATGTGGATTGTTATTGCTCGATTTTGGTCCTAGATTTTCAATGTAATTTTTGTTTCGGAGTTGTAACAAGAAGGGTGGTCTATCATCGTCATAATTCCTTCTTGGTAGTTGCTAGGTTTTATTTTATTTTTTTTAATATGTGCAGTATTTTTTTATTATTACTGCAGCAGTTATTTTTTTTAAGTTTTAGTGCAGTTTTTATTTTGTAAAAGTACTGCAGTGAATAAAAAAAAAAAAAATTAATACTGCAGTATTTTATTATTTTATACTGCTGTAATGTATTCGGGTATTGAAAATTCGAAGACACGAAGAAAAACGAAGCAACCGGAACCGAGAACGAGCACCGTGCGCACCCTAGGAGTGGATTGGGCTGCGCATGGCAAGCCCAAGCTTGGTGGGCTGCGCACGGCAGCCCTGGGAGTCTTCATGGGCTGCGCACAGCAGCCCCTTTGTGGGGTTGTGGGTTGTGCACGCCCATGGGGTTTGGGCCGAAGGATGAGCGTATGGTTGATGGGCCACCTGAAGATCTTGTGTTCATAAAACAAATTGTAATTTACTTGTTTTTCTAGGATTGGCCAAAATTGTTGCTATTTAATTTATGCTTTAAATATTACAATATTTGTTATTGTATGATAACATGACATATAGAATAGGAGTGCCACTCATATATCTCTTTTGGTATGAACATGCATTGAATGATTTAGGTATCTAAATTGGCATCTAGATAACTTGGTAAATCATTCTATGGGATTTAATCACACGCCTTAAATAATTGAGTGGGAGAAGGTGTTTTTGTAACACCTATGGCCTCCAAGGTTGGTTGAGCTTTATTATTTATGGTAATCCCCCCAAGGGGCGTCCATGAATGGAATTTAGCAATATACTTCCTTACAAGGATAGACTAGACAATGGACTCAAACGAGATCTACTCCCCAAGGAGGGATTTTTGTGAGAGAAAATTGAGGGTCGAGATCTTGGTAACACACTCAATGTAATTTTATTGATATCCTCCCAAGAGTTCTTGTCAGTAAAATTGCAAGGCTAAAATTGAAAACGCTGGTTGTTATGTTAACAATTAGGTGGGACCTAGTCTAACTAGTAAATGGTGCGAACTCCCAAAGGAGGCGTAACATTTATGGGTGTTGGATCACCGTTGAATTTTATGATTGAGTTATTTATTTAATTCAAGATAAATATTTAAAAGTGCTTTATCATGATTATTTACTTATATATGTTTTGTTTTATTCAGAAATCATGACCCCATCACTTATGAACATCCTGAAAGATAACACTTTAACTGGAGATAATTATGTCACATGGAAAAGGAAAATTGGGTTGTTGCTGCAAAGTGAAAAACATAAGTTTGTTCTAACTACTCCTAAACCACCTGCTCCTAATAATGAATCAAGCATAATGTATAGAGATGAGTATGAGCAGTGGAAGACTTCAGATGATATGGCAAAATGTTACAATATGGCCACTATCTCCGACGTGTTGCAACAGCAGCATGAAGGAATGGAGTCCACTGCTGATATTATGATGTCTCTAGAGGAGATGTTTGCTATGAAGTCTAGGACGACTAAGAGAGAGGCAGTGACTGCTTTCATGAATCTTAGGATGAAACCTGGACAGGCTGTGAAAGATCACATGATGAAAGTCATAGCACATCTCAACATTGCTGAACTGCATGGCGCTGAGATAGATGGTGAGACAAAGATTGATATGGTTGTCAATTCATTGTCAGATTCCTTTGATCAGTTCAAATTGGACTACACTTTGAACAAAAAGGAATACACCTTACAAGGCCTGATGCAAGATGTTCAAAGTGCTGAAAAGATCCTTGGGAAAGGCAAAGGTCAAGAGATTCATATGGTTGGTAAAGTTGCTACTGTTAAGGCCCGTCAAAAGGTCAAGAAACAACAGAAGAAAAAGCAACTTGGGCCTATCAAGAAGGATACCAAGAAAGTAACCAAGATCAAAGGGAAATGCTTCCTTTGTGGTGAAAAGGGACATTGGAAGAGAAATTGCCCAAAGTCCCAGAATAAGAAGGAAGAAGGTAATGTGAATTATCTTGAAACATGTTTTTTGGCTGATTCTACAGATTCTTGGATCATAGACTCAGGAGCCACTAATCATGTTTGTTATTCCTTGCAGGGGTTCCAAGAAAGGAGAAAGCTGAGTAAGAATGAAATCAATTTGCGCTTGGGCAACGGAACGTTAGTGTCTGCAAGTGTAGTGGGAGATATTAGAGTTTATTTGGATTCTAGAAGGCATTTAGATTTGATAGACGTTTATTATGTACCTCAATTCAAGAGGAATTTAATTTCAGTTTCTTGTTTTAAATAAATTTGGATATTCGGTTACTTTTAATAAAGTTTTTATTATTTGAAAGTAATTAAATACTCGAGGTGTGTTTATCAATATAAAGCTAGAGGGGGGGTGAATAGATTTTATCTAATTATTACCCAATTTTCGCATGCAAGTCAATTTTACGAAAATGCCCCTACTAGTCAAAAATACATACAAGTGTAATATAGTGCGGAATTTAAATAACACTTGATGTATACGTGGAAAACCCAACCACTGGGAAAAACCACGGGTTGTATAGTGCGCCACACTCGGAACTCGAAATCACTAATTGAAATGAAGTTTACAACCTATGTAGACCTCGTCTAACATTCCGGTCTGTAACCCCTCACTTCTACCCAGCGGGCCTTTATTAGCAACCCTATTCCAATTTGCTTGAGTCCTAAGCACTCTTAGCCTCAAGACTTACTTCTCTATGAAGAGAAACAACCCTATGTGAATATGTATGAATATTCAATTAATGCAATAAGAGCTAGGGTACTCTAAATGCTTATCTAGGATGATGATATATTCAATTTAAATCAACCCTAGATATCAATTGCTAAATGACATGTCAAATAGCATAGATGATCATAGATTATAAAAACCTAGATATCTATCAAAAAACAACACTCAATTAATTCATCACAAATAATCTCTTTTCTTGTATTTAACATATGATCTAAAACATACAAGTAATTTAAAAGAGATGGCTTGGTATTTAAAATACTACAATAAGATGAAACTAATCAAAATCTTACCAAGCAAGTTGTGATGATGCAAACCCATACATGGATGCACTCTATATAGACATAGGAGATGCAATATGAAATTTGATGCAAAAGGGGTTTGATTTGAGTGGTTAAAGATGAGTTCTTGATTTGATTTTCTCTCAAAATCTATCTTTGAAGATTAGGGTTCTTAAGAGTCAAAGAACTAATTCAGATAATGAGAAAGTGTGATATTTATAGACATCAAGAACAGGGCAAGTGAAAAGACAATTTTGCCCCTGAAACGCACCGTTCGGCGGTTTCAATCGGCGGCCAGGCCGCCGATGACGACCGCCGAATTGAGCTCGTGAAGAACAGAGCATTAACGGCGGTTTCATTCGGCGGTTTCGCGACCGCCGATACAACCGCCGAATCAAACCCGAGAGATTAAAATCGATCAGGTATGAACGGCGGTTTCGAACGGCGGTCGTGACCGCCGATCTTGACCGCATAATTGCTTCAGACCAAATTGGACTGAAACGGCGGTTTAATTCGGCGGCCAGGCCGCCGATCATAACCGCCGATCACCAACAATGGTGAAAACCAAGGAGAAGCCAAGGGCATTCTCCATAGGCGGTCTTCGCGCAAAACCAAGCACTAATTAGTGCAAGCGCGGACGTTTCCGAACAATGTCGGGAAACGAATTATAAGGCACATATACACACAACAAGATATATCAACCAAAGTGCTAGTGTGTAAAGTGACATGTGAAGAGATGCACATAAAAATAAGCAAGTATGCAATCATAGCAAGAATGCTAAGTGAGTGTGTGCTACTAAATCTCTTCAAAGAAAAACAAGCACAAGAGATTATACCTTTGGCGTGCTTGTATCTTGAGGTCATGGAAGGGCCTTTGATCTTCAACACTAAACACTTAGACTACCCTTACATTCAAAACCCCAACATGTGGTTTGACCACGAAATAAGCCAATCAACAAAACGGGAATCCTTACATTATTAGTAAGAATGACAAAATTATTTGCCAAGGTACATTGGAAAACGGTCTATACTTTTTGCATAGAAATATCTCTCACTCGTTAGACACAGAAATAACGGAACCTAATCATAAAAGAGTAAAATTATCAACAGATGAAACCTACCTTTGGCACTTATGCTTAGGTCATATTAACCTTAATAGGATTAAAAGATTGGTATGTGACGGACCTTTGAGTGACTTAAAGGTTGATGATCTACCAACTTGTGAATCTTGTTTGGAAGGTAAAATGACCAAAAGGACGTTCTCTGCCAAAGGTGCAAGAGCCACTGAATGTTTAGTATTGATACACACTGATGTATGTGGACCTATGAGCATTCAAGCTAGAGGTGGATATGAGTACTTCATCACCTTCACAGAGATTTGGTTATGTGTATCTCATGCGACATAAGTCAGATGCATTTGACATGTTCAAAGCATTCAAAGCTGAAGTGGAAAATCAGCTTGAGAAACACATAAAAATCTTGAGATCTGATCGTGGTGGAGAATATCTATCTGGTGAGTTTCAGCAATATCTTATTGATAATTGGATTGTTTCTCAGTTTTCTGCACCAGGTACACCTCAACAGAATGGGGTAGCAGAAAGGAGAAATAGAACTCTTTTGGATATGGTTAGGTCTATGTTGAGTTATTCAACACTTCCTATTTCTTTTTGGGGATATGCTTTACAAACTGCTATATACATTCTAAACGATGTACCATCTAGGTCTGTTCCTAAAACACCGCATGAGTTGTGGACTGGGCGCAAGCCTAGTTTACAACACTTAAGGATATTTGGTTGTCCTGCGCATGTGTTAAAAGGAAAGACAGAAAAGATGGAGTCCCGTTCAGAAACATGTATATTTGTAGGGTATCCAAAAGAAACTAAAGGATATTATTTCTATAGTCCTTCAGATCTTAAAGTATTTGTTTCGACAAATGCTAAATTTCTGGAAAAGGACTATATGAATGATTTTGTGCCTAGAAGTAGAATTGTCCTGAATGAGATGTCAGGAGATACAATTCCACGAAAGGTTACACAACCTAACCCAATTGTAAGTTCCGATCCAACACAAGATCAACAACCTACCATTCCTCGTCGTAGTGGGAGGGTTAGAACACAACCCGAAAGATACATCGGTCTGGGAGAATCAGTGGAGAATCTCCCGGACGACGATGATCCCTACACGTACAAGGAAGCTATGGAGGATGTTGATAGTCGCCATTGGCAAAAGGCAATGCAATCTGAGATTGAATCTATGTTCGATAACAAAGTCTGGTCCCTTGTAGACTTGCCTAAAGGGATAAAACCCATTGGGTGCAAGTGGGTATACAAGAGGAAAAGAGGTATGGATGGTAAGGTGGAAACCTTTAAAGCTAGATTGGTAGCTAAAGGGTATACACAGAAAGAAGGTATCGATTACGAGGAAACCTTCTCTCCTGTGGCCATGCTTAAATCCATTAGGATACTCTTATCCATTGCAGCATCTTTAGATCTAGAGATTTGGCAAATGGACGTCAAGACAGCTTTCCTTAATGGAAGTCTTGACGAAAGCATCTACATGATGCAACTAGAGGGATTCATTGAAAAGGGCCAAATGAAAAAGGTATGCAAGTTGTAGAAATCCATATATGGATTGAAGCAAGCATCCAGATCCTGGAACATAAGGTTTGATCAAGCTGTCAAAGGTTTTGGATTTATTCAGAATCCTGACGAACCTTGTGTATACAAAAGGATTAAGGGCGACAAGTTGGTTTTCCTGATTCTTTATGTTGATGATATACTACTCATTGGAAACGATGTAGGTGTATTGACATCAGTAAAAGAATGCTTAGCAAAACAATTTGATATGAAGGACTTAGGAGAAGCAAGTTTTCTTCTAGGTATCCAAGTAATAAGGGATAGAAAGAATAGAACGATTGCATTATCCCAAGCTTCATACATAGACAAGATCTTGTCTAGGGTTTCCATGCAGGATTCCAAGAAAGGTATGTTACCTTTCAGACATGGAATCAAGCTTTCTAAGGAACAAGTTCCTAAGAATGAGCATGAAGAGCAATTCATGAGTAGAGTTCCATATGCCTCGGCAGTTGGAAGTCTCATGTATGCAATGCTCTGTACTAGACCAGATATTTGTTTTGCTGTTGGCATAGTTAGCAGGTTTCAATCGAAACCTGGTCCTGATCACTGGACGGCAGTCAAGCATATTTTCAAGTATCTTAAGAGAACGAGAGATAATATGCTTGTATACTCTGGAGGGGATTTGATTCCCGTTGGGTATACAGATTCTGATTTCCAATCAGATTCTGACTCCAGAAAATCCACATCAGGGGCTGTGTTTACTATTGGAGGAGGAGCAGTTATATGGAGGAGTATCAAGCAATCTTGTATTGCTGATTCCACCATGGAAGCTGAGTATGTTGCTGCATGCGAGGCTGCCAAAGAGGCTGTTTGGCTCCGCCAATTCTTGATTGACTTGGAAGTGGTTCCTAGTGTGAATAAGCAGATCACTATCTACTGTGACAACAGTGGAGCAGTGGCTAATTCGAAAGAACCAAGAAGTCACAAGAGAGGTAAACACATTGAAAGAAAGTATCATCTTTTAAGGGAGATTGTTCAAAGAGGTGACGTGACGATTACCAAAATCGCGTCAGCAGAAAATCTAGCGGATCCCTTCACAAAGGCTCTACCTCAGAAGAGTTTCGATGGGCATCTAGAGAACATGGGCTTGAGAGATATGACACATTTGCTATAGTGCAAGTGGGAGATTGTTAGGATTATGCTCAATAGCAAGAGTGTAATGTTGTAATTAACAATCTTTTTCATATTAATAAAGTGATTTCTGGTTTAACAAATCGTATAGCATTTATAGTTTAATATTATAATTGTCAAAGTAAATAATCATAAGGTCTAAAGACTATGAGAAAAGAAGAATTGTTCGTACATCTGGATATGTATGTGGTAGACACAATTCTTTAGTTAGTCTTGAATAATGTTCACAACTTAAGTTAAAGGTTGGGCACCTTTATCTTGTTAAAGTTGTAGAATTCTTTTGCTAGCATTTGAGTGGGATCAAATGAGATATGATGAGTCTAAATCATCGGAGTATCTTCGAGCAAAAGGATCTAGTGCACTGGGTGCATTGAACAGGATCACAATGAAAAGCTTTATCTAGAACCGTCAATAGATAATAGTCTTTTCATTATCAGGACAATCGGAGAGTCTATCTTAATCCTGAGATAAATGATGGACTTATGGTTGCAAGTGATATCATTTGAGTTATCAATGAGTACGATTATATCGCATAGTCTATCCTCGATAGTTTGGTGATATTCATTTGTTAATCGATAGAGGACTTCATTTATAGATATGGACATCGTGGCTCCATTTAATTAAATGAGAGTATAATATCATCATATGGATGTTTTGAGGTAATTGGATAGTAAATCTCAACGTTGAGTTTTCGATAGTGTCTATTGAAAACATGGCTTCTGGACAAGTCAAAATATCCAAGTTCAAAACGTGGTCATATGAGTAAATATGGTAACTTGGAGAGTTATAGGCGGTCTATGAACTCTTGGCGATTACTGATATTAATCACGAGGATACACCATCTCCTATATGATTGTCTAGGGTATGAATGAGGAGCATCTTCCTTTTCTATCTTTATTTAAGAGTTCAATTTTAGCTCTTTAGTGGAATGAGTTAAAATTAATGGATCGGACCTAAGTGAATCATTTGTTGATTGTGATTAGGTTTTGTCTATTGAAGCTTAAATTTAGATGGCCCGCCAAGATCCCAATCCACACGGACTTGCATGGATCACTTGATATATTCTACCGGACCAATTTAAGGGTCCATCTAGAATTGCATTTAATATATTAAGAATATAATTTGCACATTATTTAAGTAATGGGCTGCTCAATTATATTTATATATTAATGAAAGACATGTGGGCTTGTTTCTTTTAGTAAGAATGGGTCTGGTTCACATGTGGGCTTTTTATTTAAAGTCCAATGGATTAAATGAAATAAGAAAATAATATTTTGGCCCATTTATTCAAGTGGGGTGGCAAGGTTAAGTTTTAACCTAATATATTATTTTGTTTCATTTGTTTTAATTAAATAAGAATTAATTAATTGTTTAATTAATTGTTTAATTAAGAAACAAATCTTTTCTGATTAGGAAATATGATTCCTAGTGTTATACTATTGTTGGTAGTATACTAAAAGTAAAAGACTTATTTGGTAAGAAAATAAATAATTAATTTTATTTATTTAATCAAATAAGAAGTCTTTTATATTTAGTCAAATAAAGGAATAAAAGATTTATGAATTCAATTAGGGTTTAAAGTCTTAAACTAAATAGGAAATAGGGTGCAATACAAACTCTTTTGAGCTTGAGAATTGCAGCAACCCTAGTCCCTTTTAGGTTGTGATTTTCGGCCACCCTAAGTAAAAGAAGAGAAAAAAATTTGGCCACCTATATAAGTGCTCTTATAGATTTCGGCCACCACAAGTTGTTCTGGAGACAATTTTTCTTCTTCTTCTCAATTCATAGAAAGCTTTTATTCTACTAAAACAAATAGGAGTGTTAGATTATTCTTTGATAGTATACTATTTGCTTAATCATCAATAAGCTTGTGTATACGATATCGATCTAGGTTCACGCGAGTTTCGATCATTAGATTGAGAACTCAAAATTGACCGGAATAATCTCAGTCATTCTTTTGATTGTTTTTGTGACTAACAAAGAAAAGAAAGTTTGTTTTGTCCATTCACAGGTTTGCAATTCAAAGAAAAAGGGAGACCACGCTCCTAGGTGATCCACGTTCGTGCTAGGATTGAAGATCTTGCGGATTACCATCGACGTAAGTCAATCGGATCACGCGACAAAAGGTATTCTACTTTTTGGTTATTGTATATGCATGTTTAATTAATTAAAGGGTTTAAGGTTCATAAAGGAAAATTTTTAAAAGTCACTAAATCTTATTTTTAGTCTCGCTTCCGCTGCGTATACTACGGTATTTTTCCCTACATTATTGTGGTGTGTTATGTACTGACCGGAGACGCACACCACGTGTTCGTTAAAATGCCCTCTATGCATGTCTAGAAAAGCATACCCACTTAGGCTAGCATATAGGATTCGTTAAGTGTACCAATAAACTTAATGAACTCGTTCATATATTCCAGGTAATCGAGAGATAGGCTTGGGTACGTTTTAGGTGTAATCTACTCTGCTTGACCAAGATTGTAGGTTAATATTAGGGTGCATGAATCTATAAATTGCATGAGCATATTTTGGGTGAATAATTGAGTCTAAAACGGAAGTCAATTGAGGGTGGGGTGTAGTCAAGTCCTAGCATGTTTTTCTTCGATATTAAACTTGTGTTTATTTTAGTGTTATTTTATTTCTTGCATTAGCATTAATCCTTAGGTTTAATTTAGTTTAATTTACTTAGTTTTAAAATCTTTTTTCGCTTGTTTGAATAGCATCTAAGCTAATCAATTTCGGTAATCGATCACTCGATCCCAGTGGGAACGAATCTTATTCATCATTGTGCTACTCTCCGACCTCGTCCTATTGCGAGTGTCGCTCACTAAAAGAAAGCATAGTCAGTAATCGCCAAGAGTTCATAGACCGCCTATAACTCTCTAAGTTACCATATTTACTCATATGACCACGTTTTGAACTTGGATATTTTGACTTGTCCAGAAGCCATGTTTACAATAGTCACTATCGAAATCTCAACGTTGAGATTTAATATCTAATTACCTCAAAACATCCATATGATGATATTATACTCTCATTTAATAAATGGAGCTACGATGTCCATATCTATAAATGAAGTCCTCTATCGATTAACAAATGAATATCACCAAACTATCAAGGATAGACTATGCTATATAATCGTACTCATTGATAACTCAAATGATATCATTTGCAACCATAAGTCCATCATTTATCTCAGGATTAAGATAGACTCTCCGATTGTCCTGATAATGAAAAGACTATTATCTATTGACGGTTCTAGATAAAGCTTTTCATTGTGATCCAGTTCAATGCACCCAGTGCACTAGATTCTTTTACTCGAAGACACTCCGATGATTTTAGACTCATCATATCTCATTTGATCCCACTCAAATGCTAGGAAAAGAATTCTACAACTTTAACAAGATAAAGGTGCCTAACCTTTAACTTAAGTTGTGAACATTATTCAAGACTAACTAAAGAATTGTGTCTACCTCATACATATCCAGATGTACGAACAATTCTTCTTTTCTCATAGTCTTTAGACCTTATGATTATTTACTTTAACAATTATAATATTAAACTATAAATGCTATAAGATTTGTTAAACCAGAAATCACTTTATTAATATGAAAAAGATTGTCAATTACAATATTACACTCTTGCTATTGAGCATAATCCTAACACCTTCCTAGACTCATAGGCGAGAAGTCTTCCAATAACCTCGCTCGGCTTCATGTCCATATATCCACTGTTTTCTTCTATAGCCGTCACCTTTGATTCGAACCTATCGGGGAGAGATCTCATGATTTTCTGCTTGACTCTCCTATTCGAATACGGGTCTCCAAGTTGGTGACTTTGATTAACGATATCCATCAATTTGATTTCAAAATCATTGAAGCATTCATCCTCTCCCATCCTAAGTAACTCGAATTGAGTTTGGAGGACTTGAAGCTTAGATTCCTTCACCACCTCGGTTCCTTCATGCGCAACTTGTAAGATATCCCAAGCCACTTTCACGATTTGAGTATTCTGAATTAGCTTATACTGATTTTCATCCATTGCACAAAGGTTGGCATGCATCACCTTCCTATTCCACTTTGAAGCCTCAAACTCTTGCACGCTCCATTGTGCCTTAGGCTTCAATACTTCTTCTCCTCCACCATCGGGACTCATCATGGGTAGATTATATCCATCTTCCACCGCCATCCACACACGGTCGTGAATTTGACATATGTAGGATTCCATCTTCCCTTTCCATTGGGAATAGTTCAACCTGGTAAGAAGTGGAGGCCTTGTGCTAGAAGTACCCTCGTTGCCACCACCATTTCCACCGTTTCCACTCATAGTGTTTATGAATGAATGAAATGAATGCAAATGTATGAATGATCAAAAATCACACAAAATGCAAAAACACCAAAGTAAGCAAGGATCACCTAAGTATATCTAGGAACCCGTTCTGATACCAATTGAAACAAATATTGCACGGTGTGTATAAAACTATCTAGAGGGGGGTGAATAGATTTTAAACGTATTACCTAATTTTTTGTGTGAAGTCAATATTACGAAATTACCCCTAACTAGATAAAGCAATAAATCAAGTATAAAATGCGGAAATTAAATAACACTTGATATTTACGTGGAAACCCTCACGGGAAAAACCACGGGCTGTTAAGTGAGCCACACCCGAACCTTGAATCCATTAAATGTGATAAAATTACAACCTAATCCCGGTATGAGTGAACCTAGTTCGATTGCTTGCGATCTAAGCAACCTAATCCCGGAAGCTACACACAAGACTTATGTTCTCAATAAAGAGATTAACACCTTAAGTGAATATATGAATATCCAATGCAACATAGAGCAAGAGAAACCCTATATGCTTATCTAAGATGATGAATTTGCAATTAAAGCAATCCTAGATATTAAAAACTAAATGACATGTCAAATAGTTTAGCTAATCAAGATTAAGCAAAAACCTAATTAGCTATCACAATACAACTTCTTAAACAATCAAAACACTAATCTCAATCTTGTATCTAAAAGATATATGAAAATCATACAAGTAATAAATTGAGATTGCTTGTTAAGAAAAACACACAATATGTAAGATATTAGTGAAAATCTTACCAAGCAAAGAGTGATAAAGAATCCATGCAAAAAGACATCTAGATGATCAAAGATGATGCTAGATGATGATTGATGATCATGAAAATGTGTTTGAGTAATTAAAAATGAGTTCTTGGAATTTTTCTTGTCTTTGAAAAATATCCTAAGTATGAAATCTGAATATGAACTCTCTTAATTGACCTAAAGTCAAAGTGGAATATATATAGGGGGCCAAATCAAAGTGTGGTCGTTTTGAATAAGTTGGCCTGATTTTGCCTTGGGCGCTGTACGTAGAGCGCTTCTGTACAGCGCCCCAACTCTGTTCTCTCGGGAAAACAGAGTGGCGCTGTATGTACAGCGCTTTGTACAGCGCTTCGTACAGCGCCTGTACAGCGACCCAACAGCGACCAAATTAAATCGATCAGGTCTGAACAGCGCTCATATGGGGGCTGTTCGTACAGCGCTTCTGTAGAGCGTTTTTGACAGCGTCCATTGCAAAAATGCAATCCTAAATCTATGCATGACAAGGCAATTGGATATGCAAGATGCAATCAAAATAACATGCAAGAAGAGATGTTTTAAACATGAATGCACACATAAATAAACACATGTTATACACAAAGAATGGATATGAATGGATATGAATGGAATGTGTGTGTGTGTGCATCTAATCTCTTCAAAGCACAAAACCAAGCACTAGATATACCTTTGGAGTGCTTGAAACCTTAAGGTCTTGAAAGGGCCATTAGACATGAATATCAAATCCTAGACTACCCTTACAAAGAGCCCCAACTGTGGTTTGGCCACGAAATAAGCCAATCAACACATGGGAATCCTTACACTATCAGTTAAAAAACTCAAAGTCATTTGAGAGACCAAGTCAAAGCTTCAGTTATAAGAAGTGGGTAACATTCGAATCGAATGAGGGATTCTCTCCTTAAATCCCTCTTACAATCAAACCTAACGAGGGACATTGGATGGAAGTTTTTTCATCTATAAATAAGACCACCTCTGATTACAAGGGGCCTCTGAAAAATCCCCAAGAAGAACAAAGCTATTTGCGACTTGAAACTCTATTCATTGTCATTCCGGCCACCAAAATTCAGATGATTGTTGAAGAAGGTGGGGTGCATTCAGCAAAGGGCTAGGGTGCGTTTGGTCTGCACTTGAGGTAGGTTGGGCCAGCATTTTGGCCAAGCCTGATCGGCTCCTTTTAATGTGAAACACACCGTTTTGAGTAAGTTGGGGTGCACGTAGGCTTAGGCGACCTTTTGGGCCTATCATTTGGGCCACATTGATTGTGCCCAAATCTGAAACGCACCGTTTCAATAAATAAGGTGGCAAATGCTTATGGTAAATTGCATTTCAACCCTTGTCTTCTTCCAAATTCACGATAACTTTAATTCTTCCTTCAATAATTACAGTTTCACCCCTAATTGACCAATATTACTCCAATACCCATGAACTTTGTAAATACCTGAAAACTCTTAATTTACACCATTAAATCATGTGATATTGCCCGAAAATCAAGTGAAAAGAGAAGGAAATGAATGCCAAAATCATACCAATTTTGGTTCGATCAAATACCCAAAAACCCATCTTTTGCTCATCCTCGAGCAAAACAAACAACAAGAACTAATGGACATGTGTCTATTTATCAAACAATCAACATTAAAGCATCGACTCTTTGTAAAAGACTCAAAAGTCAAGATTCGACTTGCGAAACTAAAAATGAAGAGATTTAATCAACGCTGTGCTTATTAAGACATATGCATGTAAGAGATGCTAAATGAAGATTAAAATCATGCCACTCTAAGTAAACATTGCACGCAACATGATCCTACATTCAAGATGCCAAATTTTCAAAAACTAGAGTGTCATTCGGTAGAGAATGTAATTCACCTTGATATCTAATCCTCACCGAATTCTCTCATTTTCGTATGGATTCCTAGGCTTCACTCATAATTCATATGCAATATGAGTTTATGTTCAGGATATCAAAAATAATTGCACATGATCATTTAAAAACACAATTTCTGAAAATTAGCCTCATGAATGGAATTGAAAGCCATGAACCGAACAGAACATGTATCAACCAAATTTTCCAAAGTGGACATCCCTAAAGATCAAATAAGTCTTTCATTTGGTTGTAATGGGGACTAAGGTGAATGGTGAGTAAATAAATGGGAAAAATTGATATCAATCACCCAATGGTCACACTAAGGCATACATTATAAATTTAGCACAATTTGCTCATTACAACTTGCATATTCCACACTTTGGCGTCCAGGCTTACAATTCACTTTTTGCATTTTCTACTCTTAATTTTTATTGAGTAACTCATTTAATTCTACATAATTCATCTAGGCAATTTGTGCCTCATTCATCTTTTCTTTTCTTTTCTTTTCAAGCATTACATTTCATCTTTTTAATGTGTTTGCACATACATACATGCCTAGGTATCGCCTTACAATTTTTACAAACCCAAGGCTTACATCCAACCCCTAAGCCTTAGCAAATCATTTGGTACAAGGTAAGTTTAGTGTAAAGGCTATATGGTTTATGTTGATGTGGTTCATGAATGAAAAGCTTAATTGTGTTTGGCTTCAAATGGGCATGGGAGCACACACATTAGAGGGTATGGAAGTATTTAGGCCAATTTAGTGGTTCTTCGCATGCATTGCCTAAAATCACCTCTAAAGGTTTGTCCACAAAGTCAATTAAGGCATCCATGTAAGGTTCCCATTTGTTGATTGGCTCATTTCGTGGACAAACCACATGTTGGGGTTCTTTGTAAGGGTAGCTTCAGTGTTGGTGTTATTGCTCAAATCCTTTTGAAAACCTCGTCTTGATAAGCACTAAAGGTACATTTCTATGTGCTTACTTGTCTTGAAGAGATAGTTGCACACACTCACAACTCATGCATATGTTTAATCCTTGTATGTTGTGTGTCTTATTTTTGTGCATTAATGTTCATTAACATCTCTTCTTGCATGTTATTTTGATTGTGTAAGGATTCCCATTCTTTGATTGGCTTATTTCGTGGACAAACCACGTGTTGGGGTTTGTATGTAAGGGTAGTTTAGATGATTGAGAATCATACTCAAAGGCCCTTTTAAGACCTCAAGGGATAAGCATTCCAAAGGTATACTTCTAGTGCTTAACTTTCTTTGAAGAGATTTAGAAGCACACACACTTTGGATTCCTACATTTGTGTGCATTCTCTTCATATGTCACATTACACACTAGCACTTTGATTGTTATATCTTGTTGTGTATTTATGTGTCTTGTAATTCGTTTCCCGATAGTGTTCGGAAATGTCCACGCATGCACTAGAATGTGTTTGGTTTTGCGCGAAGACCGCCCATGGAGAATGCCCTTGGCTTCTCTTTGGTTTTCACCTCTGTTGGTGATCGGCGGTTATGATCGGCGGCCTGGCCGCCAAATGAAACCGCCGTTTGCATCCAGAAGTGTCTGGAGCAATTCTGCGGTCACTATCGGCGGTCACGACCATCGTTCGAAACCGCCGTTCATACCAGATCGATTTAATATCTCGGGTTTGATTCGATGGTTGGATCGGCGGTCACGAAACCGCCGAATGAAACCGTCGTTGATGCTCTGTTCTTCACGGGCTCAATTCGGCGGTCGTGATCGGCGGCCTGGCCGCCGATTGAAACCGCCGAACGGTGCATTTCAAGGTCAAACTTGTCTTTTCACATGCCCTGTTCTTGATGTCTATAAATATCACACTTTCTCATTTTCATAATTGATGTTCTTTAACTCTAAGAACCCTAAACTTCAAAGAGAGACATTTGAGAGAAAATCAAATCAAGAACATTGTTTTAACACTCAAAAACCATTCTCATATGCATCAAATTATCATCTAAGCATTTTCTAGCATAGTTAGGATGCTTGCTTGCATGGGTTTTGGTCAACACACTTTCTTTGGTAAGTTCTTCACTATTATCATATATAATTAGTGTTTTATTTATCATTGACATCTCTTATATTATTTGTATGCTCTTAGAATATATTCTAGATACAAAATAGAGATTGTTGTGTTGACATGATTGAGTGTTGTATTTTGATAGCTATCTAGGTTTTCATAATCTATGTTTAGCTAAGCTATTTGACATGTCATCTAGCTTTTAATATCTAGGATTGAATTTATTGCAAAAACATCATTCTAGATAAGCATATAGAGTAACCTAGCTCTAAATTGCATTTTGGATATTTTATATATTCACTTAGGTTGTAATCTCTTCTTAGAGAATTAAGTCTTGTGTTGTGACCGGGATTAGGTTACTTAATTCGCAAGCAATCGGACAATGTCCACTTATACCGGAATTAGGTAGTTGTGATGATTATTGATCGGGATTAGATCATTAAACCGGGATTAGGTTGTAATCATTTTAATTAGTGGATTCGAGGTTCATGTGTGGCGCACATAAAAGCCCGTGGTTTTTTACCGTGAGGGTTTCCACGTAAATATCTTGTGTCATTTATAATTCCGCACTTATTACACTTGATATTTATATTGACTAGTTAGGGACATTTTCGTAATATTGACATACATGCGAAAATTGGGTAATAAAGCTTAAAATCTATTCCCCCCCCCCCCCCCCCCCTCTAGATAGTTTTATACACACCGTGCTATAATTTATTTCAATTGGTATCAGAGCGAGTTCCTAGACATACATAGGTGATCCTTGCTCATTTTGGTGTGTTTTGCATCTTATGTGATTTTTTTGATTAATTCATATATTTTGCATTCATCCAAACACTATGAGTGGTTTCGGGATGAGCAAAGAGGAAGCGTCGAGCGTGAGGCCACCGTTGCTCACCGGCGATAATTACTCCTCATGGAAGATGGAAGCATACATATGCCAAATCCATGATAGGGCGTGGATGGCGGTTGAAGATGGATATGCTCCACCTATGACGACTCCTACGGATGGAGGAGAAGAAGTTCTCAAGCCTAAGGCATAGTGGAGTCCTCAAGAATTTATTGACTCCATGTGGAACAACAAGGCTATTCATGCCATCCGATGTGTAGTAAGTGAAAATCAGTACAAACTGATTCAAATTACTAGGATTGCTAAAGAGGCATGGGACATCCTAGAAGTTGCACATGAAGGCACCGAAGTTGTTAAGGACTCAAAACTTCAAGTCCTTTAAACTCGGTTTGAGACCATTAGGATGGAAGAGCACAACCACTTCAATGACTTCCAAGTGAGACTAATGGACATTGTGAACCAAAGTCACCAACTTGGTGATCCTTACTCAGATAGAAGAATCAAGCAAAAGATCATGCGATCACTTCCCGAGAGGTTCGAGCCCAAAGTGACGGCTTTAGAAGAAAATGACACCTACAAGGAAATGAAGCCGAGTGAAGTCATTGAAAGACTTTTAGCCTATGAATCAAGAAAGGCTACCACATCACCTCCTAAAAAGAAAAAGGATATTGCCTTGAAGACATCCAAGATGGAAGAGGAGGAGGATGACTCAAATGAAGACATGGCACTCATTGCCAAGGGATTCAAGAAGTTCTTGAATCTACAAAAGAGTGGTTATGGCTTAAAGGGAAATGACTTCAAGAAGAGGAAGACCACAATCAAGAATGTCAAGCCATATCATGAGATGTCTTCAAGAGAGAAGATTGAATGCTACGAATGTGGAGGATTCAGGCATATCTCCAAGGAATGTGCTAACTTGGAAGATGAAAGAGAGGAGGCCGCCACTTCAAGTAATAGTGATGAAGAGGTTGTGGCAAAATTTTTGGCATTAGGTTGCTCTCACAAGCGGGACAACAAAGTGAAAGTTGTTAAAGAAAGTCCCTCAAGCTTGAATGATTGTTAGAACAACTATTTTGCCTTTCCGATCTCCTACAATGAAGAAGAGAATGAGAGTCAAGAAGAAAGTGACTCTAGTGAAGATGACTCTTCATCTAACTCCACACATGGATATGTGGAGAAAAAGGTCCTAGATGAATACCTCGCTAAGTTTAAAAGCTTAGAAATAAAGACTAAGGTAAAGACTCAAAGATTAAGAGAAGAGAATCTAGACCTTTTGGCTCATGTTGACCACTTAAGTGAACAAGTGGATAGATCCAAGAATATTGAAGATAAGCTAAGAAATGAGTTAGACTTATCTAAGAGGAATGAAGAAGAATTAAAAAAAGAGCTTGAAGAGGCTAAAGGGTCAAGGACTAGGATAGTTTCTAGCACCGAAAAACTTGACCACATGTTAGGTATTGGAAAGAGTCCTTGTGACAAGAGAGGTCTTGGGTTTGAAGATGGCAAGAAGTCCTCCACTCCTAACAAGACCGTGTTTGTCAAGAGCTTGAGCTACAAAGACGCTTCACCGGTGCAAACTCCTAGGAAGAAGATTGAACTATGACAATGCTCTCATAGTGCACAAGCGAAGGTAGCTTCAAGAAGACAACCTCAAGCTCAACCTACAAGAGTTCCTCATGCTAACTTCCCTCAACCTCAAATCCATCAAGGGAAGAGACCAATCGTGCAAGCTAAACCGAGGAAGCAATCAAGTCTTGGTCAACAACAAAGAAGGAGAGATCCTATCCAACAACCAAGAAAACCACAAAGACATGGGAAGGCTCCTATGCATGCACAAGGACATGGTATGATTCCTAACTTTGTCCCTACATGTCATTTTTGTGGTGTTGATGGTCATATTAGACCAAAGTGCTTTCGTTACATTAAAATGTGTAGAGTTAAAAGCATGATTGAGAAGAAGAAAGCTAGAGCTAGTATGCATACTCATAGGAAGGGAGAAATTCATTTACATGATCCTATGACATCTAGATCTCTAGAACTTTTGACCACTAGGAAGAAAATTGTTTCACCTAAGTGGATAAGGAAAAATGAACCCGCTTGCTACGAGACTAACAAGTCTCAAATAGGTTCATCCAAGTCAAATGGACTTGGGAGGTCTATAGGACCTCATGACCTTCATTGATGAAGGATGAAGATGACCCCATATGGGGAACTCAAGCAAAGAGAGCTATTTTGCATTCTTGTCACTTGCAAAAAAATATATATATATTTTGAAATATCTTATGCCTCTTCTTTTAATTGCTTGAGTAAGCTTGGTTGCACATAAGTATATATGTTTTCAATTCAATAAGTGTGAACCTTGCTTGTTTACAATCCGTGTCATATTTATGTTCAAACATGCTCTTTGGACTAGGAGATGTATATAGGAAGTATGAATTGAATGACCTATGATTATCTCCATGACATGATGATTGTTTAATAACATGCTAATGTCAAATGAAAAAGCATGAAATTCATATAACATGCTCACATGAAAAGCATGAATTGATGATTGCATATTCTTAAAATGCAAAACTTGTGTGAAAGCTTATGAGACTCAAAATGAATAAAGGATCTTGTATTCGTTCAAAGGAATTTATATTCCAAATGTCTCTCTTTCTTTATTGGTTGAACATGGCTACTATCATACGGATATCTTATCCGGAAACATCAAAAAGGGTGCAAAGTTGCTCATGCCATGTTTCGCTTATAAAGTTAGATATAGTTGCTCTTAAATTGAAATCAATATATTCTATATCCTTGCTTTACTCATGACATTGGTGAAATTGGTTTGAATTCTTATTAGAAACCTTTGTCATTTGCTTTGCCAAATACCATTGTATTTTGGATTTAAATGCTACATGTCTTGTATGCAAAGCATGTTTGATTCACACATTTTCTACCAAATAAATCTCCTTGTTTCTCTCCAATTAATTGAGATGCATAAAGTGACTTATATTGATTATGCAATTATCTTGCATGCTACTATCTCTCGTTGCTATGAGTGACCCGGTTGGGGACTACTCATTTGCCTATATCATGACAACAATGGGGAGTAGGATATAGTAAGGGGAGTTGCACATTGTAGTGGCAATTGTGCATATTAGGGAGAACATACATTAAAGGGGAGTAACCCGTTGAGGGGGAGCATTGCATACACATACATTGTATGATGTTGTGCTTAAAATTCTTATATGCAAATGCTTGTTTTATTCTCACTTGATCATCTCACATACTCTTGCTTTGGAAAGTATAATCTTTTGTTTTGAAGGGTTGATAGTTCTACAAGAGATTGAAGATTCGAAGTTTTTTTTTATATTCTTATCTCTTTGTAATGTAGAATATCTTTGTTATCCCGTGGATTCAATTATGTTTGTGAGGATCAATGTGAGTGGTGGTTTTGTCACGAAATAGCTAAAGGGGGAGATTGTAAGGATTCCCATTCTTTGATTGGCTTATTTCGTGGACAAACCACGTGTTGGGGTTTATATGTAAGGGTAGTTTAGATGATTGAGAATCATACTCAAAGGCCCTTTCAAGACCTCAAAGGACAAGCACTCCAAAGGTATACTTCTAGTGCTTAACTTTCTTTGAAGAGATTTAGAAGCACACACACACTTTGCATTCCTACATTTGTATGCATTCTCTTCATATGTCACATTACACACTAGCACTTTGATTGTTATATCTTATTGTGTATTTATGTGTCTTGTAATTCGTTTCCCCGATAGTGTTCAGAAACGTCTGCGCATGCACTAGAATGTGCTTGGTTTTGCGCGAAGACCGCCCACGAAGAATGCCCTTGGCTTCTCTTTGGTTTTCACCTCTGTTGGTGATCGGTGGTTATGATCGGCGGCCTGGCCGCCGAATGAAACCGCCGTTTGCATCCAGAAGTGTCTGGAGCAATTCTGCAGTCACGATCGGTGGTCACGACTGCCGTTCATACCTGATCGATTTAATATCTCGGGTTTGATTCGATGGTTGGATCGGCGGTCACGAAACCGCCGAATGAAACCGCTGTTGATGCTCTGTTCTTCACGGGCTCAATTCGGCGGTCGTGATCGGCGGCCTGGCCGCCGATTGAAACCGCCGAATGGTGCATTTGAAGGGCAAACTTGTCTTTTCACATGCCCTGTTCTTGATGTCTATAAATATCACACTTTCTCATTTTCATAATTGATGTTCTTTAACTCTAAGAACCCTAAACTTCAAAGAGAGACATTTGAGATAAAATCAAATCAAGAACATTGTTTTAACACTCAAAAACCATTCTCATATGCATCAAATTATCATCTAAGCATTTTCTAGCATAGTTAGGATGCTTGCTTGCATGGGTTTTGGTCAACACACTTTCTTTGGTAAGTTCTTCACTACTATCATATATAATTAGTGTTTTATTTATCATTGACATCTCTTATATTATTTGTATGCTCTTAGAATATATTCTAGATACAAAATAGAGATTGTTGTGTTGACATGATTGAGTGTTGTATTTTGATAGCTATCTAGGTTTTCATAATCTATGTTTAGCTAAGCTATTTGACATGTCATCTAGCTTTTAATATCTATGATTGAATTTATTGCAAAAACATCATTCTAGATAAGCATATAGAGTAACCTAGCTCTAAATTGCATTTTGGATATTTTATATATTCACTTAGGTTGTAATCTCTTCTTAGAGAATTAAGTCTTGTGTTGTGACCGGGATTAGGTTACTTAATTCGCAAGCAATCGGACAAGGTCCACTTATACCGGGATTAGGTAGTTGTGATGATTATTGATCGGGATTAGATCATTACACCGAGATTAGGTTGTAATCATTTCAATTAGTGGATTCGAGGTTCGTGTGTGGCGCACATAAAAGTCCGTGGTTTTTTCCCGTGAGGGTTTCCACGTAAATATCTTGTGTCATTTATAATTCCGCACTTATTACACTTGATATTTATATTGACTAGTTAGGGGTATTTTCTTAATATTGACATACATGCGAAAATTGGGTAATAAAGCTTAAAATCTATTCAACCCCCCCCCCCCCCCCCCCCCCCCCCCTCCCTAGACAGTTTTATACACACCGTGCTATAATTTGTTTCAGATTGTATCTTGCATATCCAATTGCCCTGTCATGCTTAGACTTAGGATTGCATTTTTGCATTGGGCGCTCTCAAAAGCGCTCTACAGAAGCGCTGTACGAAAAGCACCCATCGAGCGATGTTCAGACCTGATCGATTTAATTCGGTCGCTGTTCGGTCGCTGTACAGGCTGAAACAAATATTGCACGATGTGTATAAAACTATCTAGACGGGGGTGAATAGATTTTAACTAATTTTACCCATTTTTCGTTTAAGGACAAGATTACGAAAATACCCCTAATAGTCAATAAAATATAGCAAGTGTAATATTGTGCGGAAATTAAAACAACACTTTATATTTACGTGGAAACCCTCACGGGAAAAACCACGGGCTGTTAAGTGAGCCACACCCGAACCTCGAATCCACTAAATGTGATGAAATTACAACCTAATCCCGGAAGTAATCACACACCTACCTAATCCCGGTATAAGTGAACCTAGTCCGATTGCTTGCGAATTAAGCAACCTAATCCCGGTCACAACACAAGACTTAATTCTCTAAAAAGATATTAACACCCTAAGTGAATATATGAATATCCAAATGCAACATAGAGCAAGGGAAACCCTATATGCTTATCTAAGATGATGAATTTGCAATTAGAACAATCCTAGATATTAAAGCTAAATGACATGTCAAATAGCTTAGCTAAACATAGATTATAAAAACCTAGATAGCTATCAAAATACAACACTCAATCATGTCAACACAATAATCTCTACTTTGTATCTAAAATATATTCTAAGAGCATACAAATAATATAAGAGATGTCAATGATAAATAAAACACTAATTATATATGATAATAGTGAAGAACTTACTAAAGAAAGTGTGTTGACCAAAACCCATGCAAGCAAGCATCCTAACTATGCTAGAAAATGCTTAGATGATAATTTGATGCATATGAGAATGGTTTTTGAGTGTTAAAAAGGTCTTCTTGATTTGATTTTCTCTCAAATGTCTCTCTTTGAAGTTTAGGGTTCTTAGAGTTAAAGAACATTGATTCTGAAAATGAGAAAGTGTGATATTTATAGACATCAAGAATAGGATATGTGAAAAGACAAGTTTGCCCCTGAAACGCACCGATCGGCGGCCAGGCCGCCGTTTCAAACCGCCGAATTGAACCCGAGAAGAACAGAGGAACAACAGCGATTTCATTCGGTGGTTTCGTGACCGCCGATCCAACCGCCGAATCAAACTCGAGATATTAAATCGATTAGGTATGAACGGCGGTCGTGACCGCCGATCATGACTGTAGAATTGCTCCAGACACTTCTGGATGCAAACGGCGGTTTCATTCGGCGGCCAGGCCGCCGATCATAACCACCGATCACCAATATAGGTGAAAACCAACGAGAAGCCAAGGGCATTCTCCGTAGGTGGTCTTCACGTGAAACCAAGCACTCATTAGTGCAAGCGCGGACGTTTCCGAACAATGTCGGGAAACGAATTATAAGACACATAAATACACAACAAGATATAACAATCAAAGTGCTAGTGTGTAATGTGACATATTAAGAGAATGCACACAAATGTAAGAATGCAAAGTGTGTGTGTGATTGTGCTTCTAAATCTCTTCAAAGAAAGTTAAGCACTAGAAGTATACCTTTGGAGTGCTTGACAACCTTGAGGAATTGAAAGGGTCTTGAGCTTGATAATGAATCGCTTAAGCTACCCTTACATAGTATCCCCAACACATGGTTTGTCCACGAAATAAGCCAATCAAGATATGGGAATCCTTACACAGGCGCTGTACAAAGCGCTGTACGTACAGCGCCACTCTGTTTTCCCGAGAGAACAGAGTTGGGGCGTTGTACAGGCGCTGTACAGAAGTGCTCTACGTACAACGCCTAAGGCAATTTCAGGCCAACTTACTCAAAACGACCACACTTTGATTTGGCCTCCTATATATATGCCACTTTGACTTTAGGTCAATTAAGAGAATTCATATTCAGATTTCATACTTATGATAATTTTCAAGAGAAGAAAAAATTCCAAGAACTCATTTTTTATTTACTCAAACACTTTTTCATGATCATCAATCATCATCTAGCATCATCCTTGATCATCTAGATGTCTCTTTGCATGGATTCTTCATCACACTTTGCTTGGTAAGCTTTTCACTAATATCTTACATATTTTGTGTTTTTCTTAACAAGCATTCTCAATTTATTACTTGTATGATTTTCATATATCTTTTGATACAAGATTGAGATTAGTGTGTTGTATGTTTGAGAAGTTGTATTGTAATAGCTAATTAGGTTTTGTGCTTAATCTTGATTAGCTAAACTATTTGACATGTCATTTAATTTTAATATCTAAGATTTTTCTAATTGCATATTCATCATCTTAGATAAGCTTATAGGGTTTCCCTTGCTCTATGTTGCATTTGGATATTCATATATTCACTTAGGGTGTTATTCTCTTCATTGAGAAAGTAAGTCTTGTGTGTAGCTTCCGGGATTAGGTTGCTTAGATCGCAAGTAAATTGGACTAGATTCACTTATACTGGGATTAGGTAGGTGTGTGATTATTTCCGGGATTAGGTTGTAATCGTTTTACACATTTAGTGGATTCGAGGTTCGAGTGTGGCTTACTTACTAGCCCGTGGTTTCTCCCGTGAGGGTTTCCACATAAAAATCAAGTGTTATTTAATTTCCGCATTTTATACTTGATTTATTGCTTTGTCTATTTAGGGGTATTTTCATAATATTGACTTCACACGAAAAATTGGGTAATAAGTTTAAAATCTATTCATCCCCCCCCCCCCCCCCCCCCCCCGCGGCCCCTAGATAGTTTTATACACACCGTGCTATAATTTGTTTCAATTGGTATCAGAGCGGGTTCCTAGATATACATAGGTGATCCTTGCTTATTTTGGTGTGTTTTGCATTTTGTGTGATTTTTGATCATTCATACATTTGCATTCATTTCATTCATTCATAAACACTATGAGTGGAAATGGTGGAAATGGCGGTGGCAACGAGGGTGCTTCTAGCACAAGGCCTCCACTTCTTACCGGGTTGAACTATTCCCAATGGAAAGGGAATATGGAATCCTACATATGTCAAATTCACGACCGTGCATGGATGGCGGTGGAAGACGGATATGATCTACCCAAGATGACTCATGATGGTGGAGGAGTAGAAGTTTTGAAGCCTAAGGCGCAATAGAGTCCGCAAGAGTTTGAGACTTCAAAGTGGAATAGGAAGGCGATGCACGCCATCCTTTGTGCAATGGATGAGAATCAGTATAAGCTTATTTAGAACACTCAAATCGCGAAAGTGGCTTGGGATATCTTACAAGTTGCACATGAAGGAACCGAGGTGGTGAAGGAATCCAAGCTTCAAGTCCTCCAAACTCAATTCCTCCAAACTCAATTCGAGTTACTTAGGATGGGAGAGGATGAATGCTTCAATGATTTCGAAATCAAATTGATGGATATCGTTAATCAAAGTCACCAACTCGGAGACCCGTATTCGGATAGGAGAGTCAAGCAAAAAATCATGAGATCTCTCCCCGATAGGTTCGAATCAAAGGTGACGGCTATAGAAGAAAATAGTGGTTATATGGATATGAAGCCGAGTGAGGTGATTGGGAGACTTCTAGCTTATGAGTCTAGGAAAGGTCCTATCTCCACACCCACTAAAAAGCAAAAAGGAATTGCTTTAAAAGCCTCCAAGGATGAAAAGGAGGCAAAGAAGATTGACTCGGATGAAGACCTTCAACAAGGTTATAAAGTTTAGAAGAAAGGGCTTTGGATCAAAAGGTCAAGATTTGAAGAAAAATGGTCCTTTCAAGAAGTTTGAACCTAGGCAAGAAAGGACCAAAAGGAAAGGGGTCCGATGTTTCGAGTGTGGTGGCATAGGTCATTTTGCCCCCGAATGTGCAAATCACAATGAGAAGAAAAAGGGAAAAGTGATGGCCGCCACTTGGAGTGGAAGTAGTGATGACTCCAATGAGGGAGATGAGTCTTCAAGTGATGAAGAGCTCATGGCTAACCTCCCAGCTTTTGCCTCCTCCCATAAAAGCAAAAGTGCTAGTGAAAGAGAGGAAATGAGTCAAGAGGAAAATGACTCAAGTGGAGAAGAAAGTGATTCCTCTTTTAACTCCATAAATGGATTCGTGGAGAAAAAAGTGCTTGCTAAATACCATGCCGAGTTTAATGATTTAGTAATCAAGAGCACAAGAAAGATCAAGATTTTAAGAGAAGAAAATCTTGAGCTTTCATCTCATAATGACCACTTAAGTGAACAAGTGGAAAAATTCAAGAAGATAGAAGATAAGCTAAGAGAGGAGTTAGTCTTATCTAAGAGGAATGAAGAAGGTTTGAAGAGGAAGCTTGATGAAGCTTTAGAATCTTTAGCTAGGATGGATTCTAGCACCAAGAAACTTGATCATATACTTGGTGTTGGAAAGAGTCCGTGTGACAAGAGGGGTCTTGGGTATGAAGATGGCAAGAAGATCTCAACCTCTAACACGACCGTGTTTGTCAAGAGTTTGAGGAACGAAGAAACTTCATTTGTGCAAATTCCTAGGAAGAAGTTAGAACTAGGACAATGTTCAAATGCTCAAGTGAAGATGATGCCAAGAAGGCAACCTCAAGCTCAACCCTCTAGGGTCCCTCAAGCCAACATTCCTCCACAAGTGGCTCATAAAGGAAAGAGACCAATCATGCAACCTCAAGCTAGGAAGCAATCTAGATCGGTTCAACAACGAAGATGGATTGAACACATTCATCCACAAAGACAAAGACAAGGACAAGGTATGATTCCTTATTTTACTCCTATATTCCACATTGCTTTCGATATATTAAAATGTGCAAAACTAGAAGCATGATTGAGAAGAAAAAGAAAAGAGCCATGATGCATGTTCCTATGAATGATGATATTGTTATGCATGATCCTAGAACATCTAGAGCCCATGTACCAAAGACCATTAAGAAAGCTAAGATTGTTTCTAGGTGGATTAGAAAGAATGAAAATGTTTGCCATGTTGCTCAAATAGCCTTGAAGGCAAATTCTTCTAATTTTTGGTATTTAGATAGTGGGTGCTCTAGGCACATGACGGGAAACAAGAGTTTCTTCGAGACTCTTGTTATGGAGGAAGGAGGGTATGTCACTTTTGGTGATGGATCCAAAAAGAAAGTGGTAGAGAAAGGAACCATTTCCGTTCCCGGATTACCCTCCTTATCCGATGCTTTATTTGTTAATGGCTTGAAAGCCAATTTAATAAGCATTTCACATCTAAGTGATGAAGGATATTCCGTCTTGTTTAGTAAAAGTGATTGCTCGATCCTAAAGCCCGATGGACAAACCTTGTTGAAAGGTATGAGATCTAGCGACAATTGCTATTGTCTTGAAGCTAGAATAGTCTCAAACAATGTGTCCATGGATGAGCAAATAAAGTTGTGGCATGAAAGATTTGGCCACATGAACTTTAGGGATTTAAGAACCCTTGGAAAGTTCAATTGTGTGCTTGGCCTCCCTAAGCTTGGGATGAAAGCCAATGGTATTTGTGGACCTTGCCAACAAGGAAAACAAACCAAAAGCATGCACAAAAAGGGCAAGTATCTCTCCACCAAGGAGCCTTTAGAGCTTCTCCACATGGATCTCATGGGTCATATGCAAACCGAGAGTTTAGGTGGAAAGAGATATATTTTTGTTTGTGTTGATAATTTCTCTAGATTTACATGGACATATTTTCTTAGAGAAAAATTTGAAACTTTTGATAAGTTTAAAATGCTTTGTACTCAAATACAAAATGAAATGAATTCTAACATTAAAAGCATTAAACGGATTATAAGTGACCATGGGAGGGAATTTTAGAATGCCTCTTTTGAAAGCTATTGCAATAGCTTAGGCATCTCCCATGAGTTTTCGGCTCCTAGGACACCTCAACAAAATGGAGTTGTTGAGAGGAAGAATAGGGTCCTTCAAGAGATGGCCTGAGTGATGTTGCTTAGCAACAATGTCCCTATGAACCTATGGGCCGAAGCCGTCAATACGGCTTGCTATATAGGGAATCGTGTTTTCCTAAAGCCCGGATCTGGAAACACCTCCTATGAGTTATGGAAGGGTAGAAGGCCAAATGTTAGCTACTTCCACACTTTTGGAAGCAAATGCTACATTTTAAATGACCGTGATCAACTTGACAAATTTGATGCTAAGAGTGATGAAGGTATCTTTATTGGCTATGCCTTAAATAGTAGAGCCTATAGAGTTTTCAACTTGAAGACTCGAACGGTCATGGAATCATCCAATGTTGTCATTAATGATACTAGGCTCAAGTCTAATAACCATGAGGAGGAGGAAGTTTTAGAGGATGACTCTCATTTGGAGAAGGTTGTGGTGACTCCCAATGTTGGGACGTCTAATGACAATAATGAGGTCACACAACCTCTTACTAGAGTCCCTCTCTTGGACTCTAATGAACTCGCTCCATGGGTTAGAAGGCTCCATAACAAAGAGGATATTATTGGAGATGTGAATAAGGGTGTTAGGACTAGGCGTCAAATAGCTAATCTTATTAGCTTTACATGATACACCTCTCAAATTGAACCCAAAAAGGTTGATGAAGTCTTGAATGATGAATTTTGGGTTTTTGCCATGCAAGAAGAGCTAAACCAATTCGAAAGGAATGAGGTTTGGACTCTAGTTCCTAGGTCTAAAAGCTCACATGTGATAGGCACCAAGTGGATTTATAGGAACAAATCTGATGAGAATGGCAACATAGTGCGAAACAAGGCTAGGCTTGTAGCACAAGGGTACTCTCAAATTGAGTGTATCGACTTTGAGGAGACTTTTGCTCCCGTTGCCCGTTTAGAGTCCATTAGGCTTCTCTTGTCCATCTCTTATGTGCACAAGTTCAAATTGCACCAAATGGACGTTAAAAGTGCCTTCCTCAATGGCTTCTTGCAAGAGGAAATGTTTATTGAACAACCCAAGGGGTTTGTGGATGCACACCACCCCAACCATGTCTATCGCCTCAAGAAGGCTCTATATGGGTTGAAACAAGCACCGAAGGCTTGGTATGAGTGCCTCACTCATTTCTTGTTGACAATAACTACACAAGAGGTAGTGTTGACAAGACACTATTCATCAAGAAAGACAATGATGAGCTTTTCATAGCTCAAATATATGTTGATGATATAGTTTTTGGCTCCACCAACAACACCAAGGTCCAACAATTTGTTGATGTCATGTCTCATGAATTTGAGATGAGTCTTGTTGGTGAGCTTAGTTACTTCCTAGGTTTGCAAATTAGGAAATTAGATGATGGGATTTTCATTACCCAAGCCAAATATGCCAAAAACCTAGTGAAGAAGTTTGGTCTTGAAAATGCCAAACATTGTGATACACCCATGAGTACCACTTTGAAGCTAAGCAAGGATGCTAGTGGTAAAAGTGTGGAACAAACGTTATATCGTAGCATGATAGGTAGCTTGCTTTACTTGACCGCAAGCAGGCTCGATATATCTTTTAGTGTGGGTGTGGGTGTGTATTCTAGGTACCAAGCGGATCACAAGGAGTCCCATCTCTCTTCTGTAAAGAGAATCATTCGCTATGTGAATGGGACATCCAACTATGGGATTTGGTACTCTTTTGACACTAATACTAGTCTTGTAGGCTTTAGTGATGCGGATTGGGCAGGAAATTGTGATGATAGGAAAAGTACATCGGGCGGTTGCTTCTTCCTAGGCAACAACTTGGTGTCCTGGTTTTGCAAGAAGCAAAACTCAATTTCCTTGTCCACGGCTGAGGCCGAGTACATAGTCGCGGGGAGTGGATGCACACAACTCCTATGGATGAAGCAAATGCAAGTAGACTACGGATTCAACCAAGGTACACGCACTCTCTTTTGTGATAATATGAGTGCCATTAATATTTCCAAGAATCCGGTGCAACATTCTAGAACTAAGCATATTGACATCCGCCATCATTTCATAAGAGAGCTTGTTGAAAATAAATGCATAGTACTTGAACATGTAGGTACTAATGATCAACTTGCGGACCTATTTACTAAACCCGTAGATGCTACTCGATTTAAAACACTAAGTAGATCTATTGGGATATATCTTCTGGAGTGATGAGTTTTGTGATTGACCCCATATGGGGAACTCAAGCAAAGAGAGCTATTTTGCATTCTTGTCACTTGCAAAAAAAATTGAAATATCTTATGCCTCTTCTCTTAATTGTTTGAGTTAGCTTGGTTGCACATATGTATATATGTTTTCAATTCAATAAGTGTGAACCTTGCTTGTTTACAATCCATATCATATTTATGTTCAAACATGCATTTTTGGACTATGAGATGTACATAGGAAGTATGATTTGAATGACCTATAGTTATCTCCATGACATGATGATTCTTTTATAACATGCTAATATCAAATGAAAAAGCATGAAATTCATATAACATGCTCACATGAAAAGCATGAATTGATGATTGCATATTCTTAAAATGCAAAACTTGTGTGAAAGCTTATGAGACTCAAAATGAATAAAGGATCTTGTATCCATTCAAAGGAATTTATATTCCAAATGTCTCTTTCTTTATTGGTTGAACATGGCTACTATCATACGGATATATTATCCGGAAAAATCAAATAGGGTGCAAAGTCGTTCATGCCATGTTTCGCTTATAAAGTTGGATATTGTTGCTCTTAAATTGAAATCAATAAAATCTCTATATCCTTGCTTTTCTCATGACAATGGTGAAATTGGTTTGAATTCTTTTTAGAAACCTTTGTCATTTTCGTTACCAAATACCATTGTATTTTGGACTTGAATGCTACATGTCTTGTATGCAAAGCATGTTTGATTCACACATTTTCTTCAAATAAATCTCCTTGTTTCTCTCCAATTAATTGAGATGCATAAAGTGACTTATATTGATTATGCAAATATCTTGCATGCTACTATCTCTCGTTGCTATGAGTAACCCGGTTGGGGACTACTCATTTGCCTATATCATGACAAAAAGGGGGAGTAACCCGTTGAGGGGGAGCATTGCATACACATACATTGCATAATGTTGTGCCTAATCTTTTAATATGCAAATGCTTGTTTTTTTGTTCTCACTTGATTAATCTCACTCTTACTTGTTTTGGAAAGTTTAGAAACTTTATTTTCAGGGATTAATTATTCTACAAGAGATTGAAGACTTCAAATTGCATTTTCTTATCTATTTGTAATGTAGAATATCATTGTAGTCCCTTAGCTTCTATTTCTTTGTGAGGAATCAATGTGAGTGGTGGTTTTCTCACGAAATAGCTAAAGGGGGAGATTGTAAGGTTCTTATTTGTTGATTGGCTCAATTCGTGGACAAACCACATGTTGGGGTTCTTTGTAAGGGTAGCTTAAGTGTTGGTGTTATTGCTCAAAACCCTTTGAAGACCTCGTCTTGATAAGCACCGAAGGTAAATTTCTATGTGCTTACTTGTCTTGAAGAGATAGTTGCACACACTCACAACTCATGCATATGTTTAATCCTTGTATGTTGTGTGTCTTATTTTTGTGCATTAATGTTCATTAACATCTCTTTTTGCATGTTATTTTGATTGCATCTTGCATATACAATTGCCTTGTCATGCTTAGACTTAGGATTGCATTTTTACATTGGGCGCTCTCAAAAGTGCTCTACAGAAGCGATGTACGAACAGCGCCTATCGAGCGCTGTTCAGACCTGATCGATTTAATTCGGTCGCTGTTGGATCACTGTACAGGCGCTGTACAAATCGCTATACGTACATCGCCACTCTGTTTTCTCGAGAGAACAGAGTTGGGGCGCTGCACAGGCGCTGTACAGAAGCGCTCTACGTACAGCGCCCAAGGCAATTTCAGGCCAACTTACTCAAAACGACCACACTTTGATTTGGCCTCCTATATATATGCCACTTTGACTTTAGGTCAATTAAGAGAGTTCATATTCAGATTTCATACTTAGGATATTTTTCAAGAGAAGAAAAAATTCCAAGAACTCATTTTTTATTTACTCAAACACTTTTTCATGATCATCAATCATCATCTAGCATCATCCTTGATCATCTAGATGTCTCTTTGCATGGATTTTTCATCACACTTTGCTTGGTAAGCTTTTCACTAATATCTTACATATTTTGTGTTTTTCTTAACAAGCATTCTCAATTTATTACTTGTATGATTTTCATATATCTTTTGATACAAGATTGAGATTAGTGTGTTGTATGTTTGAGAAGTTGTATTGTGATAGTTAATTAGGTTTTGTGCTTAATCTTGATTAGCTAAACTATTTGACATGTCATTTAGTTTTAATATCTAAGATTGTTCTAATTGCATATTCATCATCTTAGATAAGCATATAGGGTTTCCCTTGCTCCATGTTGCATTTGGATATTCATATATTCACTTAGGGTGTTATTCTCTTCATTGAGAAAGTAAGTCTTATGTCTAGCTTCCAGGATTAGGTTCACTTATACTGGGATTAGGTAGGTGTGTGATTACTTCCGAGATTAGGTTGTAATCGTTTTACACATTTAGTGGATTCGAGGTTCGAGTGTGGCTTACTTACTAGCCCGTGGTTTTTCCCGTGAGGGTTTCCATGTAAAAATCAAGTGTTATTTAATTTCCGCATTTTATACTTAATTTATTGCTTTATCTATTTAGGGGTATTTTCGTAATATTGACTTCACACGAAAAATTGGGTAATAAGTTTAAAATCTATTCACCGCCCCCCACCCCCCCCCCCCCCCCCTAGATAGTTTTATACACACCGTGCTATAATTTGTTTCAATCCACAAGCAGTCCATAATGTTCTATGGCAAACAACATTTAAGTGCAAATGAGACATTTTAAATATGCTTGACATGTGTGTTTGAATGAGTGTTTAAAGAGTACAAACTTTCCCTCAAAATAAGCTTTTAAAGCCGTGTTTGTGAACATCACAGGGAGTCTCCACTATTAATTCCTAACCTTGAAGCAATTGAATATTCACTTCAACATCAAGAGAAAAGAACTAGCGCACTTTGCGCAATGCAACCCTAAATGACATGAAGTTAATCTAAACTAAGAAATGCAAAGATGCACAATTCCTTACTCGCCCACACAATGACACAATCTCTACAAACAAAATATGCAGGGCATTATTACAAGATTTTCGAAAATTTTGAAAAATTAGGCTCAAAATATTTGCACAAATTTTGCAAACAAGAGGCGATGTTGTGCACACACCCCCAAACCTAAATTAAACATTGTCCTCAATGTCTTTGGGGCATATTAAAACTGGTAAACACGGTGCAACACACATCCACAATCAAAGAGTTTAAAAATATAATCAATGTCCATTATCACAAAAATTTCCCAAGAATAGAATCAAGTGTTGCACCCATTCCATTATGCACATATTCAGCAAAAGAGATATGACAATTAAGTCCAATCATAATTTCCATCCCTAATCCAAGGATATAAAATGATATGTCATCAAAGTCCTATATCCACTATCACAATTATGTCACACCCTTATTCTAAGCAAAAATAAAATAAAGATAAAAGAATTCAAAATGGATACGACTAATTAAAAACAAAATTTAAACTAAAAATGATATGTACCTAAGTGGGTTGCCTCCCACCAAACGCTCGATTTAACATCTAGGCAAATCGTGGTATGTTGCACCGGCCTTTCAAACTCCAAACTGTTGCTTTTCTAAAAAGGATAAGGCTGTCACCCTTTTTATGAGCACTGTTGGCTTACTCGTCCCTCTAAGACTTGCAAGTTGTCATTGTTTCCTCCCAAAAGATAAAGAGATCTTGCTTTATTGCACAAGCAACACAAATCTTGCTTCCTTAAGAAGCAATAGAAAATCTACACACTCACAAAGCATATTAGAAAGTTCCGGCAAATCAAAATCTACTCAATACATGCAATTTGCCAACAAGAGTTTGCAACACCATTTATTCAATAGAAACAAATTAAACAAACTAAACCAATCCCACAATAGATTTTACCCCCAAACCTAATGTTTTCTCTCCTCTTAACTACCATATACAATTTCACACATAGAGAGAAATACTAGATTAAAAAAGGAAAATAGATTGTGCAATTTTCAAACAACATAAAGCATAAGAAAAAATAAAACGGACAAAAGAAGTTTTCTACATTATGTACTTGTGCTAGGGGTGACATCAACTAAAGGAGGCTTTACCAATTTTGGAAATTGATTATTTTTCACAACCCAAACAAGTTGAGTTGACTTCCCCTTTTCCTTTCCTTTGGGTCTAACTTGGTTAACCAAGTCTTTTCTCACCCAAATTTTCTTAACTCTAGGTGGATTTTTCCTATTCCTAGACTCTCTCAATTTTTTATGCTTATAAATTTAAAACAATGAGCTTTTAATTGCCCTTTTTGCAAGCAAAAATAGCAAGTAGGAGGATGGTTAACAAAACTCCCTCTTGGTAGGTGACCATGTGGTCTATGGTGTTGTCTCATTTGTAGTGCTTCGACCTCCTTCTCCACCTTGTCTAGATTGACTATGTAATCACATTCCTTGACCTTGGCTACCTTAAGAGCTTCATCCTTCTTACCAAATGTTTCCTTCGTTTCTTCCAAAGCATTTGCTTTTCGCTCCACTTCCATAAGCAACTTTCTTGTCTTCCTTGTATATTCTTCTTCTAATTCGTTAAATAGCCTTGCAAGGTCTTCACATTCCTTTGATGCGGAATTCCTCTCAACTTGTATTTCTAACTCCTTGTTCGTGTTGGAGACTTCTCATACCTTCCTCCGAAATGTAATATTCTCCTCTTTAAGCATGTTTACTTCAAGAGTGGGCTTCTTGTTTTGCATTTTAAGCTCTTCTAATTTCACCTTTCCCAAGGCCTCCTTGTCTTCCAACTCCTTCATCACGAGTTGTAACTTTCTTTCAAACTTTTCCCTCATTTCTTCCTTCTCTTGGTAAGATTCCACTATTTCCTTTTGAAGTAAAGACAATTCCTCCAATTTCTTGTTTCGCTCTTGGTTCTTCGATCATCCTTCCTCGGTTTCCGTACCCTTCTCATATACTTGTACAAGAGAGTGTACACGGTTTCGTGTCCTCCCTTGCTTGGGATTGTCTGACTCTATTGATTAGTCTGGCCGGCTAGGCAACACACGGTTGGTCATCTTCTCCTCAAATGATCATTGTGTGGATTGGAATTCTTGCAAGTATTTTTGTTGCGAAGCTTGGATTTTCTCCATTTCTCAAAAATGATTCTCCATGAAATTTATCATCTCAAAATCTCCCATCGAATTTGTGTAAGATCCTAGATCTTTGTTGGCTTGATTCCATTGCAAAATGCTTTTTATGTGTAATGATTAGTTTCTTAGGTTGTTCTTGATGGAAAGAAGCTTCAAAGAAGAAAAGCAACGTATCTTACAAATATCGTCTTCAAGAGGAAAAATCGCGTACTTGGATGCTAAGGTTGTTAGGATTATGCTCAATAGCAAGAGTGTAATATTGTAATTAACAATCTTTTTCATATTAATAAAGTGATTTCTGGTTTAACAAATCTTATAGCATTTATAGTTTAATATTATAATTGTCAAAGTAAATAATCATAAGGTCTAATGACTATGAGAAAAGAAGAATTGTTCGTACATCTGGATATGTATGTGGTAGACACAATTCTTTAGTTAGTCTTGAATATTGTTCACAACTTAAGTTAAAGGTTGGGCACCTTTATCTTGTTAAAGTTGTAGAATTCTTTTGCTAGCATTTGAGTGGGATCAAATGAGATATGATGAGTCTAAAATCATCGGAGTGTCTTCGAGCAAAAGAATCTAGTGCACTGGGTGCATTGAACTGGATCACAATGAAAAGCTTTATCTAGAACCGTCAATAGATAATAGTTTTTTCATTATTAGGACAATCGGAGTGTCTATCTTAATCCTGAGATAAATGATGGACTTATGGTTGCAAGTGATATCATTTGAGTTATCAATGAGTACGATTATATAGCATAGTCTATCCTCGATAGTTTGGTGATATTCATTTGTTAATCGATAGAGGACTTCATTTATAGATATGGACATCGTGGCTCCATTTATTAAATGAGAGTATAATATCATCATATGGATGTTTTGAGGTAATTGGATATTAAATCTCAACGTTGAGTTTTCGATAGTGACTATTGAAAACATGGCTTCTGGACAAGTCAAAATATCCAAGTTCAAAACGTGGTCATATGAGTAAATATGGTAACTTGGAGAGTTATAGGCGGTCTATGAACTCTTGGCGATTACTAATATTAATCACGAGGATACACTATCTCCAATATGATTGTCTAGGGTTATGAAAGAGGAACGTCTTCCTTTTCTATCTTTATTTAAGAGTTCAATTTTAGCTCTTTAGTGGAATGAGTTAAAATTAATGGATCGGACCTAAGTGAATCATTTGTTGATTGTGATTAGGTTGTGTCTATTGAAGCTTAAATTTAGATAGCCCGCCAAGATCCCCAATCCACACGGATTTGCATGGATCACTTGATATATTCTACCGGACCAATTTAAAGGTCCATCTAGAATTGCATTTAATATATTAAGAATATAATTTGCACATTAATTATTTAATGGGCTGCTCAATTATATTTATATATTAATGAATGACATGTGGGCTTGTTTCTTTTAGTAAGAATGAGTCTGGTTCACATGTGGGCTTTTTATTTAAAGTCCAATGGATTAAATGAAATAAGAAAATAATATATGGCCCATTTTATACATGTGGGGCGGCAAGGTTAAAATATTAACCTAACATATTATTTTGTTTCATTGTTTAATTAAATAAGAATTAATTAATTTATTAATTAATTTTTTAATTAAGAAACAAATCTTTTTCTGCTCAGGAAATATATTTCCTAGAGTTATACTAAAAGTAAAAGACTTGTTTGATAAGAAAATAAATAATTAAGTTTATTTATTTAATCAAATAAGAAGTCTTTTTATTTAGTCAAAAAAAGAATAAAAATACTTATGAGTTGAATTAGGGTTAGGAGTCTAATTAACATGTGAATTAGGGTACAACACAAATCCTTTTTTGTAGAGGAAATTTGGCAACCCTAATTGGACCACATGGAGATTTCGGCCAACCCTAAAAGGAAGAGGAGAAAAATTTCGGCCACCCTATATAACACTTGTTATAGAATTCGGCCACCACACTTGTTGATTGATTCAATTTTCTTCTTCTTCAAAACTCATAGACAAGTATTAGATTTTATTCTACTAAAACATTAAAGAAAAGAAAAAGATTATTCTTTTGATGGTACACTAATTGCTTGTTCATCAATAAGCTTGTGTGTACAACATCGAATTAGGTTCACGCGAGTTTTGATCATTAGATTGAGAACTCAAAAGTGACCGGAATAATCTTTGTATTCTTTTGATTGTTTTGTGACTAACAAAATAAAAAGAAAAGTTTGTTTGTCCATTCTCAGGTTTGCAATTCAAAGAAAAGGGAGACCAAGCTCCTAGGTGATTCACGTTCGTGCTAGGATTGAAGATCTTGCGGATTACCATCGACGTAAGTCAATCGGATCACGCGACAAAAGGTATTCAACTTTTGTTACTTTATATATGGTTAATTAATATAAAGGGTTAAGGTTCATAAAAAGGAAAAATTTTAAAACATACTAAATCTATTTTTTAGTCTCGCTTCCGCTGCGTGTACTACGGTATTTTTCCCTACAAAGGTATCTAGATTCTTCTTCCTTTTGCAAGGCGTAAGTGCACACACACACAACTCATACATATGTGTCCCTGCATCATTGTGCAACATTTGATATAACACATTCACACTCATTTAAGTATGCACATGCATTAGTCTCATATAGACAAACATTGTAGAATTGCATGTTTTATGACTATCGCTTAGATATGGCATGCTTGTGTGATCTTGTGTTTATATGTTTGTGTTTTATTGTATTTGGACTTGAACATGATCTCATTTGATTCCTTATTGAGTCCCGGTCATTTCAGTTACTCATTCATAAGATTCCGAGTCCAAACGATGTAGCTACGCTACTTTGCGTTCTCAATCATTGAGTTATCTACGTCGTCATTTTCTGAGATGAATTCTCAACCTTTTGTCAAAACTTTGTAGTCATTGTTGTGTATGAGGGAGTCATGATTCATAATCCAAAAATGGATTCAAAATCAGAATTCAGAGACCCGAATACGGCCGAAGAAAGTAAGAGGTGCGCGAAAGGAGCAAGCATAGCCAACGGCCAAGCTTGGTGTCCACATGTGAGCCACATGTGCCACATGGCTGGACAGCCTCTCTGCCCACGTGTGCCACATGCGGTCCACACGTGGAGGCTAACATGGCACTCTTCAATTGGGTGTTTCCTTTCCCTCTCTCTCTCTCTCTCTCTCTCTCTCTCTCTCTCTTTTAAACATGATTTTCCTTCCCTCCAAACATAACTTGAATAACTTGAAGAACTTGAAGAAAAATGCAGAATTTCTTCTTGATTTTTAGTATCTTATTTCAATCATAACTTTCTCATTTGAACTCCAAATCACTTAAGCCAAAAATGTTGGTCTTGATGAGAGCTACAAACTCCAAGCATTTTCAAAGTCATATGGTTTCGTGATTGTTCGCAGCAAGCTGATTTCAGTCCGAGATTATACATTTGTAGGTGAAACATTTTCTTATCACTTTCTCTTTTGATCATCTCATTCAATCTTCTTATTTGATAGATGAAATGTGTTAGGAATGATGTTAGTTCACATGCTAGGTTTGTATGATTGAGTTTTAGCCTTGTGATCTTATTTGAACATATCTTGCTAAACTTGATTAAACTTGAAATTGATTCTAGAAATGACTTGTATGATGTGCTTCATGATGTTTTCTGGGTTTAATTTCATGATCTAAGAAAAAAGTATTCTCAAGTGATATATAAAATATTCTTAACTTGTTCTTATTGATTTACATGCATTGATTTCTAGGTACATTTGTGATTGTTTGTTGAAAGCATATCCTATAATATCTCTAAGCATGTTCATAGAGTTTGATTGATCATCATACTTTATTTGATTATGATTTGCATCATTTGCATCACTTAGATCATTGCCTTGTGAAGAGGTTGAAGTCTCTTGATTAAAGTTAGTGAAGCTTTATCTTAAGCAAGAAGACTTGACTAGGAAAGGATTCCAGATAGCCAAGCAATAAGACTTAGTTAGGATCAAGAGGATCTAGATAACTAAGCAAAAGTCTTAGCTAGGAGTTTTACACTCCGGATGGTTGAACTAGGGAAGTTTGACTAGGATCGTTGGATCTAGATAGCTAAGCAAGGAAATCTTCCTAGAGGCTTGAGAGCCTTGGATAGGAAGTTGCTTCCTAAAGGTGAAGGACTCATCTTGGATAGGGAGTAAGGGAATGATTCACTAGGTCTTGTGGTTAGACTATGAGTTGATTGCATTGAGTGTGTATCTCTTTCTTTCATAGTGAATTGCTTTACCGGTGGTTGAGGTTTTACCACGTAAAAACTCTTGTGTCAATTTTCACTTTATATTTCCTTATCTTTCATATTTTACTTTGTTTGCATCTCTTGTATATTGATTTACTCTTGAATTAGTTAATTCATTTCATTAGTTGAATCATATCAAGTGTGCTTCTAATTTTTAGTATTCCACATTTTTGAATATTGAAAGATTTGGGCCTATACCTATTCACACACCCCCAGCACAGCAACAACGCCCCCCCCCCCCCCCCTACCCACCCCCCCACACCCCCCCCC